>JAVXUO010000216.1:0-336798 GCA_033065855.1 Escallonia rubra | reverse complement strand
CACGCACACACACTACTCATTAAGGGAAACACATGATATGGTGTAACACATTTTTGGTGTTACATAACTACCAACTTAATAGGATGATACTTGAAATAATAATAGAATTGTTGAAAATTTACAACAACAACAAAAAAAAACCTTAAATTGTAAATAACCCTTTAAAGCCATGTTTGATTTTCACATTTTAAAACACCCATATATCATACTTGACTTTTTTAACAAACTTTAATTTAATAACTTTTATTTTTGCTCTTTGTAATTTAAAATTCATTAAAATATTGGCAAATTACATTTTAAAGGTTAAGTTTGATATTATTAAAATATTATATTACTGACTTAATGTTTATAGACATATCGCGTGTGCCACGATAAAATAAAATAATATGCTAACTAATCTCAAGCTCTTTTGCTTAGAGATTTTTTGGTGGTAGGCATGTCTATGGATCACATTCAATTCGGATTGAGGTTGGCCCTAGCCTAATTTGCTAAAATGGTTTGAATCAATTTTGAATAGGGTTACTCGTCGGCTTCCTAAACAAACATGTTTAGTCAGGTTTGAATCGAATAATAAAATATCATATTCATCAGGAATATTGAGCTACTCTATGTTACATTAGAAATAATATCAAATACTCTCCATTGAGAAATTTCTCCTTCACCACCTTTTTAACGGGGGATAAAGTGTTTAGACAAAATATAGAATTCCTTTGCCCTAAAATAAATGCCTAAAAACGCATAGTTGTCGTGAATATTAAAAGTGTACATATTACCCACTTTTAATATCAGCAACTTTTGGAAACATATAAGTGGTCTATGTTCTCTTTTTTTTTTTTTGTCGAACGGAAATTTCATTACTTAAAGCATAACTGTACAACCCAAAAGAGTACAAACAAAAGTTTGGGCCGAAAACAGAGTATCAAAAGTACAACTAAAAGAGCACAAATAGAAGCTTGACCCTGAAACTTAAACCGGCCAACATGGCCTTGACAGAAATAAAAAATAATAAGTATTATCATTGTTGGATTTACAAAATCCATATCAAATGGTAATAGGGTGAAAGAGATGCAGCGGGGCATCAATTCCAATGGCTGCATAAAGTGGCAGTTTACATTACTGTCGCGGTTGTCGTTGGATCCAAAAGAGGTGGAGCGAGTTCCCAAGGCCGGATATGTTTGATCCGCAGCTCGAAGGTAGTCGGCATCCTCCGTCTCAACTAGATCCGCCATCTTCAAGCCACAACCCCGCCATATCAGACCCGCGTCAAAGAAGTCAACCGAAACGAAAGTGGTCAATGTTATCGAGTAGTTACATTTCGTGAGATACATGGTTTCTAAAATATCAAATTTCACGTCCATAGTTATTAAAGGCGCAGGCGCACCTAAGGCGCAAAAGGGTCTCTGGAGTCTAGGCGCAGACACGCGCCTTTTCGAAGTGAGGCGCAAAATAAAAATAAATAGATATTAGTGCATTAAACCAATAAATCACATAAAAATTTTCAGAACATGGTAATTTAACAAATTTTGAACACTAGAAAAAGTTTCAGATCTAATGAGAAGTAGTTGATGCTAACTAAAATGATAAAATCATCCTTATAATTAGTGAAAGCTAAAGCAAGAATGTTTTTCCTCAGAGGGAAATCATAGGCTCCCAGTCTGGTAAAGGTTCCTCCTTAATTTTATCTTCTTTATCTACAAGGTAAATTGAAGGAGTATATTTACTTAAAAAGAGTAACAATTGGAGACGGGACGCTAACACAATGAACAACAATAGAGCAATCGATCGATTAGGGATTTGGGGATTTTATATTTTTTTTGTGGTTTAGATATTGATTTATTATGTTATGAAATAAAGAATAAAAAATAATGAACGGTTGACATGATGTCATGACGAAAAAATAAAAATCTAAGATTTTTTGGTATTTTTTGCGCCTCCACCGCTGCCTTGCGCCTCCTTTGATAATACTGTTCACGTCTAATTAGAATATTGGATCCTTGTTCCAACACAGAGAGTCCTGATCAGAGCAAAATTTGTGTTGTTTGAGGATCATTTTTCACCAGTCAAATGCAACGGGTGAACAACAATAATAACCAAGGAGGATAGATAGACTCTCTCGTTTCTCATTCCCATGTAATCCACAATCACAGCTAGGTCTACAACTGAAGTTGGCATCAAAGCGACCATGGCGGAGGCGCGTTCCACCGGCCACCACTCCATCTTCGACGCCTCCCCGAGCTTCTTCGATTCCTGCCGCCTCCTCCAGTCCCCCTTTGCCACCTTCATTCCGTTCCACTCCGACACCCCCGCAGTTCCCACCGTCAGAACCCTAGACGACGTCGTACCGGAATCCACACACAACGCTACTTTGCAGAGATGGTCTTGCAGCACGTGTAAGGCCGAATTCGAGTCCCTCCAGGACCAGCGCTCTCACTTCAAGTCCGACTTTCATCGCCTCAATGTAATTACTCTTATTTCCCCGTATCTTTTAACACACACACACACACACACTAGAAAATCTATGACTTTTACTGCGCATTTTCTGGATTATGACACTTCGTTGATTGGTTGAGTGTTAAGTAGCTTGATTGATTGCTTTCAAAAGTATTTAACAGTTTCTGTATCATAGCTTACTAGCCTAAACATCTTGGGTTATATTTTATAGTTGACGGTGGATATGCTTGCAGTATTTGGTTTCTGTTTCATACATAGTGCATTTCATTGTTGACATTTGATCTCAGATAAAGCTAAGTATTGCTGGAAAAGATACTATGAAGGAGGAAGATTTTGATGAATCGACCTCTGATTCTTTATTCAAAGATTATGACATATCGAGTATATCAGGATCAGAAGATGAAGATGACAAGGAATCTGGACTCAGCAATGATGTAAAGAGGTGGTTTGTTGAAAGTTTAAAAAAGAAATTAATCTTACATTTGCAGACAGGAGAGAGAGTTTCACTTTGGAAATGTTTAGTTTTGGATGAGACTGAAAATATCTCATTCCAGAATAACGACTCTGTTGTAGATGATTGTGGTGTGCCTTGCCAAACAGAGAGAGAAGTGATTGAGAAATTGAAATTCGCAGCCAATGAAAAGAGAGATAATACCCATTTAAGGGTCGTGTTGCTTGCAAAAGGGGGGCACTTTGCTGGATGTGTCTTTGATGGTAATTCTGTTGTGGCTCACAAAACATTCCACAGGTCAGTGCTTACTCCTTTGTTTTTGTTTTTTCATCTTACTGTTTTGTGCCTAAAATTTGTTAAATAGATTAAATAATGAACATAATCAGCTATACACGCAGAAGTTAGTCTACTTACAGTTGAAGCTACAATCTGATTATGAAAAGGCAAACTCGAAATGAAGAGTGCTCGAATCATGAACCTAGAAATAGTAAGAAAAAGTATGGGATGAAGCGTATCTTTCATCTTTAGAGATCTCAGTGGTCTACAGGTCCTTGTTCTTGTTGCAGAATGATTCAAAGTTGTTAAAGATAAGTTGTTCTAGAATTATCTTTTAGCGGTCTAGTGGCTTAGTGGTGTAGTGGTTCATGTTATTAGGAATTCTTGTTATGTGTAAGCCTATATAAAGGCACTAGTGGTTCATCATTTTATGTGCATCAAACAATTGAGTGGAGTAATCCTCTTATTTCATTCCTTTCTTTGTCAATTGTCTTTATCTTGAGCTCTTAAATTCTACGTTGTGGTATCAGAGCTCTGGTTTGGCAAGGTCTTAGGTTCATTTCTTCCTGCTCGCATATTTGGTCCCCCTTTATTTTAGTGCAATTTGCACTCTGTTAAATTGTGCACTTGGTGGTGGTACACCTTGATATGTTTCTCGGGCTTGCACGTGAGGGGGCGTGTTAAGCATGATAACATTGTTGGGCCCATTCTCTAGCCAGCTTAAGCTTTTAGAGCAGATGGTAACTTAACAAAGTATTGCAATACAAATGAGAAGGTAACTGATATTTTGACCAAGTCACTTCCTATTCATAAGCATATTTACTTTTGAAGACGACTTGAAGTGTCCATCTCCAAATCAAGGATGGTTGTTGAAGAATGATTCAAAGTTGTTAAATATAAGTTGTTCTAGAATTATCTTTTAGTGGTTTAGTGGCTTAGTGGCTTAGTGGTGTAGTGGTGTAATGGCTTAATGGTATAGTGGTTCATGTTATTAGGAATTCTTGTTATGTGTAAGCCTATATAAAGGCACTAGTCGTTCATCATTCTATGTGCAAACAATTGAGTGAAATAATCCTCCTATTTCATTCCTTTATTTGCCAATTGTCTTTATTTTGAGCTCTTAAATTCTACATTGAACCACTAGTGCCTTTATATAGGCTTACACAGTTCAAGAATTCCTAATAACATGAACCACTACACCACTAAGACACTAAACCACTAAAAGATAATTCTAGAACAACTTATCTTTAACAACTTTGAATCATTCTTCAACAGCCCCCCCTTGATTGGAAGTTGGACACCCCAAGTCGTCTTTTAAAGTAAACATGCTTATGAACATGAAGTGATTTGGTCAAAATATCTGCCACCTGCTCATTTGTATTGCAATACTTTGTTAAGTTACCATCTGCTCTAAAAGCTTAAGTTATTAGAGAATGGGCCCAACAATTCATTTGTATTGCAATACTTTGTTAGGTTACCATCTGCTCTAAAAGCTTAAGCTATTAGAGAATGGGCCCAACAATGTTATCATGCTTAACACTCCCCCTCACGTGCAAGTTTCGATTGCATGTGGAGAAACATATCAAGGTGTACTAGAACCAAGAGCACAATTTAACAAAGTGCAAATTGCACTATAATAAAGGGGGACCAAATATGCAAGCGGGAAGAATTGAACCCAAGACCTTGCCAAACCAGAGCTCTGATACCTTGTTAAGTTATCATCTGCTCTAAAAGCTTAAGCTGTTAGAGAATGGGCCCAACAATGTTATCATGCTTAACAGTTCTTAGTTTTTTCACTGCATATTGTTGGTGTGTCCCAATATATCTAGGAACATAGCATCTTCAAATGACAACGCTATCAGCATCCTGTATGCAGCATGAATCTTATTGTAGAAAATGGAATGAATACTTTGGACTCGGGGCAACGTGATCTTCCTTATGTACAGAGTTTTCATTTACTCTTTTAAGGAAAAATGGTTTTTCTCTTGGATTTTCCTTCAATTGTAGTTTCCTTTTCTCAAGCAAGCTAGAGGTCGTCGTTTCTTTAAACGTGGTTCTTTGTAGTCAGAGTTTTGAAGCAGTTGCAACAGCTTCAAGCAATCCTGATCTAAAAGTTTTGTGCAGTTTCTTGGGTTGCAGTTGTTACGTCATAGAATTACCAATACTGTCATTCTCTTTCTTTTTTTTATTTGGTTTTACTACTTGATATCATCGTCAATATTGCTATCATTTGTTTTTAACTTGTGATTGAAGATGCCTCTGTGGCATCAGTCTCTTTCTGCGTATTGATAGTGAATTTTCTAAATGCAAATGAAAAATGCGTGAGCAAAGTCTCTCTCTCCTTGTCTTTATCATGTAGGTATGTCATAAGAGCCAAGGCTGGTAAAAAGCAGTCATCAAAAGATGCAAGTGGCAAGACAGCACATTCGGCTGGAGCTACAATCCGTCGATATAATGAACTTGCACTCAAAAAGGTATTGAATGATAGGTTGCAGGCGTAGTCTGGACTTTCAGTGGGCCCCGACACCCTCAGTTACTTCAGTTATCCAACAATTAAATTTTCTCATATTTAGCCTTATCCAGAAGAAAAGAACACAATTTGGTAGACGCTTACTTTATTATTGCACCACCTCTGGGTGACACGAGCTGGACAGAAAAGATTGCGCTGGATAAATGTGGATTCACCAGATAGTCGAGTCTCAAAATTTGTTAAGGCACTAAAATCTCAAGTGTGATAAGGGTTATACCTATAGTCCCCATAAGACTTGCTAAAAATTAGAATTCTTCATCAACTCTACCTAATAAACATAGTAACAAAAAGGTTACATATGAAATAAAAAGTGTACCGATGATTGCTGGCAAGTCCGGACTTCCCTTGGTTCTGTAGTCTTTCTTGTTCTGGAGGTAATATGAAATAAGTAGCTGGGAAAGAAAAATTATGATCATTAACCTCTCTCAACTTTTCCAATTTTTTTTTCTTTTTTTACTTTTCCCTTTTTCCTTTCCCTTTTTTGCTTGTTGTGAATGTCTTTTGCTGCATTGCCTCTCAGAGGACGTTGCTTCCATATTTGTAGTTTCTTCAGTTATATAGACGTTCAATTACATTTTTAGCAACATATATCTTTTCTGGTTACTGTACATTTTGAATACTTGATTGATCCCTCTCTTAAAATCTAGGAAATTAAAGAATTGCTCACTTCATGGAAGCCTTACTTTGATTCTTCCTCGTGTATTTTCATTCATGCTCCATCAGACAATCGTCAACTACTTTTTGATGGAGAAAAACCATATTTTAGTTGTAAGCATGGGGGCGTTCGAAATGTTCCATTGACTGTCCGAAGGCCCACCCTTAAGGAAGCAAGGCGAATATACAGCTTACTGACACAAGTTTATTATGAAGAGGATGAAGCGCCTATCGCTGAAAAGGATCCAGTCTTTACTGCAGGCATTAATGGGGATGGCTGCCTGGTTTCTAGCAAAGAGAATGTGATTGGTTCTTTAGAAAATAGGGAAAGTACTAAAGTTTGTCCCCCTGCCACTAAACTGGAGAGCTTATCTATTTCAAGCGGGAGTGAGAGTGAAGTAACTGGTACATCGACACCATTACATGAAGCAGCAAAGTCTGGAAGTGCTCAAAAGGTTTTAGAACTCTTAGAACAGGGCCTGGATCCTTGCATCAAGGATGAAAGGGGGAGGACCCCTTACATGCTGGCAACCGAGAAGGAAGCCAGGAATTCATTTAGACGGTTCATGGCCTTGAACCTTGATAAGTGGGATTGGAGTGCTGCTAAAGTGCCAAGCGCACTAACGAAAGAAATGGAGGAATCTCAAACTGCTAAACAGGTAAGACATTCTTTTACAACCAGTATTTGTCTGCAATTTATCTTTTATGCATATTGATACTATGCTATTCAAGTCATTCACTTAAGTTCATAGACTCCCACTTGGTTCCACAAGTCATTTCTTCATATTGAGCCTACTTGCATCTACAAGAAACTTATGTTAATATCGTGAGGCAACAAGGTGTACGGGTTATGTTCCCTGAAAGTAGTGTGTACATGCCCCCCTAAATCTAAACTCAGTTAATGCCTCAGAATATCTCTCTTAGATGAGGCTCCACTTTTGGACTATTAAATACCTTTTGGCGACACTTACAATGCCTTTCAGTGGCACTTAAACGTCAAAGTATGAACTGATCAAGTACACCAGCATGAGGAAAAAAAAATCTAGTTCTTTTGTAGTTGCTACATCTCGAGTACAAGGGAAATAACCTGGCTGCGCAGCATTCAAGATTTTCCATTTGAACCTTTTGGTT
Organism: Escallonia rubra; assembly: GCA_033065855.1. Taxonomy (NCBI): domain Eukaryota; kingdom Viridiplantae; phylum Streptophyta; class Magnoliopsida; order Escalloniales; family Escalloniaceae; genus Escallonia; species Escallonia rubra. The sequence continues at coordinate 329,305 of JAVXUO010000216.1, read as the reverse complement.
CTTATGATGACAGGGTATAAACAAAAAAGATTGAGCTTTCTGTGATTGTTTTATTCTGCTAACTTTAGCTTGGTGACGAATTTCCTTTGGTTGTTATCCAGGCAGAGAAAGATGCCAAGAGGAAAGCAAGAGCAAAAGAGCTGAAGAAGTTACGTAAAGCAAGAGAAAAGAAAGCTCAGGTGCTTAACCCTTAAGTTTAGTACATGCGACATATCAACTTGCCTTTTTATGTCACCATAGTTGCGCATCTCTTTTTCTATTGCTTTATGCATTGGATTTTGAATGCAAGCTCTCGAAGCATTCCTTTCTGATTCACTTTTTCCTATTCAGGAGCTCTTTCTCTATTTTTTTTTTCTTTGTAATGCCCATGTCACGTCTAGTTGTTTTTTTAACAATTTGTGATTCCATTCCGCAGGCTGAGGCTGCTCAATCCCAGAATGTTGCATCTGTTTCAGGAAATCGCCAAGCCACTCAACAATCTAGCAGTGGTGCACAATTGTCAAAAGAGGCAAGATCAAACTTTTTGTCTGGTGGTTTTCAATATCATTAGTCCCATGATTCCGTCCTCACCCAATTTGGCGTTATATGATCTATTTTCTTTTGGCATACAAATGGCTTCTGCTCATCAGATTATTCTGTGTCTTCTATTCAAAAACTAAGTTGAACTTTTCTAGTTCCAGGAAGAGCTAAGAAGAGCACAAGCTGCAGAAAGGGAAAAGAGAGCTGCTGCTGCTGAGAGGAGAATGGCAGCAGCTGCAACCCCTCTGGTCACTATACCTGCTTCAAGCAATTCACGGTCGAAGGATGCAGTAGCTACTGATGTCAATTGTTCGTGTTGTAATGTGTCGTTGGCTGGGAAAGTTCCATTTCACAGGTACAATTACAAGTACTGCAGCACATCATGCATGCATGTGCATAGAGAGATCCTTGAGGAGGGATAACAATTCGACATCCAATTTTACAAGGATTCTATAAGGTGTATCCTTAGTTTGTATTGCAGCCGCGTTGTGCCCAGGTTTTGTGTCTATCATAGGTTTTGGGGTCTACCATTTCACTCCTTTACACAACTATTAGTACATTTCAATCTGTTAGGAACATGAAGACCATACATGAATGCATGCTGGACAAGACGTTTTTAACAGATGTAGTTCTGTGTGTGTTCTGCTTTATTTTCTATGAGCTGCATTAGATCATTATGCTTTGGAGTCAGAAAACCTCTGATTTGGGCTGACATATGTTGTTTAAAAGTTTTCGTAAAAATGCTTCATTTATTGCCGCATCTGTCTTGTGTTTAGGATCATCATATATCTATGCCAGTAGGGATGTATACCTGTATACATGTAGAAGTGGAAGTCATGTATTTATTCCTAGGTTTATCCTTGTGTATTTATTCCTAGCTTTACACGTGTGTTTGAGGATCATAGATTTGTGTCCTGAAGTGATGAGCCCTAATCCCTTTGTGATTATTCCCATTCAGAAGCCCTTGTAGAACGAAAGAGTTTTAGCTGGTGTTCAATAAAACAAACTTAATTGCTTATTTTTTTATTTTATTTTTGGTTAAAAGGAGAAAGTTTTCATAGATAAAAAGTTTTAGAGGCCGTCCCGGCTAGACTATCTATTTTACAGACATAAAAGGTAACAAAATTTACTACCATTAACATTACAGATTAACAACTAATTTATAAACCCGAAACAAATTACAATTAAATTAGAGAAGAGCATATTTTATACTTTAGTCTAAATTTTCGTAGCATGTCAAGGTTCTACAGGCCACAATTTTAATATCAAATACGGCAAAACACATTAAAGTACAACACGATATTACAATGAGGACAACTGGAACTGTGCCTAACAAAGGTGCACCCGATCACCTAGGAACCACAACACAAAGACGAGAGGCGAAAGGGCCATGAACACCTCATGGTCCACTCTTTTTCACCATCATTTCCAATGCCAAACGAAACACAACACACGAACGACCACACACTACGGGCTAATCTAAGATACACCCCCTCCACCACCCCAAACCACTGCCAAAACCCCCAATACAAACCTTGAGCAGAAACCTAGCATATCCTGTACCCCACCCTCTTTCCAAGGCCCTAACCCCGCTAACACCCCCCAACCACATACACAAATAGAAAAACCCCTAACCCGAGGCCCTGCCCCCACCTCCCAAGGACAATAAGGTTCACCCATACAAAATAAAACCAAACTAGAGTCAAAGAACCCATTACAGATAGCCCCACAACATTTCTGATTGACGCCGGTGAATATCAGGCCACAACCGATGACATTCTGGCTACCATCGGTGAAATTTTGGCCATTGTCGGTGCTGATATCTCTAGCCCTCAGAAGCCCCTCCATTCATGTGCTGGTAGAAATTGACCTTCGACCATCTAAAATGAGTAGATTTACCGGATCTAGTGGATCAGTACCAAGATCTACGTAAATCTGACTAGATCCGGGGTGATCTATGCGTTGCCACCGACTACCGCACTGCCTTCTTCCACCCTTCAATATGCCTCTAGTTATCGTCGTAGCACTACCCACTGTACACACAAATAACACAAAAAAAGGACAGAGAACTTGAAAGAATAAAACGGAGATGAAGGGGGGAGAGAGAGGTAGTCGTGAGCACATACAGATTAAGAACTAACTTATAAACCCGAAACAAATTACAATTAAATTAAAGAAGAACATATTTTATACTTCAGTCTAAATTTTCGTAGTATGTCAAGGTTCTACAGACTACAATTTTAATATCAAATACGGCAAAACACATTAAAGTACAACACGTTATTACAATGAGGACAACTGGAACTGTGCCTAACAAAGGTGCACCCGATCACCTAGGGAACCACAACACAAAGACGATAGGCGAAAGGGCCATGAACACCTCATGGTCCACTCTTTTTCACCATCATTTCCAATGCCAAACGAAACACAACACACGAACGACTACACACTACGGGCTAATCTAAGATACATCCCATCCACCACCCCAAACCACTGCCAAAACCCCAATACAAACCTTGAGCAGAAACCTAGCATATCCTGTACCCCACCCTCTTTCCAAGGCCCTAACCCCGCTAACACCCCCCAACCCCCAACCACATACACAAATAGAAAAACCCCTAACCCGAGGCCCTGCCCCCACCTCCCAAGGACAATAAGGTTCACCCATACAAAATAAAACCAAACTAGAGTCAAAGAAGCCATTACAGACAGCCCCACATCATTTCTGATTGACGCCGGTGAATATCAGGCCACAACCGATGACATTCTGGCTACCACCGGTGAAATTTTGGCCATTGCCGGTGTTGATATCTCTAGCCCTCAGAAGCCCTTCCATTCATGTGCCAGTAGAAATCAACCTTCGACCATCTAAAATGAGTAGATTTACCGGATCTAGTGGATCAGTACCAAGATCTACGTAAATCTGACTAGATCCGGGGTGATCTATGCGTTGCCACCGGCTACCGCACTGCCTTCTTCCACCCTTCAATCTGCCTCTAGTTATCGTCGTAGCACTCCCCACTGTACACACAAATATCACAAAAAAGGACAGAGAACTTGAAAGAAGAAAACGGAGATGAAGGGGGGAGAGAGAGGTAGTCGTGAGCACCCCCCCACCCCCACCTGGCTGACTCCAGCGAGGGTTTGTTGGTGTTTTACCTGTTGTTTAGTGAGAGAAAGAAGAGAGAGAGGAGATAGTTACTTTTTTTTTCATTCGAATGGTAAATCCAACAAAATTAATTGTTGTGTGATCGACTCAAAAAAGTTGAGTTACACACGTCACTAGATTGGTGTTTGAACCAATTAATTTGAAACTTAAGGACGAAAACAATGTATAGAGAAAGGGTCTAGAGGTGATATTTGATACGTATTACTTCAGACAAGCGCTCGATGACAATGAAAGTTGCCCCATAATTTCAGGGACATAAGTGTAATCAATGCTTAATTTTCTTTCTAAGGCGATATGTATTCTTAGAAAAAAGTTGTCATACTTTAGCCTCATCACTGATCTCTTACTTATTTCCCTACTCCGTGCAAGTGTCTAATAAGTATGGTTGCTTCAAGATGTAAGAAGATCCTTGTTTTCTTTTATATAGGGTTAATTAAGTCGGTATTCCTGAGGTTAGGGTATAATTACAGTCAAGAACATAAAGTTTGAATAGTAGCACTTCATGTTCGAAATACTGGTATCGATATGTCATCACACTGTATCATGAAAATTCCAATATGTCCCTTGTATGTATAGATACTTGTAAAAAACAAGGAAGTGGGCTTGCATCACTGTCCTCCGCTACGCCGTCCTGATGGATATGACTCAAAGTGTGACATACAAAAGGTGCTAGAGATCTTGCTTTCTTCATTTGGGTAGGTTGTACATGAGTTATACTATAGCGATAAAAAAATTAAATAATATGTGTGAAAGGTAATATAAAACAGAGGTAACTGTGTTTAGGATGTTTTCCCGATATCTATAATAACAAAAAAGTTGAGTTAGTCCGTACAGAAATATGTAAAGGATTTTTTTCCCATGGCCCACTTAGTGGTAATCAGGAGATGGCCGCTGATCCACATCGATTCTGATTTATTGTTAAACAAATTAAACCAAATTTTGTCAAGCAGCAAGCCATACTAATTGTCGTTCTGATTACGGTTTCATCAGCTTAGAGATGTGAATATTCACACTCATTAGCCCTCGTGCCTCGGCTGAGTATGCTCGGAATAAAGTTGTTTCAGGTTCCTCCTCGGTGGTTGGTTGACCCTCTCCGGCTGGTTGTCGTTGATCATGAATAGTGGAACTTCCTATCATTTGCGAACAGTAAAGCATAAAACATACTCCAAAGCCAAATAGCGAACATTTTGGTTTGATTTAAATGCTTAAACCAAAATGATCTTCAAGGTCCAAGCAGGGATGCTCTCCAAATTTGGTTCATCAAGCTAGGGGTGAACCTAACAGGCCACAAGATTATTTGGTGTTCTACTAAAAGAGTTCGAATAGTTCCAAACCCATGTGACCTTCATAAAATAAAGCAACAAATAACTCGGTCTACTTTCAGAAGAGTACGCTGTCTATGCGTTTCAATGTCTCATAATTGCTCAACCATAAGAGATTGCCAAGATATATGCCAATTCCAGTGAGTAATGATAAAGTTGATAGCAATGCAGTAGTTCTCTCTTTCAACTCTTCCACTTCTCAATATGCCAAATCCAGTGACAAATGATCTCTGCTTAAGTCAGACTTTTAGTTCTATATATCCCCGTGCAAATATTCTAAGTTCTGCCACCTCCGCCGGAACGAGCTTACAACCTTACAAACTTCAACATAAGCCTAGCCAGCAAGTGGGTTAGCATGTATAGTCACGCGATTGAGCCTGATCTCTGCAAGAGGTCGATCCCCTGGTCCTGTCGGCGTCTGCATAGGCAACAAGTTAGAAAATTACATCTCCACCATGATGTGGTTTTCACGACCACAATATTTCTTCAACCAACGGAAAAAATATTTCTTCAACCAACGGAAGAGAGTGTTAACCTCAGCTAGCATCGGTATCATAAGCTTACCTTTTCCATAATATCGAGGACTTCAAACCCATGAATTACTTTGCCAAAGATGGTGTATAACCCGTTGAGATGTGGCTGCTTAGCATAAGTTATAAAGAACTGGCTTCCATTGGTGTTGGGCCCACTATTGGCCATTGATAGCATTCCTCTGGCATTGTGCTGAACAAAGGACCAAAAGAAGTAAGTACACTTAAAATTGCATGCTAAACTTGCTAATAATAGTATACAGAATGTACTCTCCTGGTAGATATCACCTCTTTCCTTGGAGATCTGAAGTTCCATGTTATCTAAGGTCTAATCATGAAACTTAATATTTTGTCTAGTTCGGCCTACAATTATTCTTGGACAAGCATCAACATGCAGTATCACCTTTCCCCAACTTGCCACAGAGAGAGAGTGTGCAAAGTGACAATGTTTGTATGCACACTTGGCAAAACCAACTCACATTGCCTTGGGAAATACCTCAAACTAATCCTCGTTCACTATGGAATTCCCCTAAACCTATGGTCGAGAAAGAATTTTTTATCAACTTATTTGGAGCCGCAGAATCAAGTAAGAATGGCCTTTCTTAGTTTCATTTCTGAGCCGAATAAACTTGCTTGAGTTTCAACTTGTCATGAGTCATATACAGTTAAGCACAAGCATGTGCCTCGGGTAACACCTCTCTCCTTTTTTGGTGCGAAAGATTTCATGCACTGTTCTTTTATCTTATTAAGATAAGCAAAAAGGTGAACCGAATAGATACAGGGTAGAAGTTGAGCAATAAATGGAAGCATTGGGCCTAGAGTCTTACCTTTAGAGACTCTCTAATCTCGTCATTGAACTTTCTGCCCCATATACTGGTCCCACCTTTACCGGTGCCTGTGGGATCACCACCTTGGATCATGAAACCCTTTATGTTTCTGTGGAATATGGTCCCGTCGTAATAACCACTTGCACATAGTGCCAAGAAATTCTGTATCGCAATGGAATGGTCTTGTTAAAATAAGAAGCATGTAATGAATGAAAAATTCATTTGGCAGAATCAGGGATCTGGCAAATGTGACCATTGCAACCAACTAAATACAAAAGCTAAACTTCATTAAGAACAAATTTGAAGATACAGTAAAGCCAATGATTCTTATAATTATTGCACTTTTAGCTCCGATACATTTTACTATTCACATTCAACTAGGTGCAATAGTCGCTGTTTTACATCAAAATTACCCAAAAACATGTCGCCCTCAGAATCCTTGTTAAGTATGCAAGGCATATCAAAGTTGGCATGTCTGTTGCTCAAGCTTACAGTTAAGAGATATTGACTGATTATTTTCGAATCATTCTTGCAACCACCAATTTGAATTGGCACCGCCGAGAGGGGCATAACAACAATTTTCTCCCCACCCAAAGAAAATCCCCAAAAAAGACCATAAGTAGCAGGATGGAAAAAAAAAAAACTTAGTAAACTTCTAACAAATAACGAACTTGAGAACATATGCACAAATACCAACTCCCAAAATTAGATCCTCTTCTCAACCTCGACCTCGAGTTGCCACACAATCTGCTACACAACCCTCAAAATTAACATAGCAATCTTGTAAAATATAAACTGGGAATTTACTTGTCTCAACCCCAAGATTCCATCCAGAATCTAACCTGTCTCCTGTATTCCATTAGCAACGAAGCAGGAGCAAAATCTCTTCCCAGCCGATAGCAAGGACCATCCAAAGCCCTAAATAGTACGAAAATCGAGCAAACCCAGATAACCTGTTATTTTGAACCCATTCAAATCCTCCACAGTACATTACCTTAGTCCATACTACCCTTTATTTGAGTAGCCTCAAGTCCTGAGCTTTATCACATAACCTCTAGAGGCATTGAAACTCAATTCCAGGGTCTCGGTGAAGAATAAAAGGTTACCATGTATAGAATTCCTCTCCATTCAAGTAAAGATACTGCTCTAATTACAGACCCAAGAAGGTCGATAGCTAACCATCCCCCTCAACTTGAACTCCAAGTTTACAAATGGGATAAGATCAAGGAAAATGGCATACAAAGAAATCACTCTTCAGACTGTGCAATGCTTCCCCCTCCCCCCTCTTTGGATAAGTAAATTCAACAGAATGTCAACGCTTCAGAGGGGTAAAACCCAGAAAAAGACCAGAGCAGAAAGAGAGTGCCTTAGCCTAATGAAAAAGCTAAACCGAGCAAAACCCCAGGAGTCTTCGAAGAGAACAGACTAGAAAAATTACAAAGTTGTTTCTAAATGAAATTCATCTTGAAAAGAAAATCCCCATACAATGTAGGAAACCCTTCTTTAATCCAAATACAAGAAACTGGTTAAGAAATGAAGAGTGCAATCCGTAAATGGACTCTCAACATGATCGATAGTCCTGTGCTTCCGAATGTAGCACATACGCCAAATATGTGGACCTTGCGCCACTCATTGCGAATCAAAGCACTGACTATAGAAGTCCAAGGGGCAAAAGATAGGTATATCTTTTTCTTTTTTGGAAAGTGCAACGGTAGACATCCCACCACCATACTACCTAACCATTCCTATAGTAGATAAGTCCACGGCTGGTAAATTAAATAAGATCCCACTACGTCTACAGCTGCTGAACCAAGCATGCTAAGGCAGAGGCAAAACCATCCCTATGGATAAAATAGCAAGTGCGAGGCTAACAAGGCAACAATACTTAAGCTAGTACCCTGAGAGTATTTAACTCTCAGGCAGCCGAAGACTGACACACGAATCCTGGCCAAGCTGATTGTAATCCAGGCAACAGATAAAAACATGCAAACGCAGTCGAAGCAGAAAGCGACCCAATTAAGAGTAAGAAGCCATAAATCATCTGGGGCCTGGGGGTCATACCTGTAACACCCCACACTTCTCCTCAAGTCAAAAGTCCTTAATTGTTAGGGGTCCAATTACCCATGCTTGTCCTCAAGTTGATAGGCGTGAACCCTTAGGGCTCTGATTATGGGAAAGTGGCTACGGATGTAACTCTTATTATGCTCCGTGGTATTTTTCTATAGCCCGAGACTTCTCTCTGACATATACAGTGTACATCAGAGTGACCCCTATGCTTCACTTAAAATAATTTATTGAAAAAAATATATATATATACACAAACCCCCAAAAGAAAAGCTCATGTCCCATTGAACTGAATCATTACCCCTGTTTGGACATCAAAGCTTTCAGGATCTCATTATCAAGCTTGGCCAGAACTTCCTAATTTTACTACTGTCCTCAAGTACAGCAACTCTATTCGGATTGCTACCAATATCCACTCTGACTTCTAGTTGTTTTAGATCCTTGGAAGATACTGCGCAAACTAGCTTTCGCAGATGACGCAGGACACAACTATTGAACATCCAAACCTAGCATTCGTACCCATTAACTTCAACAAAACACTAATGCAGACAAGTAGATAGACACAACAGAAATATGCTTCAATCTGAAGATAGTAGTTAAAGGTTCATGGTCTCAAAATAGAGGAAAGATGCTGTTCCATTCTCTAAGAGTCATGCAAAAGAGTCGAGGGAGCCATACCTCACCCTCTAAATATGAAGTAAATAACACGTTCTTGGATTAGAAAGAGTACTCAAAGGCTGTCAACAATCAATCAACTCTCACAAACTAAGTCCCCCACCACCACCCGACAGCTTCAGTCATTTTAAGCATACAAGTAAAACTACAGTCCCTTCATCATAATCATCATCCAAGCCCCAGCCCAAATTTAGTTGGGGTCGGCTACATGAATCATTTTCTTCCCCACTCCCCTAAAAGCACATGTTCTCCGATAAATTCCCCACAATCCTTTCTTTTTCACTACTTATCCCCAAGTCATCCTCGGTCTACCCCTACCTCATCTTATTACCATTAACTTTGAACAAACCACTTATTCTTATTCTATCGGGGGCGTCTAAACTCTTACGTTGGATCTAACCAAACCATCTCAAGCAATATTCCCTCGTATTTCCCTCAATCGGCGCCACCCTCACTTTGTTGCAGATATCCTCAATTTGTGTTGCCACACACCCACCAAAGCATTCACATATTGGCTAAAACTATACTCCCTCAATCTCATAATTTTGTTTCTGGATTTATCTAACTTATCAAACAATGCTTATTAATTGGTAATACTAACAGAGTTCAGTTCAATATTAGGAGTTTAGGACGCTCGAATTGAATTACAAGTTCGCAAAAAATCAAAAGCTACAAAAATTATGTAATGCCAATAGTGTTATACTGTACTACTTTTGTCGAGGTGAACCTCTTGGATTACTGAAACAATGAATTAACCATAAAATTCAATTTTTTCGTGAGAACAAATGTATTCTCAAACAGTTTTAAAAGGAGTCACAAAATTAGTAAAACACTGGGGGGTTTTCACAGTCACAGACCTCGGCGGCTTTGGGGACCTCGTCACAGGCGACCTCGCACTTGATGTCGCCCAGATTCGTGTGAAGCGTGACCGACTGTCAAATACCCACAACAAAAAAAATTGGTTGCAAAGTTTAAGATACGGAGAGACCTCGGCCGAATGTCTGAATCAGATACGTTCAATGAAAAATCGCACTGAAAACCCTTACTCACCATTTGTGTTGAGCTTGCAGTTCCAGCAGGCCCAGCAGCAGTACAAGAAAGCTTTTTGAGGGTTTAATTATTAAAGTTGAGGGTTTCATTCCATAGATTACCCTCCTTATAAACATTTGGGAAAAGTGCATAAACAACCCTCGTGGTTTGGGTCAGTTGCAAAAAGACCCATGCGGTTGCAAAAGTTGCAAATGAACACCTGTGATCGCAAAAGTGTTGCAACGTTAGAAAAATCGTCCAAACTAACGGCATGTATTGCTCACGCTGCGTTTCATAAATATTAATATAATAAAATGACTAAAATGCCCTCTATTTATTTCTCTCTCCCAAATCCCAAACTTTTTTCCCTAATCTAATGAAACCAAACCCTAGCCGTATATCCACCTCCATCACCCTACCCCGTCTGCCACCTGCCCTACCCACGACCGCCCCCGTCGCCACCTGCCTCATCGAAACCCGTCGCCGCTACTGCCTCATCAAATCCCATCACCGCAACACCCCCACACTATCTCGTTGTCGCCATTACCACCCAATCCTGCAATCGTCATCACCGCCCAGTTCGGTTGCCGCCATCATCGCCCAATACCACAGCAGCCATCACCGCCTAGTCCCATCGCATCGCCGTCATCCGCATACCACCACTGCACCACGACCAAACACCACATACCCACGTCAACAACAATCAAGGGTTTCAATTCGAACCCTAATCGCACATATTTAGATCTAGGGTTTCAATCGTTTCGAACCCTAATCGCACATACTTAGATCTAGGGTTTCAATCGTAAGGTGCGATTGAAACCCTAGATCTAAGTTTGTGCGATTCAGGCAAATCAGCAACATCAAAGTTTGTGAAACCCTAGATCTAAGTTTCAAAGTTCTCGTCATACTACAAGGGTGAAACTCGGCAACGATGGAGAAGAGGGCGGTGCGGCAGTGTGATCGATGTGGCGACGAAGGAGAAAGGCCGATGGGTTTCGCGGGGTTGTGGTTGTGATGATAGGGAAGGGCATGGGCCTGTAGAGACGACTGGAATGCCGGAGTGGCGGCGGTGTCGCTGGGGTGGTGGTGCCGCCCTCTGCTCGAGAATTCCGATGCACAGAAACAATCTTAGGGTCTATATACAAGGGTATTTTGGACAATTTTTTTATTTCGTTACAGAAACCGTCGGTTGCAACACTTTTGCGATCACAGGTGTTCATTTGCAACTTTTGAAAATGCAGGGGTCTTTTTGCAACTGACCCAAACAACGAGGGTGGTTTATGCACTTTTCCCTAAACATTTTGGGTTAATTACACTTATGTCCCTGAGATTTGGGTGAAATTATAGTCAAGGACATTAACTTTCAAAAGGTAACAAACCGTGACCACAAACATTAAAAAGGTAACACTTATGTCCATCCGTCAAGTATCCGTCCAAAGAGTGTAATTTTTGTGATGTCATCAGTACAGATTTTCCTAATATGACAATCCTACCCTAGATTACTGTTACCTCTCTTCTCACTCTTCCATTTTCTCTTTCACGAGCCTCTTCTCTCTTCCCCTTATCTCTCTCTTCTTCCATCAGACACATCCAGCCACCATACGGCAGCCCCCAACATTTCACCACGCCGCTGTTCCCACCGCCCACCACCACGCCGCTGCCCCACCATCCTACCACTAAGTCGCTGCTCCCACCACTCACCATCATGCCGTTGCCCCCACTGTACCACCACCACACCGCTGCCTACTGCCGACCACCACGTCGATGCCCACCGCCGACCACCACGCATGTTGCTCCCACCGTCGACCACCACGTCTATTGCTCCCACCGCCCACCATCACGTCGCTGCTACCCCACCCCCCGCTGTCGTCCCCCTCCCTTCCCCTACCCCGCCGCCTTCCACTTCGCTCCACCCCATCCATTCGTCCCCCGCCCATCCTTCCCCTTCCCCTCACCACATCTCGTCGTCCCCCGCCCTTGTTTCCCTTACCCCACCGCTTTCCCCTTCCCCCTACCCCCACCACGTCGTGGCGTCGTCCCCCACCCCGCTGCCTTCTTTTCCCCCACCCTACCCTGCGCCGTCCCCCTCCCTTTCCCTACCCCATGCCTTCTGATTTCTTGAAAATTTGGATAATAAGTGTTGAAATTGCAAAAATTGAAACCCTAATTTGAAAAATAGGGAGAAAAAAAGAATGGCTTGAAATTAGGGTTTCAAATGAAAAGGAATTGAAACCCTAATTTGAAAATTAGGGAGATAAAGGAATGACTTGAAACCCTAATTTGGAAATTAGGGTTTCAATTCTTTTTAAACCCTAATTTGAATGGCATGGTAAACAATTTACCTTTCAAGTCATGGACAATATGGTCATTTTGACCATTCCGTTATGTATATGGGTATTCTGTTAGGTCAAAGGACATAAGTTCATATTTTCCAAACTTATGGACACGCATGTAATTTCACCCAAACCTCAGGGACATTAGTGTAATTAACCCAAACATTTTTATTCTTTTTGCCCTCATATTAGTAGTTCATAAGGTAATACATTTTCGGGACGATTTCTTACTTCCAAGGTGTGTGACTATAGTTAGTTTAATGTTGAAAAGTCACAAATATACTTATTTTTTTACTTTTACAAATGCTTATTTGTCATGGTTTTACAAGTCAATCTAGGATATACTAAACTAAGTCATGTTAAAAGGCCATTTCACCTTAAATCTGAATCAGTTTTTAAAATCAGATTTAATCTATTTTAAGCATAATCAGTTTGTTGTAACTAGCTTAAAGTTACAAAAAAGTGTTTGGATAGAGAGTGATTAAATCAGTTTTGATATGACAAAATGACTATAAAGGACACTACTACATAAATAAAGTTTCTAATATCCATTTAATGAAGTAATCTTAACATAACTTTCATCTGAAAATATCTACAATATACGAAAAAATTATTGAAGAAGCTATTTTCAACCACCTACAAAAATTGTTACTTCTTATTCTGAATTAAAGGTAGAAGAGTATACAAAAATGGTGGGGAGGAATAAGGCACCATTGCTATGCTCAATCTCTCTCTTACCGTAGAAGAGAATATAACTCCAGCAGCCAATTAAAAGTCACACTCATTAATTAATTAAAAGGGTATGAAATGTCTTTTTGTGAAAAACATGGGATATGATGGTAAATTAGAAGGTCAAACCTGATTATGAAAAAGTGATTATTTCATAATCCTCACTTTCCAAGATTATGAATTTAATCAGTTTTTAGCTTTTTTAGCCAGATTAAATCTCATAATCTCTTTTACCAAACACTCACACACATGATCTAATCCAGATTAAATCAAGTCTGACCATCCCAAAATCAACCTCAAACACTCTTTAAGCCTAACAATCTTATCTTTAGGATCTTATAACACAACTCTAGCGTGGAAGAAACTCTATGGAATTGTCGTTCCAGAGAACCAAACTTGTGCTCCATCTCGAAGTGTGTCAACTCAGCCTTCTTGAATGAGTGACACAATGTCTTCAATCTTGCATCGGAATCAACTTGAGAAAAGGTCGCAACCGTTTGACCATATTTGCCACTGAGACTAAAGAAAGTGACGGAGCGATTTTTCGCTCACTTGCTTTACAATAGTTGGAGTTTATGTTGAAGAGTTCAAGTCGGTTAGCCTAGTAATGGGTCAAGGTCGGACACGCCAAGACTTGAATCCAATATGCATCCTCACATTAGCTTATCTATTTTGCAAGATGGTATTTTGTCCCACATTAGTGATTTGACAAAATCCTTAAGGGTGTGTTTGGATATAGGATTTGAACTGAGATTTGACTTTGGCAAGGTATTTGTAAATCACTTGGACAAAATATCTTATTTGAATAGTTCAAAAGGAAATTTTTGAAAGATTTCAAATGTGGATTTGGGGTCTCCAAATCCACATAACAAATCACTAGTCTGAACAAGTTATTTGCCAAATCCATTCTCATATGTAATTTACAAATCCACGATATTTTAGCCTTGTTTTTTAGGAATCCTGCCCCCCCACCTTTTTTAACAAACTTCTTCTTCATTTATTTCTTCTCTCCGGCTTCTCTCCCTTCATCAGAGGTATCTGCCATCAGCTAACACAGGTACTCAATCTCGTTTCTCCTTCCGATTCAATTTAGTCCACTTTTTTTTTATCGTGATTATTCTTCAATGCAAATTGGTCGGATTTCTACGCAATCGGCCAATTGCAAAAGGCATGAACTCGGCAAGAGATTACCCACCTAACTTCTTACGGCTTTGCGCAAAGCTCTTTTTAATATGCCCAATTGCTCGCGTTATTCGCGAATTGAAGACAATGTTTTTGTGGTTACTTGTATGGGCAGAAATATTAGGGTTGACGAAGTCTTGATTGGTGGATAGAGGGAAGTATTGAATCCATTGGTACTCATCCAAACAAAGAATTTGTAAATACTCACTTAGAATTCACAGAGTAGTAAAAAATGTCCAAACATGATATTTTAAAATGATGGGATTTGTAAATCAGGGGATTTCGAAATGAGGGGATTTAGAAATACCCAGTATTTCAAAATCCCACATCCAAACACACTCTAACTAGTTTCTTAACCACATTTGCTAGAAAAATATCTTCTATCTTTTTTGGTCGTCTTATCAATTTTCAAAACTGTAATATTAGTACTTGCAAGTAGCAAAATATGTCATGTTAATTGACATGCTTGTACACATTTCTATCCAAAAAAAAGTACTCTTCCTCCCGACCAATTTCATTAAATAATCAATTTATTGTAAACTGTAATAGCAAAAATTATATTTACCACGTCTGCAAAAAACACATAAACATTGTTCTAGCTTTGTCCATGAGTAATAAATCGGCTGGAAAAGAGCCAAATACGTGTGCACATATTTTTCATTTTATCTTTCAGAGTATCCTGGTCCTTTCTTTCTGAAAGGCGCTTTGCTTTAATCCTTTGGTACCATCATAGATGGAAAAGTTATACCATAAACTCAAGCTAGATAAGCTTGTCTTCCCATACGTATCAATTGAGCAGTGCATACAAAACGAAATCTCTTCTTCAATCTCTTTTCTTTTTTTCAAGGTAATGTTTATCTTAAAATATTTTTCCACCAAAAAGGGGCAACATGTTAACAACCATAATTCACAGACATGTACAACATAATGTCCTACTATCTTCGTTTCATAATTTTTGTCTGTTTCTTAAGTTCCTTGGGATGGAATTCAAACATCTAAATATTCAATTCAACTCAGATTTTGAGTAAAATCGAATAAGTATTGTTTGACTATAACGATGACTAAAGTCGTCTTACATGACCAATTCCTATTTTAGGATATTGTAAATAGTCAAAAGGGTAAAGATAATGAACGGGGGGAGTATAACTCGGACGGACTGTAGGAGTGCAGTCACCGGTCACGGAGAGAGAGAACGGACGGGGTCTCGGGGGACGAGGTGTAATTCCAGATTTTTTTTTCAAAATTGTAGAGAGGGTGCACTAGCCCCCCCCCCCCCCTCCCCAGGTCCCACGTAGTTCCGCCCTAGCATATCGCACTATGATCGAATTGTTGGGATTAGAGAAATTTCTGATAAAGTTTAGTGACCTATCCTTCCGTGGCAAGGTTAGGGATTCTTGTGCTCAATAGCAATATCAACATTATTGTCGAGTACAATGCATGAGATATGCCTTTTGATGTAAGTTACTATCTTTGAATAAAATACTAGACTCGCCCAATGGTATTTGTTTTTGAGATGATATTTGAGCCAATGGCTCTCACTTCTCAGCCAATTCATTTCGAAAAGGGAGTTGATCTATAGATAGGGCAGACAAGTTTCCTAACTTTTTGTGTGTGTGTGTGTGGGGGGGGGGGGGGGGGGTACAAGTAGAAATATTTCATATATAAAAAGTTTTACTTGCCATCCCGGCTAGATCATCTATTTTACAGACATAAAAGGTAACATCAATTGCTACCCTTAACATTACATAATAACAACTATCATTTAGACCCAATACAAATTACAATTAGACTAAAGCAAAGCATATCATACACTTCAGCCTAACTTTTCATAATGTGCCAAGGCCTACAGGTTACAATTTTAATACCAAATACAACAAAACACATAAAAATATAATATAATATTACAATGAGAAGGACAACCGGAATCGTGCCAAACAAAGGTGTACTTGATCACGTACGAAACCACAACACAAAGACGAGAGGCGAATGGGCCATCAACACCGCATGGTCAACTCTTTTTAACCAGCATTTCTAATACCAAACGAAACGTTGTCGTTAGACCGGGTAATGAAGCAAGACCACACACTACGGGCTAATCTAATATACATCCAAACCCTAGAGCGGAAACCTTGAATACCTCGTACACCACCATCTTTCCCCAAGGCCACAACCCCCCCCCCCCCTCAACACACACACAAAACCCTAACCCGAGGCCTAGCTCCCCCTCCCCCCCTCCCCAGGATAACAAGGTTCACTCATACTCAATAAAACCAAAACAGAGTCAGAGAAACCATTACAGACAGCCCTGCATATTTCGGCCGAAGCTGGTGAATTTTCGGCCATTGGCGGTGAGATTCAGGCACTTGCAAGTTTTCTAACTTGTAAGTGTCAATTTGGTAGTCCATTATATAAAGTGTGTTGCAATGTTATATTTATCTAGGTAGAATTCGTAATTTTTCGGACAGTTGAAGGCATGATCATGTTAACATAATAGTTTGCAGATAAAACATTTCATCAATTAACACGCCATTATTTTCGAGTTCTTTTCCCAATTGTGCAAATCTCTCTGGATGATAAGATTCTTGCTGAGCTTTTGTCTAGACGTGCATGCCCATTCTGTTTCTTGTCAAGTCTTTTTCTAGTGCCATCATGATAACCTCGAGTCGGGTCCAAAATGAAGGCTATCCTTGGTGCACTTGTATCCCTAACATTCCCCAAAGGCAGCTCAAAAAATCGTAAATGGACCCTTGTCTACGGGTTTTTATTGCAAAATGCTGCTAATTATTATTATGACCATATATGTAATGGTCATTGAATTCCCGTCAGATTACTCCTTTGCCATCACTTCTCATCTCGCCTCATTTCCTTTGGTTAATTGAATAAACCAAAGGAAATACCTCTTACGAGAAACATAAACATTGCAAAGGCTGGTGTGTTAAAAATTTATGAAAGGAAAAAAGATTTCTTGAGGAGTGAGTTATCATTTATTCCTGGTAGAGTTTGTTTGAGTACCAATTTGTGGACCTCTATTACAACTGATAGTTATATGACTCTTACTGCTCATTATGTCAACAAGAATTGGGATTTGCAAAAAACGATTTTGATATGTCGTCTCGTACTCCCTCCAGTTATTTGGCTAAGAAGGTACATAAGTATTTGAAAGAGTAGAGCCTTGAGAAAAAAGTGTTCACTATTACGTTGGACAATGCCAAGTATAATGATGTTTTGGTTGATAAACTGAAAAACCAGCTTCTCTTGAGCGATGGATTGATATGCAATGGTGAGTTTCTTCATGTATGTTGTAGTGCACATATACGAAACCTTATTGTAAAAGATGGCTTGAAGATGATTGATGAAGTTATTTATAAGATTCACGAGTGTGTGATTTATGTTAGAGGTAGTGAGAAAGGAAACTCAAGTTTGCCACTTGCATTGCACATGTGCCTTTAAGAGATGGTATGAAACTCTGTCAAGATGTTCCGACACAATGGAATTCTACGTATCTTATGCTTAGTAGTGTCATATCCTATCGTCGAGCATTTTCTCAGTTGCACTGGAGAAGATAATTAAGGGTATGTTTGAAATCACTTACAGTTTTGGTTTTCAGTTTTCAAAAAAAATAAAAACCAAACCAGTTTAGTTTTTAATTTTTACAAAAACAAATGGGTGTTTGATTACTCTTTTTTTTTCTTTTTTTTATTACCCAGTTTTTATTTTGAATTTTTTCTTTGGTGATAGCGGCGGCGGTGGCAGTAGTGGTGGTCTCAAAACAAAACTCAAAACTCCGAAATGGGAGTTTTAAAAAATAGCTATGTTTTAGAAACTGATTTCCAAAACTGAAAAGAAAAAATAAATAAAAATTGTGTGTCAAACGCGTTTTTTTCTCCGGTTCACAAAACTGAAGAAAAAACTGGAAACATAAATGTTACCAAATGCTACCTAAGTTTCTAAAGCCTTTTGATGCCAAGGAAAGTGGGTTCGTACTTACGTGGAAGTGTCACAAAGGTTGCAGTCCGAGTCAGCTTCCAAGTATACAAAATGAGAGACAGTGAGGGCGGAGTAAGGGCAAAGAGCAAGGCTCCCCAGACAGGTCGCGAGGGCTGGCAGCGCTACGCAGGCAGGGAGACGACGAACAGGGCCGGCAGTCGACAGTCCAAGTCAGGGGTGCAGCTTCAGGGGTCCAATGTCGGAAGTCTAAATGTGTTTCTCTCACTAAAGTTTCAGAGAGAATGGGTTTTTAGAGAGAGAAAGTGAAAATGTCAAATGAGAAAGAGCCCCCCTCAAATGAGTTCCAAAGTCCACTATTTATAGGCAACATTATGCATGTGTCATCAGCTGACATGTGTCGTCCCCTGGGAGTGACACGTCACCAAGGGGTCCCAAAGTACCAATTCTCCGTTGGACTGCCGGTCCCCGAATTCGCACAGCCCTGCCCTTGCAGCATCTCTCTGCCTGTCTGAGAAGACTGACCACATCGCGGTAGCATGATCAGAGTAAGCCCGCTGCACCAACCACCGGTCCAAGCCCTTACTGAATCACACAAGGTGCCCAACAGCGGTGAGGGCTGCCCATGTAGCCAACTGCCAGGCGGACTAGACGCGATGCCCTCCAAAGACCTGCTCACGTCCCGGGGGTCATCGTCCTGGGGGCGCCGACAATCACCGGTAACATGAGCGGACATGGTCACAACTCGGTACTTAGTGTCATACAAGTCACCCCAGACGGTGATAGCTTTATGGTAACGAGCATATCCCGTGGCGGCGATGACTTTGTGGTAACGAGTCCATCCAGCTACGAGGGGTCCTCGTGCCCGAGCACTACGAGCGGAGCCCTCCGTGATGAAGACGACGATGGCTTTGTGGTAACAAGCCCATCCCGTGGCGGCGTTGACTTTGTGGTAACGAGTCCATCCCGCTGCGGGGGGTCCTCGTGCCGGAGCACTATGAGCAGAGCCCCCCGTGATGAAGATGGCGATGGCTTTGTGGTAACGAGCCCATCCCGTGGCGGTGATGACTTTGTGGTAACGAGTCCATCCCACTGCGAGGGGTCCTCGTGCTGGAGCATTACGAGCAGAGCCCCTCGGAATGATGACGGCGATGGCTTTGTGGTAACGAGCCCATCCCGCTGCGAGGGGTCCTTGTGCCGGAGCACTACGAGTGGAGCCCACCGTGATAAAGACGGCGATGGATTTGTGGTAATGAGCCCATCCCGTGGCGGCGATGGTTTTGTGGTAACGAGCCCATCCCGCTGCAGAGGGTCCTCGTGCCGGAGAACTACGAGCGGAGCCCCCCGGAAGCATGTAATATGATTGTGGCGCATGGGCGCGGCGACGATCGTCACGGAACAATACGTGGTGCCGGGGGCACGTAGTGTGACGGAGAGCCAGGGGGATGGTTGTGGCGCGGCGCATGGGCGCGTGAGAATGCTATGCGCCGAAGACGGGGGTCGCGGAGACAGCACGAGGGTATAGGCGACGAAGGTCGCGGAAACGGCGTGCGGGCAACGGGAGTCGCGGAGCTGGCGTGTGGGCGCGAGCAACGAAGGTTGCGGAGATGTCGTCCAGGTGATGGGGGTCGCGGAGATGATGTCGGGGCAACGGGGGTCACAGAGATGATGTTTGGACGACGGGAGTCATGGAGCCCGCGCGTGGGCGACGGGTGTCGCGGAGAATGCGCGTGGGTGACGGGAGTCACGGGCGACGGGAGTCGCAGAGTTGTCGCGCTGACGCGGGCGACAATGGTCATGGAGATGTCGTCCAGGTGACATGGGTCGTAGACATGATGTCTGGACGACAGGCGACATGAGTCGCGGAGCCGGCACGCGAGCGACGGCGACGGGCTAAAGGGCGTCGTGAAGCCGGTGTCAGGCAACGGCGACGGGCGCCGTGAAGCCGGTGCGCGGGCAACGGAGGGTGTCGCGAAGTGAGTGAGGTGTTGGCGCGCGGGCGAGGGGCGCCGTTGAGTAAGCCTATGGACGACGGCGGGTTTTGTGAAGACGGCACGCGATAGCAGCGAGGTCGGCGCGCGGCGGTGAGCGACGGTTGTCGCGACGACAGAGCGAGGCGACGAGCGACGGTCATCGCGACTGCGGCGCGCGCGCGACTGCGAACGACGGTCGTCGGTTGTCAAGGAAGGTGGCCGACCTCCCCTAAGGGGGAAGGCACGCCAAGGTTGCTTCACAAAGGGAAAATGCACATGACTTGATTATGTGTCGCTTTGAACGGCCTGTGAATGTTGAAAAGTTGACCGTTGAATGTGCCGACGTGTCATGAGAATTTGGACCCCCAGTGAGCCTATAGGTGTAGCCAAGATAGGTTGGGAACACCTTTTTATGAGATTAGCACTTTATTTTCTGGAACCAAATATCCAACTGCCAATTTGTACTTTTTCAATGTGTGGAAGATTCAAATACTCATACAATCAGAGATGGAGAGTCAAGATGATAATATAGCTTCCATGGCTAAAGAAATGAAAGAGAAATTTGACAAGTATTGGGATTGCTATTGCAATGTGCGATCTTTTGTTGTTGTCTTGGACCCCCGTTACAAGCTTAAGATGCTATCGTATAGCTTGGAGAAGCTAAATCCAGCAACATTTCGTGAGAGGGTTAAAATTGTTCATAGAAAGTTGTCGTCTTTATTTTACGAGTACATGTATTCATCCACGTTTGCTTCTGAAAATCATGCTTTATTAGGAGGGAGTGCGAGCAAGAGAGGAGATGACAGTGCAGATGAACTTGAGGTACGTAAAACTGTTAAATGTTTAGCATATCTCAGTTATGCTATCTATCATATACAAACTTGTGTGTTTTAATCAAGCACGATCTTGTGTAGGAGTTTGATTCATATGAAGATCCAGATGAGCGGTCGAATATAAGTAAAGGTTAGCCCGCTCTATACTTGGAAGAAAAATTGGTGCCCCGCAAACAAAATGCCAAAATGGATGTTTTAAGTTATTGGAAAGAACATATGTTTGAATTACCCTGAGCTTTCCTTGATGGCGTTTGATATTCTGCCTCAGAATCTGCTTTTAGTGTGGGAAATCAAATCATCAGCAAATATCGTGTTTCACTTATTCCAAAAACAGTTGAAGTCTTAGTATGTACGCATGACTGACTATGTGACTTGTCAGGTAAACTTTAAATTTGTCGTATATCTTTTTAAAATTCTTTTTTTTTTTTGTTCAGATATTTTTGGTGGACTGTAGTTTAATTTCTGGATGTTGTTCACCTGTTATATTTAGATTTAGTTTTATTTTTTTCCCTTTTGTTTTGCTTTCTAATTAACTGTCTATTTATTTTTAAAAGTTTACATGATACCAACGAGAAGGGAGTTCTCACCGAAGACTTCTCACACTTTGGTTTCAGAAAGTGAAAGTACTTCAAATGTGATTGCCTGAGTACAATAGGCCACATTTATAGGACAAAGTTTGAACTCCTTTTGTCTCACATCTTCTTCTTCATTTTTGCTTGTTCATATTATGTCTGACTTTTTTTTTAAAAAAAAGATCTAATCATTCATTCAAGATGAGTGCGTAACACTTTCGATTTGGTTCAACCACAATAGTATATTGTCTTTCTATGGAAAGTAACTTGTCTACTCATGTATCCATGTAAAAGTTCTTGATATATCAAAATTCCAAGCTTGTGTAGAACTACAAGGTAAACTGTAACCACTTTTCCTGCTCCCAAATCCCACAGCTATAACAGATAAGTTGGCAGTTGCTCATAATGCCTAATCTAAACACAAGAACAACTTATAACCGATTTTGATATATCAATAACTTCGTCCCCAGTAGGTCCACTTCTTGGCTGGTTTGCCTGAGGCGAAGCACAAAGTATCTGCACAAACACAAAGAACAAGTTAACGATTATAACTTCAATCACGTATTGTTAAGAATGTCTACTAGGTTAACTCGCACTCAATCAGCCATATCCTGTAGTGGCAAGGAAATCGAGCCGTGTGGTCAAAGGCTGAGACACTTCCTTCCCCTGAGAACAAGGTAAATTCTGCTATTGTATACCCCCCTTGAAAAGGGTGGTCCCGATCTATGTAATCAGGCCACACCAACCTTTCCTATATAATGGCCTATTAATTCCCTCTAATCTAGAGCCATACATTTCTTCCATCTGCTAATTCAAGGCTTTTAAGCGGAATGTAATACTTCAAAACCAACACTGTCTAGTTCTCTATTTGAAATGTACAACAACCAAGTCCTCGTCCCATAAGACACCGGTAAGTAATACAGAACCCATTAATCATAATAATCAGTAGTTAGCCATGTTGAAGAGCAGAAGACGGAACTGGTTGAAAGTAAAACCACCAGAGAACAAATCGAGTTGTCATAACAGAATAGGGGAAATAGTACCTTCGGGCAGCTCTGGCTGGTCAAATGGAGAACAGAGACTCTTAGCAGCTCCCATATCCCCTTTTGTTCGTGCTTTTACGTCCTTCTCCACCTCCTATGAATTGAATATAACAGTTAAACTCAACAAAGAATTTACTGAAGAAACAACAATGCAAACTGACACTCATGGACCAAGATAATGTAGCTTGGAAGATGAAGTTGAACATGAGGAAGGTAACAAGAGCAGAGTTGAAGTCTTTATGGAAACAAGTACTAACAGCGAAAAACATTTTTAGACAAAGTAGAAGCAGAAAACGAGTTTGGACTGATAACAAAGAGCAGAGATCTACATGTAGCCAAACATGACAAAGAACATCACAAAATATTAAAGAGCAAAGGAACACTACAATAAAAACATTGCAGCATCATACAGTACCAAGTCAAAGATACACACGAGTCTTATTAAAAAGATGTAATCTGTACTGCAATTCAGTAATTATGTAGCCAATAAAGGACAAAATTAGCTCTCATACCTCCTCGTTGCACCAAGGAGCCAAAATTAATTTCTTTTGGCCAAGTGCTTCCGCGAATTCCCCCCAGGTTTTTGCAACCACAACACAGGCATCTCGTTTAAGTTTTGCAGAGTTGAAAAGGCTTTGTTGAATATCATCCAGCATTTCTTTCACTTTTTCAACCAAACCGTCGATTGCAATATCAGTCTTAGCAAAGTTGTCACGGCGTACAGCACGCACCTATTATATAAAACAAATATATTATTGATCGTACAGATTAAACAGGGCAAAAAACAAATATAACAAAAGCCCACCCCCCCCCAAAAAAAAAAGGGAAAAGAAAAAGAAAAAGAAAATGATATAGTGCCAGATTTAATCACCTACTTAATGAAATAAAAAATTACCTGCTTCTTCTCCAGGTCCTTGGGTCCTATCTCAAGCCTCAAAGGAACGCCCTTCATTTCCCAATGAGAATACTTCCATCCAGGTGAATAGTTATCTCTGAGGTCTGCCTCAGCACGAAAACCCGCAGCATTTAAGGTGCTCACAGTGGCAGCACAGGTATCTAAGATTGCTTGGGTGTTAGCATCTTTGTAAGGCACAGGAGTCACAATGATTTGGAGTGCTGCAACTTTAGGAGGCAGCACCAAGCCTTTATCATCCCCATGAACCATCACCATCACACCAATCTGTTGAGCGAATATACATAAGAGAGAGAGACCATCACACCAATCTGTTGAGCGAATATACATGAATGAGAGAGAGAGATTCTAAACTTCAACCCAATGCATTGAACAGGATTTGTATAGCACTAGCTTCCAGGCACACATAATGCATGTGCACTACGTCAGATGTAAGGCACAAAATTTCATTTAACATGTTGAAGTTTCATTCGTGATGTTCACTCTATCAAGGATGATATATTGTGTGAGGAGACTATATGAGAAAAATTAGGTCTTCAAACAAAGATAGAAACTTCAGTGAGAAAACCAATTTCAGCAAAGCTTATTTAGAAAATGTAACCATATATCTGCTGGAAGTTTAGAGAAGTGGGGAGGTCAGTTGTGGAATGCATCTTGGGAGACCAAGCACATCGGGAGTTTGGAATAAGGTATTAGTAGTTAAAAGTAAGTTACTCGTTCTCATCTTCTTTTTCCTGAAGATTTCCTATAAACTCAAAGCGTCAAACTTTTAGGCAAGAAGATTGCATCATGACTGATCTTACACCAACTCCTCAATTTGCTTTATATGGGTTATAGATAGAATGCGCCACTCTTAGAAGCACTAGAATTCCCAAAAAAAGGGACACGAAGCATATATATCTGTGTGTATAGGTGTTAACATGTGCAAGTTATCATACATAAATCATTCGCTTAACCAAAGTAGCAGTGAAATGCTTTACAATTATACAAGACTAGAAACGATCTCTATAAGTATATGAATTCCAACGGTTCACATTCCATATCAAAATACGAAACAGACATCCATTGTTAAACTACTCAAAACTATAATTACATCAGTCAATCGAGTAATGAAGAGTCCCAAATGATCAGAGTTTTAAAAGGGAAATCATCGAAGTTTCAAGTAGATCATCTTTCTCTGTAATGCAAAGCGGCGCGGGAACTCTGGAATATAGCTTTTGCTCTCTAACGGTAGTGTGATACACTAACATCACCAAACAAACTAGAATGTGAATTAAGCTTTCATTTTCCAGTTCAACCTGATTTGAACAATCTTTGCTATTCTACACCTCACGTGTTCAGGCCTTCCATGCTACTATTATAAGTCTCAAAACTACTATTAAGTGAGTAGCAGTATTAATGTTTTAAAACACTTTAGCAAATCCTATACAACAGGAAATCAAACTACTTTGCACACACAGCACAAGTGAATGTTCAGAATGTTAAACAGGACAAGCAATGCAGTTGGAAGAAAACCACTTCTATATATAGTTTACCGTTCTAGTACTATATGCCCAAGAATTCTGCCAGACCATAGCCTTTTCTCCCTTGTCATCCTCAAAATTAATCTCAAACATTTTCGCAAAATTTTGGCCCAGGCAATGTGAAGTTGCTCCTTGTATACCGCGACCACTGTTTGGAATAAAAGCCTGCGAATCGAGATGCAATGGATTATTTCCCACAATCAACTTAAAATAAGAAATAGAGAACTGCATCGTCCAAAATCGAGCTACAAGTGTCAAATACCTCAACACTGGTCGTATATAGTCCACCAGCAAACTTCTCTAATTCGCTTTTTTGTCCCTTAATGACGGGAACAGCAAGGAATTCTTCATATACACGTCTATATAGTTCCAAGATTTCAAGAACCTAGCAGAAATCAATGGTCAAACGAGCATGCTTTACAGGCAAAAGACGCCCACATGTATTCATGTCTTATGTCATTTTTTATTTCAGATAATATATACGCACATAGATACGTAGAGATCGTAAAAGCTAAAAATGAATATGCAAAGCAAAAACGTACAGGTAGACTCAATTTGACATGTCCCCTTCCAATATTAATGTCAGACTGCTAATAACCAGAGTTGCCAATTGTATACAGCAAAAGTTCGGATATGTTCAAACTGTCATTACAAACAGGAGCAATATGCAGACCAGGTAATTAATGGTTTTTGGGCTCTGACAAAAATGTGAATAGTGAATACCCTCGCTTATTACTGCTTATTCTTACATATGAAGCACGAAATACAAGAATCATATCGAAGATTAATGTCACAAGACCTCCAGCGAATATCTCAAGGCCTGATCTTCAGTTAAAAGAGATATGTCTTGCACAGAGTCATGTGCATCGTGAATGTCTTAATACTCAATATCAAGCACAGAGGCTAAGCAAGCTGGCTTAGAGGAAGAAGAGTCACATCCTGTGACATTAATACATGGTGAACTTCAAACCATATGTATAGTCATCTAACTTCCAAAATGACTAAAACACAACAACTAGTAGCCAATTCTGTTCTACTTTTCCAATACATAAAACACCATAAGATAGTTCCACAAAAGTACTAAGTCATAGTTCATCGGAAAAATATGATACCTCTGCATCTGCTTCTGTCTTCGATGCAAAAGCAGTGTGCCCTTCTTGCCAAAGAAACTCACGACTCCTACAAACATGAAAAACTTATCACAAAGGGAATAACTAGACCATACTGTAGTTGGAACATTGAAGTTGTTCTCCGCGTATGAACTACGAAAACATATTACACAAATCAAAGCTATAAGTTAAAACTAATACTTATCCATAGTAAGTTAAAACTATTTTTCATGCATTTGATGTCGAGAATACAGACTAAACATAAACTAGAAACTAGATAAGGTAAAGGAAAGAAAATCAACAAGACGAAAGCACTTAGAGGAAATTGTAACGAGGAGGGGTATTAACACTGTTGCTTGAAGAACGTCCATGACAATATCCACCTTAATCTAGAAATGAAGGAGCTGAAAGTGTCCAGGGCGTGAACATTGACAAGTAAAACCAGCTAAAGAACAAAAGATCTACTAAACCTGATAAATGGAGTAGGATTGCTGAATTCCCATCTTACAACGTTGCACCACTGGTTAAGTTTCAAAGGCAAGTCACGGTGACCCCTTATCCACTTCGAGTAATAGGGATACATGACAGTTTCACTAGTTGGGCGAATTGCAATAGGCACATCCAAATCAGAATTCCCTGATTTTGTGACCCATGCAACCTGAAAGATGTCAAAGAATAGCACTTTAGCCAAACGAGCAACATCAAGCTACGTGAGATAAGACGTTGTACATAGCGCAAAAAACTGACTCTAAAAATAATACTCATATTATGTCTGAGCGTTGTCTACTTATAATGCCATAAAAAGGCTAAAAGAAGTGTAAGACTTGCGATGCCCAATCAGTTCAAGGAGAATTATAATCGGTATGAATTTTATGGGCTTAATATTTAGCAGCAAATAAACCATTTGCTGATAAATGATAATTGACGAGAACATTCAAATTATCACCTCTGGAGCAAATCCCTCAATGTGATCCTTCTCCCTTTGTAAAACACCTGGGGACACGAAAAGAGGGAAATAGCAGTTCTTGATGTTCATTTTTTTAATTTCTGCATCAAAGAAGGCCTGCATATAGACATTAAGCCAATATTACTGAGCAAAAACAGACCCAAGAACACAAATGATAATAATACTGCATATCCAACAGCATTCCCAGAAACCAATTATTCATTTCTAGCTCCCAAAAATCCCACAATCATCCATTTTCAGCAACCTAGCCAAAAGAATGGCCATGTAGACTGATGTACTGCATATCTTACTTTCTTTTGCGCTTGAGAAGTCGGGTAATCACCTTGCAGACAGTTTGATAAAATTAAATCGCTCAAACAGCAGTTCTATACTTACTTGCATGACCTCCCAAATGGACATTGTCCATGGCCGTAGAATGTAACAACCAGATATGTCGTAATACTCGATCATCTCACCATTAACAACAACCTACACAAACCAGAAATCAGATGGAGGCGTTGTAGATCTTAGAAGTACATGTCCTTGAACTTTCTAAAAACCAACTCAACTACTCAAAGACTTAGAATTTGAGCTATACAACTGGGAGAGAAGCAATCAAATCATCAGGTGGTTAAGGCATACCTCAGAATACCACTCTCCGAAGTTGTCATCCTTCTTAACAGAAAGTCCTAATTTTGTCTCCTTTTTCACTTCCTTCTCCTTTCCCTCTGACATTCCAACAAAAAAGTTAAAGCAACAAATAAGCAAGTGTATTTATAGATGCAGACTTCAAAAGTCGGAAAGACGAAAGCTACTCCTTCCATTGCATAATTAGTCCCCTCCGGAACATTGAATTGCACTCAAAAAGTAAGAGCAAATATTTAACTGCTACTTGAAAATGCAATCTAGGGTAATAACATTGTGTTAGTCCAATTTACACATCCAACTCTAATCTAGAAAGTTCACCAAAAGTCAAAAGGGGACTATGCATTACAACAAATGATCCCGAGAGTAACAGATTAGAAATGAACTAATCAAGTCAAAACACTCACTAGTGTTCGCCTTCGACTTCGAGTTGTCTGCCTTTCCACCAGCCATATCAAGTTAGCCCAAGTGCAACGCCCTACAACGTGGAACTACAATCGGAGAATTATATATTGCAACAAACAAAGCTTTTTCAAACAAAACTTCGAAGCATGACCAATCACAGATTCAAAGCACGCAAAATACATTCAATTCTTCCAGTAACTACACAACAAAGCGAACCTATTCATGAATAGATCAGTAACTCACTAAAACTACATCCAAACAACAGTTGCGGCACATAAATCACGTATAAGCTAATCCAGAACAAGGATTATTGGCAAATAAGTCAGTATTACGACAAGGAGGGAGTAAATGCGAACTAGGTAGCATGGACACATGCACCGTATTCGACACCGACACCGACCGGGACACCGCAACTTCCAAAAAATCAGATTTTGGAAACCGCACCGCTGAATTTTTTTATATACCGTATATATATATATATACCACTAAATATCAAATACATTCTACATCTAAAATAGTAAACAATAACCAATAACCACAAAACAAGCAACTCAAATAAAAGTCATACTTAATATTTAAATGCAATATAGTACAAAAAAACATGGTACATTACATAAGAAAGTTTTCAACTAAAAAAAAAACATAAGAAAGTACTTCACTACTTAACTCTTACTATGTCATGCAAACAGGAAACAGAAACAGGGAAATCGCCCTCTTCTTCACCGCCCAAACAGAACCAGAAACAGGAAACAGAAATAGGAAACTCTTGCAAAGTCATAAGAAATTACTTCACTACTTAGCTCTTAAAAAGTCACAAAACTTTTCTTCCTTTCCTTCGACCAAGGGCACAATTTACATCAATAATGACATATTCTTAATGCACCGAAACGAGAGAGAGGTGAGAGATAAAGAAGGAGACCTCGTTAAAGAAAGGAAAAAGATATAGATGAGAGAGAAAGAAGAAGGCACCTGTTGCTGGAATTCGGAGACGGCGGCGAGATACGAAGGCGAGATCCTCCGGCGACCAGTTTGGGTGGTCGTCTGCTTCGTTCTCTTCTCTTGACGCCGCAAAGAGAAGACTGAGGACAGCGGTAATGGGTAGATCTAATTAGGGCTTCCTTAATGTTTATTTATAAAAGAGCCCCAAAATTGTGAATTATTACACACAAACCCCCAAAATAAGTTTGAAAATGTGTACTTCGGCCCCATACGTTTCGATACTTCTTCACGAGGTGTCATGAAGCGTCGGACACGTGTCTAGAGGTATCAGTGAAGTATAAGGGTGTCGGTAGGTATCGGACACCATAGACCCATATGATGTATCGGTACTTCCTAAAATGCGAGTATTGATAGATAAACTTGTTATCAAACGGGAATATGTAGGAGTGGCAACGGGCGGGTTGGGTCCAATAAATACGAGTCAGAGACGGGTTGAGTTAGAAATGGGTTGGGTCAGAACTGGGTTCAACATGACTTGAATTAACGGGAGTTGGGTCAGAATCGAGTCCCGGCATTCTGACCTGACCCCACCCATAAAAGCATGCGTAACTCGCTAGCAAAATGAACTCAAGCACGAAAACGTTAACATGTATTCCATGAGGTGTTGTATCTTTCAGTAGCCGGTAGCCAGGAGAAGCCCTGGATAAGGCTAGCTGTGTGAATACTGTATTAGCCCATAGGTTGCCTTACCTGTAGCACTGGAAAAAATGAAGAAAGAAAGACAACCATTATATTAAGCCCATTTAGGTTGCTGCCAGTGAATAGTGAGTAGATGGCTGGTCCAAACTAAAAGAGGCAAGCCATCAGAAACACCATGATCCTTGAGCGCACAAATAGTTCTATAGTTGTATATGATGCTGCAAGACATATAAAGTGCAAAAAGTACAAGATATCATAAGGAATGGAGAATGGCAGCATTATGGCTCTGACTCTGAGGCAAGGATGCACTGAGCTCACCCACATTCCTAAGCCTAAAAGCGACACCTGATTGCACTGTGTGGAAGCTAGCTACCACTGGTGCATTAAAGTACTAAATAAATTTAGTCCCTTGGCATAAACTGGTGTGGTTTGCTCGTGATGTCCCCAAGGGTGCTGTTAGCCTCTGGATGCTTTATAAAAGATGCTTGAGAACTAAGGGCAAATTGAAGCAGTGGAATGGAATGATAATACATGTGTATTGTGTATGCAAGCTCAGGAAACTCAGAACCATTTGTTTGTGGCCAGTCCAGTTTTACAATTCGTTTGGGATCTAGTTCTTACCAGACTCGACATTCAAGAAAGATACCAAAACTGGAATCAATTTTTACAGTTTTCTGTAAACAAGTACAGAGGGAAGAGTTTCAGAGCCAAAATGTGCATTTTTGCCTTGGCTGTCACTGCCTGTGGGCTGTCGCTCGAAAGGAACTGCATAACATTAAACAATACTCAGCAAACTAACAATGGCATCGTAAGGCTTATTGAAGATCTGATGAAGTTCAGAGTAACCAACAAAATAGATAGCTATGCGCTGCTTGGAATAGTCCTATGTATCAACTCTAGAACCATTTGCGTTGTGTGCACACATATACAATGCGTATGTCTCACGGCATCAGAGTATGAGTCCTTTATACAATGGGAAGCCACGCGCATCACTTTATATGAAACATGTGTCTATCAGTCTGTTTACTAACTGCTCTAGAACGGAACTTTCAAAAGTTTAACGGGTGGGGGGCTGGCGTCCGCCATTGCTGATCGAGAACAAGTACAGAAAAATGCAGAGGCAGCCCTTCGAAGGCCATCCTTTTCCTATCCCTTCGGATGGATTTTCTGCGTACTTGTCTTGCAGTTTGAATTTTA
The DNA here is from genome assembly GCA_033065855.1 of Escallonia rubra. Lineage (NCBI taxonomy): Eukaryota > Viridiplantae > Streptophyta > Magnoliopsida > Escalloniales > Escalloniaceae > Escallonia > Escallonia rubra. The sequence continues at coordinate 298,184 of JAVXUO010000216.1, read as the reverse complement.
GAAACAATTATTTTGATGGAAATCGACTAAAAGGAGAAGAAATGGTACCCACAAAATGTAAAGGCTTCTGGAGTGGAACTAATGACAAGCCAAAGACTGATCGATAGGAATGATGGTATGAGTAGGATGGCCTTGCTTTTGGGTGCATCCTTATAATAGGCTTCCCCACCTCCTCTCACATTCTAGGTTGAGTATTACAACTAGTTACTCAATAAACTGCGGCTTGATATATTTAGAAAACTCCACACTCCTGACTTAGTTGTTGCGTGAGCTTCATCGAACTCCAACGTATCCCCCGATGTAGTCGACATTCCCTCAAGTGCAAATATCCACTCAGTTGAATGAAATAACATGCTTCTCATAATTAGTGAAAGTTCTGCTTCTAGTGATGCAGCAGAAGGAAAAGAACAGCTTGACATTCATATAGATGGTATCAAAAAGGAACAATCAGAAAAGAAAGCTGTGAGATCAGATTGCCTTGATCAGGGAAGCTGCATAGAGAGTGAATTTTCCCATGACCTTGCAACTCAAGGACATAATTTCAAAACTGCTTTGAAGGTCCCAAGAGCAGAGAGTGAAATCCCTCATACTGAAAGTTATTAGTCTATGAAACCTTAGAAAATGTATTAGACTAACGTAACATATAAGAAAGGAGACAACACCAGTACGAGGCTGAGAGACTGTATTAGACTGCTATGGACACTGCTGTACTAGACTTGATCAATGTAGCAGCAGTCTCTTCTTAGCCAGTATCTTAGTCATTGATCTTATTGAAAATAGTTACCCAATCTTATCTTTCTAAAGTATTATACAAGTCATACAGCGTATCTGACTAAGGAATGAAACCTTTTCTATTACCAGCCTAGAATATATTAGGGGTCCCCCATTATTGTATTTTTGTCTTCTCATTTTTCTGATATGTAATTTTTTTTTTTTTTGGAGGTAAAAAAGGTAAAGGTTAAGAGGAGGAGGACGAAAAGCCAAGGTCAAACGATCAAAGTCACTCCTTAACTTGTACACATTAGTTAGTGAGATATTTAGAACTTAAAAAAAAAAAAACAAAAAAAACAAAACTCTCTGGAAAAGTTCATTTCGTATATGCAACTAAAATTCTCAAAACAAGCTTGTTTTATACTATTTCAAAGAAAGTTTGTTACGAAACGGAGTTGGATATTATCATGCAGATGGAATTTGTGCTAGAAAACCATTTTCAAGATTCCATTTGATTCGCAGTCAGCAGATGTAAATGTTGCCAGAAAACCATGCAATGTTGCTAGACGGATATGAAATAATATTAACTATAATTATGTAAAAAGCTTTAACTTAATTTCTCAATTAATCCCCTTCACTTTCATTAACAATCTAATGCACCCAGTTTTGATGAGCGCTAAAAGTCTCCAATACTATTGGCACTCAATCATTGCTAAACACCCCAATTTATATCTCTTATAACATCTGTCACTAAAATGATAAGTTACCTGCTAAAATTTACCATAAAAACAACTCATATGTTTGGGGTATTACAATAACAATAACAATAACAAGTAAGATAGAGAAAAAGACAACAAGCATAGAAAATACACAAAGAAAACAGGGGTCTGTTTGACAGAGCTTTTTTTTTGTTTTCAGTTTTTAAAGAGCAACTTATATTTTTTTTTTTACAAAAACAAGTGGGTGTTTGATAATCCTTTTTTTTTTAGTTTTTTTTTTGGTGTTTGGTAACCCTTTTTATTTTGATTTTTTTTTTTTGGTGGGGCGTAGCGGTGGTCAACGGTGGTGGTGGCCGGCGGTAGTCGCCGGCAGTGGCTGCCGGCGGTGGTCGCTGCCGCCCGATGGTGGTTGCCGGCGGCGGTGACTGCCGGAGGTGGCTGCCGCCCGATGGTGGTTGCCGGCGGCCAGAAGCGGCTGTCTGGCGGTGGTGGTGGCCGGAGGTGGCCTCTGGCCAGCGGTGGTGGCCACCGCCCACCGTCGCCCGGTGGTGGCTGCCGGCGGCCGGAGGTGGCTGCCAGGCGGTGGCTACCGGTGGTGGGTGAGTTGTGGTGGAGGTCTCAAAAAAAAAAATTAAGTGAAAACAAAAAGAGCTTTTTCCTCTTTTTTTTTTACTCTACAATTTAAAAAGCCACTTTTTAAATTGAAAAAAAAAAGTGTTACCAAACACTCCTAATTTTTTCAATTTTTAAAACTGAAAAAAAGAGAAAAAAAAAACCGTTTCAAACGGCCCCTAAAACAGTGTTCTCGTCTTTTTCTTTCTTTTTCTTCTTGAGGACCTACCTGAATTTAGATAAAAAAACCGCAATTCACAGCTGCGATTTTTTTTTCTATCCAATATTAGCTGGAGCTTAAATCCATAGTCCTTGATTGCGACTCCCTAATCCAAATCCTTTAAAACCGCGAGTTAAGATCTGATAAAGATTTAAATAAATCACTGGTCACACCTGTGATTTTTATAAAAGCAAATCTAAAATGCAATTTCGTTTCGTATTTTTCGTGACCAGAAATCGCAATTCCAAATTAGATTTTTAATTAGAATTTAAGTTTGGAATCGTGATTCTTAAAGTAAAAAAAAAAACTTATTGTCCATAAATCTCCAAACTCTTGACTGGTTTTGGGTAAAAACCCGTACAATGCCTGGCAACAGGGAATCTACTAAAAATAAAGTATTCTGCTACCTAAATATTTTCAAACTATATGCGAACATATTTTTTCCTACCTAACCCACGCATGAATTTGTGTTAAACAAAAGTATTACCATCACTTGTAAATTATTTTCTAGTCCAACTTTTGCATTTTGCTTTTAACATGGGTTTTATTCGAGAAACAATTTACTGAGCCCACAAATGGGCATTTATTTTTTTTCCAAACTAAATGGGCAATTAGTTTTTCTTCCACTCAACCAACGCAATTATTTGTGTTAAACTAAAGTACTCTGCTAACAATATATTTTCAAACTAAATGGCCTAATCGTAAAAAATAAAAAGCACAGTAATTCAATTTGAAAACACAGTATTTCTTCTCAATGGCTCTCCACCTTCTCCCAATTCCCAGACATTTTGCCTCTTCTCTCTCTTCTCAAACTCTCTCATTCATTAGGGCAAACCACGACAAGGACAAGTAGAGTAAATGAAAACCACGGCAAGGACAACTAGAACAAAAACCGGCAAGGAAAAGCTTCTTCTATTGGGAGTTAAACATGGTCGAGCATGTTATTTTTTGAAATTTAAACTTATTGGCTTCCCTCTTAATTTTTGACCTGATGATTCAGTTGGCTTTGATTGAATTGAGGGTGCCAAAGCCTCCTCAGAAGAAGACAACGAAGGTAACTACTCTATCTCCCTATGAACTGTCCCATTTATTTTTTGAATTTATTTTTTATTGATTCTGAGATGTTATGAACTAGATGAAAGAACACGATTCACGCAATATGATATAATCTCTCTTGATTTCTCAAGGGTCAAATCTCTCAAAGAGAGCCAAAAAAAAGTTTCTCAATGTTATTCATGTCCTCTCCATTACACATACCAATCATTTGAATCAGGAAATTGAATAACAAAAAAGGTTACAATCTATCAGACTCAACTGTAACTAACTCTCCGTCTAACAACTGGGGTGGACTGCAGCAATAAAGAGCCAGAAATGAGGTCATCCCAAAAGCAGCATGGTAATTAGTATTGTATCAGATCACGGCTAAAAGAAACCAATTACTACATTTGAAAGGTCGTATAATGGTCATACACCTTAGATAAGTTTCCAAACACATGTTGATTCTCTCAGTCTGTCCATTTAACTTGAGCATGTGCTGAGATTCAGTTTATTGTGCACCATTTAGAACGATTCCTGCCATAAGTTACTCACAAATATCTTATCTCTGTCAATCAGAAAAGGAATAGGCATTCCATGCAATTTGTACACATGATATGGCTAGATTGTGGGTCGTAAGTGGGTGGGACAAAACAAGAAAATGGTCATACTTAATGAGTCTGTCAATGATGACCAAGATGACTGTTTTTCCATTAGAGCTAGGTAAACCTTCACAAAGTCCATGGAAATGTTATGCCAAGCCTGGCTAGGGATTAGAAGAGGTTGTAAAAGACCTGGGTATGGTAAGGTTTTAGTTTTGTGTCCCTAGCAAATATCACAAGCTGCTACCACTGTTTTACATCCATTTTAAGAGCAGTCCAATTGAAATGTGCAAAGATCCTTTTGTCAGACCCTTGGACAAAAGAATGTCCCCGCAAAAGAGAGGCACGAAAACCCTCAAAGATCACTCACCTGAGGCCTCGAGCTTTTCCCACCGTCATTTACCTTCGTATACGAGAATGCCCCTTTGAAAAGTGTAGTCTGTATTGTGTGTGGGATTAATGGCCACTTGGGCAAGAATGCTTGAGTCTCTTTATCTCCTTCAAAGCTGGAATAAAGGTCATCCTTCAAGATGGAACAATGGTGGAAATAGCTTGGCAAGATGTTTGGGATTCCATTACTCTTGACAAGGCATCTGCAACCTCGTTTTCATACCCTTAGCAATTGTTCTCAACGGCTCTCCCTCTTCTTCCGCTTCTCAGACACTCTCCCTCTTCTCTTTCTTCATAGACTCTCTCATTCATTAGGATAAACCCCGACAAGGACAAGTAGAGCAAAATGAAAACCCTAACAAGGACTACTACAAAAAAAAAAACCCGGCAAATAAAAGCTTATTCTATTGGCAGTAAAACTTGTCCGAGTATATTATTTTTTAAAATTTAAACTTATTGGCTTCCGTCTTAATTTTTGACTTGATGATCTTTTTAGCTTTCATTGAATTCAACGTGCCAAAGCCCGCTCAGAAGAAGAGAACGAAGGTAACTACTCGTTCTCCCTATGAACTGCCCATTTATTTTTTGATTTTATTTTTTATTGATTCTGAGAGGTTATGAACTGGATGAAAGAACACAGTTCACACAACATGATATAACCATTCTTGATTTCTCAAAAGTTAAATCTCTTAAAGAGAGCCAAAGATAGTCTCTTAATTTTATTCATGTCCTCTCCATTTTTAATTCAGGAAATTGGATACTAAAGAGGTTACAATCTCTCAGACTCAACTGTAAGTAGCTCTATGTCTAACAACTGGGGTGGATTGTAGCCATAGAGTGCCAGAAGTAGGATCATCTTAATAGATGTATGGTAATTACTATTGTACCAGAACTCAGCTAAAAGAGGCCAATTACTACATTTGAAAGGTTACATACTGATTATATACCTTAGATAAGTTTCCAGACAAATGTTTGTTGATTCTCTCAGTCTGTCCATCTTGCTGGGGATGATAGGCTGTGCTGAGATCCAATTTAGTGTGCACCATTTTAAAAATTCCTACCAGAAGTTACTCACAAAAATCTTATCTCTGTCAGTCACAATATAAGTAGGCATTCCATGCATTCTGTACACATGATAAAAAAATAACGTGGCTAGATTGTGGGCTATTAGAGGGTGAGACAAAGCAAGAAAATGGCCATACTTAATGAGTCTGTCAATGATGAACAAAACGATTGTTTTTTAATTGGAGCTAGGTAAACCTTCCACAAAGTCCATGGAAATGCTGTCCCATGCCTGGCTAGGGATTTAAAGAGGTTGTAAAAGACCTGGGTATGGTAAGGTTTTAGTTTTGTGTCCCTAGCAGATATCACAAGCTACTACCACTGTTTTACATCCCTTTTAAGAGCAGTCTAGTAGAAATGTGCAAAGATTCTTTTGTCAGGCCCTTGGAAAAAATAATATCCCCCCCCCCCCAAAAGAGAGGCACAAAAAGCCTCAAAGATCACTCACCTGAGACCTCGAGCTTTTCCCACCATTATTTTCACATTCGTATATGAGAATGTCGTCTTGAAAAGTGTAGTAGTCACTATTGCGTGTGGGATTAATGGCCACTTGATCGAGAATGCATGAGTTTCTTTATCTTCTTCAAAGCTGGAACAATGGTCTTCCTTCCAGTTGCAACAATGGTGGAAATAATTTGGTAAGATGTTTGGGATTCCATTACTATTGACAAGGCATCTGCAACCTCGTTTTCACCCCCTTAGCAATTCTTCTCAACGACTCTCCCTCTTCTCTCACTTCTCAGACACTCTCCCGCTTTTCTCTTCTCAGCCTCTCTCATTCATTAGGGTAAACCCCAGAAAGAACAAGTCGAGCAAAATAAAAACCCCGATAAGGACAACTAGAAAAAAACCCAGCAAGGAAAAACTTCTTCTATTGGGAGTAAAACATGTCCGAGTATGCTATTTTTTGAAATTTAAACTTACTGCCTTCCCTCTTAATTTTTGACATGATATTTTTTTTGACTTTGATTCATTGAATTTATTTCCCCTCTCTCGCATCTACCCGATCAATGTCTCCCACTTCGCCTGTCGACCACCCACCACCACACACACCACATACAAGGGTCAGTGTATGTAGGGTGTGTGGTGGTGGGTGGTCGACAGGCGAAGTGGGAGACATTGATCGGGTAGATGCGAGAGAGGGGAAATAAATGAATTAGAAGAAATAGATTAAGCTAAAATAGGGTAGCGACATAAGGGTATTTTTGACCATTTTATGCAATTCATAATGACCTTGTTTAAAGTGCCCAATTTTTATAAGTGTAGGGGATTTAATGCTTAAATTTAAGGATAAATTACACAGGGCACCCCTGAGGTTTGCCCTAAACTACACACGGTTCCACCTAAGTATTTTTATTACTCTCCGCTCCCTGTGGTTTGTCACTGTCTTACATAAAGCCCACTTTCGTTAGGGAACCGTCAAGAAAAGTTATGGCACCTTTAAATTATTATGATATTCCCAAAATGCCCTATTCATCTTCTTCCTTATAACCCAATGCTTAGCCACTGTCGCCGATGGCCCGCCACTGCCGCCGACGCCTCACCACTGCCACCACACCTGAGAATCCCACACATCCTGCTCATCTCAGATAACCACACACACAAAACCCCAAAATCACCAATTCCTCCACTCCCCTTCCACTTCCTGACCCGCCCATTCAAATCAACACCACCACCAAGCCAAAAAAGAAGAACCCAGAAGAAGAAACTGGCGGCAGAGCGGAGACCGCTGCCGTGGCAGCAGCCGACAACGGGGTAATAACGGCGAAGCCACCATCATCCACCCTCTGCTAGTCACTCTACACAAGACCCATATGAGAAAACTACTCCTCGATAACCTGGACCTTCTGTTCCTTCACGTGCACCCTAATTGGCGGCAGGCTAGCCAGCAACGACGACGACGAAGTAGACCCGAAAGACGATGTTGTATCCGGCATCGGCGAGTCCATGGCGAGTCCAAAATCGAGTGCACGTCCTGATGCTTAACCCCTCCCTTCACCTCCGCATCCTTCGCCGACAAATTCGCCTTTGGAGTCCCCACGGCGTCGTCAGTTAAAACCAACAATGAGTTCACTGAAGCCGATTCCGAGAACTCGCTAGTGGCAGGCACCATTCATCGCATTCAAAAACTAGTCCTCCGACTTCACAGAGCCCTCCAAAATCGACCCGATTGACGAGCCCGATTCAGGTTTGGCCGGAAAGAGAAACACCCTGAGCCGAGATGGGGGTTTGTTGGAGGTGGACGTGCTTCGCCGTGCTGTCGGCGTGTGTGTGTGTGAGAGAGAGGGTAAATTGACTTGTTTATAAGGGGTATGCCCGTCCTTTCATTAATTTGGTTAACTCTGTTAACAGAAAAATAGAAATGTGTAACTTACTGTAATAAAAATACTTATACGGAACAATGTGTAATTTATGACAAATCTCAGGACTGCCGCGTGTAATTTATTTTAAATTTAAAGTATAAAAAAGAAAAGAACCGGGTCATTAACCAGTTTTCCTTAAATTTTAGTACTTGCGGATTACCACGTAGTACTCTGTCAGGGTTTCCCTGGACCCCCTGTTGGGCCCAAACTGTAGTCAAAAGCTTCTCAGACACAAAAGCAAATCTTTCAGTTTCACCGTTTCACCTCCGACCAGTAACTAGGGTTCTACAAATCCCCGCCAAATTCAACTATCAAGTTCCTTTGAATTTCCGTTTGGTTCATTGGATGGGTAAAGCAGACGAGAGCCCGCACAACGGCACACCGGCGGCTTCGAAGCCCAGCCCAAACCCTAAAGACTCTCAGGCCAGCTCGTCTCACCGACCCAACAATGGCAACGGCGGCGATAACTCGCCATTGCCGGACAAGCAGCCTCAGAGTCCAAGGGAATTCATAATCTCTGTCGCAGCCAACATCGCGTCTCAGCCGCTCCAGTGCTCCAACCCCGACGTCTGGGGCGTCCTCACAGCCATCTCCCAGAACGCCCGCCAGCGACGCCAGGTCCACCATCCATTTTTCGCCTTTTGTGAATTCCTAGAACATTGTATATTGAAACGCCTTAGTGTTGGCTTTACTCGTCGATTTCTTTTTACTCTGGTTTGACTTGCCAAAACTGGACTTGGTTGGTCCCTGATTACTGTACCTCCGTTCCCCATTTGACTTTACCCGTAATTCCTTTTTCACAGTGGTTTGACTTGCAAAACGGTACCTGGATAAGATATGGTTACAATTCCCTCTTTTTCATCGGCTTTGTCTCCTTTGACTTTTTGTGAATTCTTATATGTATTAGATTTCGTATATGCAGACACCGACTTTGCTCATTATTTTCACCCTATATTAGATTTCGTATATGCAGACACCGACTTTGCTCATTGCTTTCACCCTAACTTGACTTGACAAACTATACGCACCTAATCTGTGATTGCTATTGAGTTCTATTCAATGTCTGCGAGTAAACTTATCCTTCCAAAACGTGGGAGAAATAATCAATGAAGGAAGTATATGTATTCTATGCTAGAGCGAAATGTCAAAAGGGACTACGTACGTAGTAGATGAGGCAGTATGGACTTTGTACAAAGTTCCCAAAGCAAATGCTGGATTTGCACCAATTCTTTCCGTTTAGCTGTATTTGTGAATATTTTTTTTTATATGGAAATGCTTGCATTGGCTGTTGGTGGAGCTTATTATGTTATTAGATAATCCAGTTTTCTGTCTCTACAGACTACAGGTAAAATCATAAAATGCACCCCCTTAATTTCGTATGCTTTGTCCCCTTTGACCTTTCGCAAAGTTTGAGACTAGGATGTGAATGTATAAACATTATTTTACTCGTTTTTCTTTCTTTCTTTGCTTTTTTTTTTTGGGGCATAGTTTGACTTCAAATGGTACTTATCTGATTTGTAATTCTATTTGAGTTTGATTTGAACTGTAGATGTTCAAATTCTGTCTTAAAGCATAATGTCAAAGGGGACTTTATTAGAAACATGAGCAACTCCGTACTTGGTAAAGGTTTTCCCAAAGCTATGCACGATGATGATTGCAAGTGCTACAGCGGTACAGCCTATCATTCTGGGAATTGATTTGGTCAAAAAAGATAAAGTTCTTTGATAATATAAGAGGGACCATTTAAGTATTTGGTAATATAAGAGGGACCATTTAACTATTTCAGTTGTTCTTATCAAGTTCCTAATAGTGTAATATTTTTATAAAGCAGGACCAAAAGGTTATTAAGTTACTCGCGAGGACTTCCGGAAACTTGTCACTTTGGTGTGCTTGTGGCTAGGCCACTATGTCAATTGTTGGTTTATGCTTCATTCTTATTTTGTAATAATGTTTGCATTTGCAGCTTAATTTCCCTTTATATGCAATTTTCTGAATAGTTATTTGTTAGTGTGAACAGAGTACACGTAAGAGATTGTATTGCTGATCAATCTGAAGACCTTGATAGACGTAGATGATCTGATCTTCTAATACCCCTTAAAGCCTTTGCATTTTCTGATTTAGTCATCGCATGTTAGTTTTGTGAAGGCCAAAATTTTCCTACTTGTCCTGCTATCTTTCTAAAGTTTGAAAGGCTAATTATATGAGTGAAACTGAAATCTAAGCTAAGACAAACACAACAAGTGGTCTTACAGCTCACATGCAAAACTGAGTTTTGGTTGAGAGATGGGGTTCGGTGAGGGAGAGGGGGTGGGGCTAGGGAGGGGAAGTTCCTGTCTTGTTTGCATTTGAGAATAGGGGGTGGAGAAGATGCTGCTTCAGTGTGTAGCATCAATCTGTGATTCGATTTAGTGCTTACAAAAAGAGGCTGAAAAAGTCAAAGACGAGGGCTTCAGGCCTATCGGTTGGTGGTTTAAGGTACTGGTGGTGAGGGTTCTTGCTTGTTGGGTACAGAGGGAGTAGGGACATTTGGGCGGTACAGTCCTGGACTCAGAGAGTACGTTGGTGGCGTGAAATCTGGATTCCAGAGTGGGCAGTGGTATGACAGGGTGGTTTTGAAATGTTGTATGTGTACGCACTGACAATATGCGGTTAGTTGTAGGTAAAAGCGGTTGGTTGAAGTCTGGAGCTTTACTGCCTGATTTCCTTTGCATTATGAGATCTCTAGTGCGTAGTCCTGTTTTGTTGGGCCTTAAGAAAGGAGATCAATTATCTCCTTTCTTTGGTGACGGTAGCTTTCAATTGCTCAATCAATCAGTGACAACATGCTGATGGCGATGATATGGTTGCGTTCATTGCCCTTTTTGGGTGAAATTCCTTATCCACAAAAATCTTGGTGCTTTTCTATAGTAGGAATATCCTTCTGTTGTTTCAAGCTTTTACTTATCGTATGATTAAGTTGGAAAGAGAGCGATCGTCCCTGTGCAAGAGGACTCCTTTGTTGCAAGATCCGCTTACTTTCTTTAATGATAACGGGCTCCCTCAATGTTCACGTTCAAGAGACAACTATGTTGGATATTGTGTTAGAACCCTTTGTGAGGAGGCGTGGGTAGTGGAGGTCTCATTATGTGTGCAAGTTGGTCATTCACTTTAAGCGTTCCTTGTCCAGATTTCAAATAATCTCTCTTTTCACTCCCCCAACTACTCTGGCCAAGGATAAGTAGGCTTGTGTGACTTCAACTATGTCAGAGTTTGGGATGCTTGTGCAGCTTCAACTTTGTCGGAGACAAAGAGGGCTTGTGTGGATTTATTGGAGGGATATAGCTTAGAAAGAGAATCAAAATGTTTTGCTTTCCCCATCGTGAAGCTTCCTCTTAAATGTGGAATTCGAACGACACCTACACCATCCAACTCAGAAGGAGGACTCCGTGGAAAGAGGAGAAAAGTATCTCTTTTTGGTGAAACCTATATTCGGTATCAGTTCCAAGATGCCTCTCCTTCGTCCTGTGGCTATGCTTGAAATCTGATTAGGTCTACAAAGATTTAAAAGTAGTTAATTATCCGGATTAGTTGTGGTAGCAAGTTTGATCCTTAAACTCAAGGATGTCAATAGTGGTAACCTGATAGGTTTCCGTCTCCTATATACTTCTTAGCCACTTAGCCCCCTTTGGTTCGCTGGTATGCCTTTACTTCTTCAAAACCCAAAATAGTTTGTTTTGGTCAACTTCCCAAGATTGAATTGTTTATTGATTTGCAATGTTAGATCTATTTTATTGCTGATTTTTTCTCACTATCAACAGGGGGATTTGCCTGTTGCATGGCATCTAGATTGTGCTCTGCATTGTTAGAGCGTTGTGGTATTTTGACCTTTAGCTGATGAAATTTTGGAAAACAGGGCTTGAATATGCTTATGACTTCTGATGAACACTCTATTGGCCGGCTAGTAGAGGATATGCGTTTCCAAATTCTATCAAATCAAATTAGTGCAAAACATTGCAAAATCTATAGGAAGAGGATTGCTACTGAGGATGTGGAGCATTCATCCAGATTCTATACTACCGCCTTTTTGAGAGATACAAGGTTGAATACTGTTAGTGGAATTTATCTGATGCATTGATTTGTGGTTATCTGATGTTGTTGAGTCTTTTGCAGCACAAACGGGACGTATCTTAACTGGGAGAAGTTGAATAAAAATAATCCTGAATCTAAACTACAACATGGAGATATTGTATCATTTGCAGCGCCTCCCCAGCATGGTAAAATGGTTGTTGTGCATCTTCATATTCATAAATTTGCTTTTTCATGGCACATAAGTTTATCAAACAAGGATAAGTTTTTGAAAGACTAGCGCATTAATACTTTCGTAAAGCTCAATTTTTTCCACGAGCCTTTCCATGGTTGGGAATGGGAGGTAAGACTGGCCTATAACGCTTTGGAAACTTAAGTGCGTTGGGTAAGACATGTTCTGGTGGCAACATGAGATATTACGTCATTACTTCATTTCAATATGGAGGTAGGGAGAAGTTTGGCCTCCGCACCGGTCTGAGGAGTATGGCCTTTTGTTCAGAATATGCAGTCGAATTCAGGCCAGAGATGATTGTTTTTGGCAGCAGCTCATGCCAGGATTGAGTCAATCTGGTCATTTCTTATTGGGCTATAATGTCCTTAAGGCTTCGAATTCCGATTCATACTCTTTTCTGCTAATCAAAGGAAGGTTGCTACTTGGATATTGGCTTTTTGCAGAACTCAAAGAAAAGCTATAGGAGTTGTTCCGACATATTATTGGCATTTAATTGGCAAAGGTTTTAGCCTTGAATCTCTGCATTTATTGTCGATTTTGAGACAGGAGTGCTAGCATTTTGAGGGTTATGACAGCCGGTTAGGGAGAGGGAAGGTGAAGTATGAGATAGAAAAGACCAAATAAAAGCTTATAAAACAAAGATTCCTCTCACTTTGTAAAAGCAGTAAAACTAGAAAGTATATTGCTTAAAGTGTTAGTGATGCGTTTCCCTGCGATCTTGATAGATTTCTCCGGGAGGTTCAGTGCAGCTTTAGCAAGTAGAAGTGGTCTAGGTGTGACCAAGGGACGAGGGAAAGAAATGTAGTATCCCCTGAAAAACTCTCTGGCACATTCAGTGCTGAGGTGGAGTGGCCAAAAAGTAGCATATGATTTGGGATTTTGGTCTGAAATAAGTGTGTAAGTGCTATCTGCATCTTGACAGTGGGGAGGCTGGCCTTTCCTTTATAAGTTCAGCAGTGCCGCATATTGTACTGAAAATTTGCTGTATTAATGATATGTTTCTTTTGAATATATGGTCTTTAAATAATTTGGAGCAGTGTGAATAACTAGGCGAAGTAATGCAATACGTAGCATATACCTGTATTTGCCTCCGGAAGGGGATAATAACCAGAGATAGTGTTGCGTTGGAGATATCAGTAAAAATAGTGGACAACTTACGCAGAATATAAGACATGTTCCAGATTTTGTGGTGTACAAATAAGTTAGATCACACCGTCAGCTCACCACTTTCCAATCAGTACAAGTTCTTATTCTTGAGGGTGAGTCTTGGTGCAATGCTCAGGTTGCTCCACCATGACCTCGAGGTCGCTGGTGAAAAAGCGTCTAAGGCTGCACACACCTAATCTTCCCCGTATCCCACAATGACGGGGAGCCTCGTGTACTAGGCCTCGCGTCGAGCTCTTACTCTTCAGCTGCTTATCGGAAGCCATTTGAAGGCATTCATATAAATTTTCTTTGAGAGTAGCTGTCATTTATGTTATCCATTATATCATTGAACTTTTAAACCAGCTGATAGCTTTTCTGTCTTCTTTTGTGTGGCTAACAGAAATTGCATATGCTTTTGTATATCGAGAAGTTCTCAAATCCATTTCCCTGATGGATGGTTCTCCCCTGAAGAGAAAAGCAGGTAACATAATGATGTGTTTTTTTTTTTTTGCTTGGGAATAGTGTCATTTGTACGTTCATATCTATATCAGTATTTATACAAACACACGTTTATAGTGACTTAACAATGACCTATAAATTTTTCTCTCCATCTATATGTATTTGTATTAAGTTATCTGTGTGGGGTAGATATAAGCCGTAAGGCATTATATTAAAATCTGCCACTTATGTTCCTCCTTCCAATAGTAAAACTACGCGTACTCACTTAACTGATCTGAGACATATAGATTCCCTTTTCTTAAGGTTTCTTCTAAATGGTCCTAACTATTTTAGTTAGACTTCATGTCTAGATTTTTCATATGAACTCGCGCCTGGAGTTTCTTTTTGCACTTCAAGTTGATCACGGGTTTTTTCACAGATTGAACTTAAGTTTCTTGAAATGTTGCATCTTGTTAATTGTCATAGGTGTATAGCATAATACACGAATTAACTGATTATAATGGTGCAAGGTTCCTGAGCGGGAGCGTCACCACTTGAAGTGGGTTTTGGGCTAGAAGTAGGAGCAGATGTGGGATATCACAACGTCCCTCCTTTTGCCTTAGCGGGTTATCAGAGTGTTTTCTTACTTTTGTTGATGTGCTTTGGAGCTGAGGTGTAATTAGCTTTTTGTAAGCCACTCGTCTTGGCTGGGAGTCGTTGTCTTGGTGTCTTGGTGCGTCATGTGTTGAGGGTTCTGCCCAGGTTGGCTGGCTTTGGCTCCCTCGCTTATTTTGCTTTTCTTGTACTCCTAGTCTACGTGATTCCCCCCCCCCCCCCCCTTGGGGGGCGGCCTTCTAAGTAAGCAAATGGTGTTTGTCGGGAAAAACTATTGCTATGCGTTTACATTTAATAAGTGGAGAAGTTTGAGATAAATGTTCTTATTTTTCGGTAGGTCAAGTTCGAGATAGCAATCATTTTATAATTACGTGCAACATGTACAGGCTGCCAGAATGCATGTAAGATTGTTGTGTTATCTAGTGGTTATGTGATATCATTTGAACTCTTGAGGTGAGATAGTCTTCATGTAGCATGAAGCGTTTGTCCCCCCCTCCCCCAGTGCAGGACACCAGCCCCAAATAGAGGGAAAGAAGATATGGTGTACTGTATATCTGCAAGTTATATTATTATACGAATTGCTGAAAGAAAACTTATACTGTTATATGTTGTTGTCTTGAAGAGGAGTCTGGCTTTCAGAGCAAGAGAGTGAGAGGAATTGGAATCGGTGCTTCTGAAGGTCCTATTTCTCTTGATGATTTTCGGAGCCTTCAACGATCAAATATGGTACTCTTATTTTGAATTTTTGTGTTCATGTGGTCTACAAAATTGAGTTTACTTCTGCCGAGCAGTCAAGAACAACCTATTCCATTTTCTTTTCAAACATTTCATGCTTAGTTTTATTCTCGTGCAGGAACTAAGAAAGCAATTGGAAAACCAAGTTTCAACGACTGATAGATTGTGCAATGAAAGCCGTGCCGCTATTGAGCGTCATGAGATTGTATGTCCCTTTCACTATGGAGCCACTCTGTTTCCTCTCATTTATGCATTACTGTGACCCGTAGACGAGTTTGTTTTCTGTTACTAGAGATGATGTATATTTCATTTGGGACGCATTCTTTGTCGCAATGTCTTAATATGGGATATGACAATGCATATTGCGTCTTTGATAAGTAAGAGTCATATCTAGAACAGCGCCACAAGCATCTAGATGAAAGATGTAAAATCAACTATTACACATCTAGCAAATCTATCTAAAAAATCTGTAAAAGTAAAATGAAAATTTTTTCCTCTTTCCCGCGAATAAATTCCTATCTTAGCCATGAGTTGGAGGATGCTGGAGCTATTGGGGCTATGCCGGGATGGCCCTACCAAGAATTGCCGGTCTGCTGAGAAGGTGGAGTGTCTGATCTAAATTGCAGAAAGAGAAAAAGAAGATTATAAAGGAGGGTAAATGAGTCTCTTTCTGGATTGATTTGGGGTTAATATAGTTATGAGAAATTCCCCCAATTCCAAAAATGATCAAATTTTAACAAAGACAAGATTTAACCATGTTGCAGAAATAAAAATGTCAGACTGGTGGTTTAACACCATTTTCCTTTTAAGATGAGTTCCAACAATCGATGCATCCTAGCAAAGGTTTTCGAGGATCTTTTTAGCAGATAATGGTCATTTATCGAATTTGCAGAGATAAAGATCTTAACTTAACTAGCGTTTACTTAAAAAAAATATATATATTTTTTGACTGCCAGGACTGGAACCTTCGGACTCCCTGTATCGGTAATACCAATTCCAAATCATCATTATAGACAAGCTACAACAGACTATTAGTGGGTCAAAATTTGTTTTACTTATTAAACCATTCAGTTCCTACTTCTAATCCTGAAACTTCCTCGTTACCAGTGAAACCAAGTACCTCCTTGATTTTTCACTGCAAAGCAGCCGGAATAGGTGATCCTTTTCAATTGACAATATAAAGTGATCCTTGAACTGATTCTGCAAAGGATCCCCTGAATTTCTTAAGCCAGCATTGCTGTTCTGACCGACTCAACCCTAAAATTGATGCGTTTCCAACCTCCTGCTCCCTCTCTTCACCACACACGCACTCACATACAAATCCTTTCTTGAAATTTTCCATAAAGTATGTTTGGCTTTCACTTTTCAACCGAAGCCCAAAGCATATGTGGCAATATTTGTGCCTTGGAAAGCCCTCAAGGTTAAAAGGAAATGAGGACTTCGCAGCAAGTTTTTGCGAACCATCTGAAGCTTCAAAGTTATAGTTGCGAGTTTGAAGGCCCTATAAAAGGAGCCTGCAAGTAAAAGGTCGGCTGTTATGTGGATGCTCTTTGGTGGAGGCTAATCATGCTAAAGATAGGTGTTCTGCGAATTGATTTGAGGCTTGTACTAACCAGCAGAAAAGATTAGATAAGACCCCCCTTTGGAAAGCCTCTATGTTTCCTTATCGAGGAGGGATCTGAGAATCAGAAGCTGAAATTTATTCTCACCTGAGAATGTACTCATAAAATCCTTTGAAGAGCTTTCAGAAGAAAATTTCGGAGCCCTTGAATTACTCTCTATATCCCAGCCATTATTGAAAAGTCTTTTTTGGAACAGCCTGGTCCACGGTCCCAATGCCTTCCTTAAAAGGGTTAGCCAAGTTGGTACTTCAAGTATCATATGTAGTGGCTTATAAGGTTAATCTCATCCTATCTCATAGTCCATGCGTGGGTATGACAATGTCCCCTTCTTATGCCTTGGTATCCCCATTAAGGCCTAAACTTAACCATGCCAAACATATCCCAGAAACTTCCGCTCTAGTCAATGAATATACCTAGCTCACCCTTTGTTTGCCCCAAGCATCTTCTTGATTCAGGATATATTCAGGCTTGCCTTCGTTTTTCCCAACCACCAGCAACCTGATTGGATTGTACAGCCCGTGCTTTTGGGAGTCGATTCTGATACTATCTGTAAGACTCGGTTCAGGACCTGACCACAGAGCAATGCCTCCCTCAAAACGGCTAGCCAAGTAGCTATTTCTAAGATCATAGGCAGGGTTTTATAAGGCTAATGTCATACTATTCCACATCAGGTGTGGGATAGCACAGATTGTTTTTTTCCGCAAATATCTGATGTTTGAAGCACTGGTGCATTTCAAGTAACGGGTTTCGACCACTAAAACTGGTTAAGATGTGTTATGAAGAGAAGAGGTGACCTAAATTTTGTTTTTTGATCTGATGTTTTGGTTTTTCCATCTTATGATTGGATGTTGTACTTATTTCACTTAATTTACTAACTGTCAAGCAATAGTCTGAGGGTCCACTTTGAGAAAAAGGATTACTGATAATCTAGCCAATACAGGTGGTTATTCGGTGATCACAGATTCTGACGTCCTTAAGAACATAAATGTATTCATTATTTCGAAATGTTTGTCAACAGCCACCAGATGAGACATTACTCTCTTCAGATAATAAGCCTTTCGTTGAATTCAAACGTTTACTTCTTTTTCTCCATAAGCCTATTCTGCATTTCTTTTAACTAGCAGATTGAAATTATCTTACAGGAAAAGAAAGACCTTAAAGAATCAATTTCAAAATCTTACCTTGATCAGCTCAAAGAGTTGCAGCATCTGTTGGAGGCAAAAGAGAAGGAACTACTGGAGGTTAATAAAATAACGGCTGAACAAAAGCATGCTTTGGAGGACCTTAATGAAAGACTGAGTGCATCCATGCAGTCATGTACTGAAGCAAATGAAATAATAAATAGGTAAGAATGCATCCTTCTTAGTTAGGGGGTTCTGTGCCAGCTCTTTAGTTAAGGGATTCAATAATGGAAAAACAACATCATGCACAAAGTCGTCTTCATTGGTCTTTCTATCACTATATTGCTTCCTGAGATAAGAAAAATTATTGTTCTCTGACCTCTGCATATATGTTCTATCTCTGTTACTCATCATATGTTGTTTAATTTTGATGATTCCATATTTGGCCTTGCCCCATATTTATAGCTCTGTGAGTGTGTTTTGTTATGAAGTTTCGAGTGTTTCCTTGTTAGTGATTCGTATTCTCGTTTATATATGAAGTGACGTTAATGTAAGATCTGATGTGGCTGTAGCCAAACAGTGGAATTTCTTTGCTCAACAAATCGATTTGAAAGCTATTTCATCTATGTTTAGCCGATTAATCGAGAAAGGTTTAAGGAGGTAAAGAAACCATATACTGCTTGTCCTCTAAATGTAACTTCCTTTTCTGTATGTAAAACCCGGATAGCTATGCAATATTCAGGCATTCTTGAGTAGCTCAACTTTCATTCGTCCGTTTAAAGAGAAAGAGTACCTCTTATTTCTCGTCTACTTCTATAAGAATGAGTACTAGGTTTGCACTTGGGAGTTTGAACAGGCATGGATGTAATATACATACTACAACCATAACTCCCGTCTTGCTAGCTATTCGGCATATATAGGACTTTCGCTATTTTCTAGCACAGTAAACATATCTGCTGTTTTTTTGAAATCTTTGTTGAACAAGATTGCATCCATTTTAATAGTCCCTCAAGGATACCAAAAATGCTTGATAGTGCAGACACCCCATTTTGCATTGTCGCATCCATCTTTGGGTCATTTTGCATGTATAATCAACTTTTCATCATTCCTACATTTTGTTATGTTTGTAGGATGTCATAATATATTTGCATGGGTGTTAGATCACGAGTTATGCCTGCCTTGGATTTTGATGGTCGGTAGAAGTCAAATTCAGGCGCACGCGCACAACAATCTACTTTGGCGAATAACATTTTACTCATATTGAAAAATTAAATTATGAACTTTACATCTTTTGAAAGGCCTGTAAGTTAGTTTTCCATTGATATACTATGAGCATAATTTTGTTTGGTGTTCGTTGTGATAGGAATCACGGAACTTGTTCCAAATATGACATACCTCTATTGTTTCTTGAATATCTCGAGCTATACTTAATAGTTTTTAATGATACTAATTCCATGTGAAAGTAGACTTCCATAACTTTCTTTTGATATAAGGTACGCCTAAATTGGTGTTTAGATGAGAGATAACCAAGCTCCCAAAGTTGGCCTATCTGTGCAATCTTGCCGGACACTCACTGCATCATGTGTACCGGCCAGTATAGGCACCCCAAAAAATAAGCTACTGACCTACCGGACGGTAAACATTCCCTCGGGCACATATGGAGATCCTAGGACCCTCAGGATTAGTTATTTAAAGGTTTTAGATCCTTTTTCACCCAAAGTCCGTTTCCTTAGTCTTGAAGGACTTCAAGGCTATAAGCTATGTTACATGGACTCGGTGTCGGTGTCCAGATTGGGTATGTGTCCGAGTGTCGGACTCACCTATTTTCGAAATTCTAGGATATGTGGACACCGTCCAAAAGTTGGACACGGGTACGGGGACACGGCTAAAAATTTTAAGATACATAAAATATTTTAAATGAGATTGAGTGTTAAATATTTTTTATTTACGGGTATATATAAATTTCACATAAATTATATATAATTACTACCCAGAATAAATAGGTTCTTTCATTTTTGGTGATTTAGATATTTTTTGTACCTTTTTTATAAGTCAATGCCAAAAAAAGTTAGAAAAAAAAAAATGAAAAGGAAAAAGAAGTCAAAAGCAAGGCAAGGCTGTCAAAAAGCAAGACAGGCTGTCAAAAAGCAGAGAACAGACCCACGGGCAGAAGGTACTCTCTCTCTCTCTCGTCTTCTTCTTCTTCTTCTTTTCTTCCTCTTCTTCTCTTCTTTCTCGGAGGTCGATGGCCATTCTTCTTCTCTTTTCTCTCTTCAAAGCATCAGAGATCTTCTTCTTCTCTCTCATAAAAACCTTCACAACTTCTTCTTTCTTCGATCCTTACCGTCGCTCTCTAGCCGGAATGTCGACGTGGCGTATCCGTCCGGCAGATGACGGATCCGACACGGCTCCCGTACCCGTGTCGGCGTCGAGTCGTGTCGACACCGCCGCTTCACCCCAAAGTGAAGGGTCCATGTAACATAGGCTATAAGTTAATGTCTAAGACCTCATTCTAGAGGAGGAAGTCATCATAAACCACCTTGATACTATGTCAAAATTGCCTCTCACCCATAAACCTAATCATTTGTCATAAACCCTAATCATCCAAACCACCTCCAATCACTCCCACATTTATAGACGGCGATCAAGGTGCAAAGCAATCTCCTTTTCCTCACCAATTGAAGACCAGTGCTGTGGAGGATTATCCAAAGTCCAGCAATCAAAAGTTATAAACCGGGTAACATAAATTTTGTTGCTGAAGGTAATATCCAACCATGTAGATCACATGCTTTAGGGTTTACTCTTGATTATTGATCATCAACTATGCTATGTGATGCAATTGATGTTCCCAATATTCATATCTAAATGCTCTAGGGTTTTACTTTTGTGATTTTTATTGAACATGTTATTCATGTGATTGGATTGATATGATTATCTCGATTGATTTTACTTGTTCAACTTTATTCCTGGTTTTGGAATTGTGTAGCTTTCTAAACGAACACTCAAAGGAGTTTTTTAATATCAAAGCTGAATACAAGCCACGAACCACCGCCATAATTCTTGGTCGAGCTACGTTGGATGTGATTCCAAAAATGCGTCGCATATGTAACTTGGGGCTGTAATTCGAGCCCCGTTCTGAGATTTCGAATCCAATTTTATCTTGTTTTCATGTGTTTGTCTATCTGTCGAGTGATCTTTGATTGTGATATGTGCTTGTTTTTTTCTTGTTCTCCTCAAAGGCATAATAATAACCTAACTAGGTAATGTGTGGGCGTTAGGGTGTGATGGGGTACCTAACACCTTCCTGTTACATAATTTAATGCCTGAGTCGAAAACTAGGGTCTTAGCACGCCAGTTTGCTTATTGTGTTTACAGAGTTAACCAGTGTTTTTCTAGTTTTCCCCTATTTAATAAAAAATTGATTGCGACTCTTTTTGTCTTTGATAGCCGCTGGTTTTCACTCCACGGGCGCAGGTCGTCACAGGTAGGATAGAGGTTCTAAGTCTTGGTGCAACGATAAGGTTGCTTCATTATGAAACTGGAAACAGCATGCATGGAATAGCAGGGTTAACATGCAACCCAACCTAGCACCTTCTTCAACGTGCTCTTTCTTTCCAGCATAAGGTTGCTCAATTTGCAGGGGCGGTTGAGGGGTGAGCCAGCATTTCACTGGTTGTAAGAATAAGTATAGATAGTTGAAACTGATTCTGACATGCACTAACGCGGCAGTAAATTTCAATTCCACACTCCATATGGGTGAGACAACGTGTTAGGGCAGTTCAATGAATGTTGTTGTAATTTTGGTACTCTTTGCTGCTAGATCAAAAATGTTTCACATACCAAAGCATCTCCTTGCAAGGGACAGGATAGATGATAGAATCCACAAAATAGCTTCATAAATGTTAATGGGACTTTTGGGGGACATCTAAGAAAGAAGTAGACTTCAAAGCTGGCCCGATGCATCTGAGAGTTTGGGCAGTTATATTAGCCTTTGAGACATTTGGTGCTGTCACTTTCTTGTTATTTTGGGTAGGCAATGCACTATCATCTTGACATTCCAGTAATTACTTTGTTCATGAAATTTATTGGTTGCTTCCTTTCTTGAGGCCAAGTGTTCTTTTCCGCCAAATTTTAGCTTATTGTGACTTCCATGTTTCCTGGAGTTGCTCAACATGATTTCTTTTTAAAGCCGTTGGTTTGGAAATTGTTGAAAATGGCTTTACCAGATAATTTGCATTAACTTTGACAATGAGGTGTTTTCCTCGTACATATGATGTTTCTCCTATTATTAGTGACATTTAAACTTAATACAATAAGCTTTATGAAAGTCTTACAGACGCCTTATCAAATAACATATCTCAGTACATGAAGCAAATGTAGAAGCTAGAAATTCTCAACTGCTTTCCAATAGTGGGACATTCCTCCTTGATACCGAGCTTGTTATTATCTGCCCTCCAGTGAGTGAAAATTTTGAGCATGATTGCAATTGGAATCCTGTAAAGGGGTTTTCACCTTACACCTTGCTTCGCAGTAGGGTCCCTAGGATATGAGTCGGGATAGGTATAGCTTTTATACATGAACGGAACAAGCCGGAGCGAAGGAGAGATTGTAACACAGCTTGCTTCGAGAGTCAAAGTAAAACCTATTCCTCATTTCACTCCTCAGCTGCCTTGGTCTCCGTGTTAGGAAGTCAAAACACTCCTTGTCGCTGCCAAACACAATGTATGTTGAAGTACACAAAAAACTTTTATATGCTGTGGGACCTCAGGGATCTTCTTGCTTACGAGTGTAGGCTTGGGTATGTGAACTGTAGAATAGAAAAACATGCAACAGGAATGTCTATTTCTCCCCTACGTTCTGACTGGGTTGAATGCGTCTGGTTCCCCTGCTGATAGGGCCGCGAATGGTTGAACAGCTTGTGAGCTTGGCATTGCTCGACCCCTAACCGGGTCAACCTCATTAATTGATTAATTGAGCATGTTCATGCGTTAGGTATCACATCATTATTTCTGATGGTCGAGAAAACGTAACTTGACTTGTAACAGGTTTAATTGTATATCACATACGGAGTATTAAAAGTGGTGAAGAACCTGATATGGCTAAATGACAACATAATGGTAAAGTAGCCACATAGTCTAAAGCCGAGAAACAAAGACAGATTCAGAATGTGTCAGAAAATATCCTGCAGCAAAAGGTGCATAGAGTTTTTTGATATCTAATGAGTCCTTCCATCCTGCTTAATATTGTTGACATTAAGGGCATTAGTGGTAGAGTATCTTTTTGCCTTCATTATTATCTTCTAAGTAAGCACTGGATTTTACTTGCTAAAGGAGTGAAGTTCTGTTTGTCACTAACACAATGCTTCTGCAAGCTTTGTGTGCCTTAGTTCGCAAATGAAAGCAAATAAGGATGCTTTTGTTTGTTTGTTTGTTTTATTTCGTTTTGTAAAATTCCCTATCATGATCTTTGCAGAGAAAGATAAATAAATGGTTTATACGGTGAGGAAACATTATATTTTCTTGTTTACATTGTTTAGCCAGAAAACATCTGTATCTGAACTTAAAGCCCTAATAGATGAAGAGCGAGATCAGAGAAGAGAAGAACGAGAAAAGGCTGCAGGAGATTTAAAAGCCTCAGTACAGAGAGTTCAGTCAGAGGCTCAGGAGGAACTGAAGCGAGTGTCTGATGCTGCCTCACGGCGGGAAAAGGAGCAACAAGAAGTAATTAATAAGCTTCAGGTATGAAGTAAATTGGTTTCTCTACGGCAGATGGAATACTTATACGCGTCCTTTTATTTTAGATGTTAGCAGTTAAGTATCACGAATTCATTTTCAGGAATCAGAGAAAGAAAGGTGTTCATTGGTGGAAGTCTTGAGATCCAAATTGGTACCATTTGCCATCAGCTTGTTAACACTTTGATGAAGTTATGTGTATAAGTGTATTTAATTTCTTATGTTGGCCTTGTTGACCTTGTCTTTGCAACAGGAAGATACTAGGCAGAAGTTGGTTATATCTGATAATAAAGTTCGTCAGCTGGAAGCTCAAACTTGTGAACTGCAACTGGCTTCTGCCAACGGCATTAAAGTATGCAATTAGCTTCTGCCAGTTTCACATGCTGCTACCTGCGTATAACATTTATCAAGACCATGTTTTCTTTGGTTTAGCACCAAGTATTTACTAATATGCTATTTACAGAGAGTAGAAGAACTTGAGCATGAAGCAAGAAAATTGAGAAAAGCACTTGAGAGCGAAAAGGTAGGAATGACAATATTTCCTCCTTGATTTCTTAAGATGGCTCAAGGATCACAATGTTTTCGTCTATGGCTTGCCGTTTATGAGACTTTTAAGCATGCATCTCAGAATGTGCATCTACCTTGTTCTATGTGGGACCAATCTTGAAATCTGCTATTTTCTTGTTCATTTCTTTTGGATCATAAAAGGGTTTGGCAGCTTAAACTGGCATCCTAGCATAGTTTTCTGTTATTTTAAATTGAGGTTTTCCTTGCCGCTGTAGCAGGCAGCTCGGGAAGAAGCATGGGCTAAGGTTTCTGTTCTCGAACTTGAGATAAATGCTGCCATGCGGGATCTTGATTTTGAAAGGCGTAGGTTGAAAGGTGCTAGAGAAAGAATTATGCTTCGGTAAGGATTCGCAAATGTGAATGATATGTCCTTTCATGCTAATCGTAGACTATCCACATAGCTGATATTATTGATGTTGCAAGCTTTACATGTTTGAAAGATTGAAACATAGGGTGTGTACTAAAGTGGCTATATCTTGTACTCATATCATATCTTGAGGTTGGCCTTTCCCTGATTCCATATACTCATTATGAGTCTTTAGCTTCTTTTCTTGCTGTATGTGCATATGAGTGCACGTACCTCAATGATGGATTTGCACTAGCTTTCTAGCATTACTTAGTGTTGTTAAACTGTTGTACAATTCCTAGTCGAATCCAGAATTATTCTGTAAATTTTTCATGTCAAGTTCCGGTGTTGATTAAAAATAAAGGTATTTTGTTGACGATAATTGCTTCCTCCTTTTCCCCCTTCCCTATGCTGCAATAATCATTTCTTCTCAGCGTATTTCCTTTATTAATGTTGTAAGATTCATGACTGCACCGAACATTCCTTTTTTCTACTACTGTGATATTCTCTTTTGTATTTAACTCAAGTACGGCGTCTGTTGATGTCCTTTACATTACTTGAAACCCGTGTCTCTTTGAAAATCAATTACTGTAATTAATGTAAAGGTGCCCTTTCTCGACGTTCAAAGACCTCTTAATTTCGATCTTCAACTCTTTGAAGTTGGAGGAAGCAGCTCTGAGATCAATATGAATGTTACAACACCGTTAGGCATCTCTAGCACATTTTCTTTTTGACTCTCGTTTGACATCATGGCTTTCGCAGATTTGTTTTTGGTTGTAACGTTGATAGCTGCTCTGTATGGGATCTCAGATGAGAAAGTGCGTGGAGCTAGTTCGTTGAATTAGAATATAGTCAATTGGATTCTTAAAGACATATCAGCCATTTTATTTAATTCATTTGCTTAAAGATGCTGCTTCCCTTTGAGGAAATGTCTTCAACTTTTTCTGCGCCATCTTTCTTTTTTCTTTTTTTTCCCCCTTTTTTCCTTTTAATTCCCCTTACTTTCAGAGGAGGATAAACTAGAAGCGGATTAAGGAGTAGTTGAACTAAACCAGCCAATTGAAATGTTCAGCTTTGTCAAGTATAGGTCTTTGGTTGGGCTTGGTAATGAGTCCTTTCCCTCATATCATCTATCGAAGGCTTTATTATTATGGCATTTTGAGCAACCTATTCATTCATCACTGCTACTACCTGTCTTATTTTTTTGGTCTACCCCCATCTAATCATTTTTTGTCAATATAACGTTGAGTCTTCAGGATGAGGCTTTCAAAGGGTTGTGTTGAAATGTCCATTTTTTTCTTCGCTGTCTCATTTTAATTGGTAAGCTAATGCTAGCAATATATACCTACTTTTAAGCACTTCCCTGATGTACATGAGTCTGAACCCCTGCGAACTTGGCTGCTGCACCACCATCCTGGTTAGGTAACCCTTCCAGTTTAACTAAAGCTTTTCCTTGACTTTGGACACTCAATGGTAAACCTGAAGCACTTACATTTAAAACACTTCGATTTAATAAGCATGCCAGAAGCATTAACTACTGCATAAGAGAGTGTTTTAATGAGACTTGATTCTTAAGAGTGTTTGCAAGTCCTGCATCCTTGAAAGAGATTAAGGCTGCTACTTCCTTTTGAAATATGCCCTTTTTAAATTATCTTGTGGTGTTTCTAGAGTGACAATCTTTGTTTCTTCTTCAGACTCCCCCCTCTTTTCTTTCGACATCTGTTGCATATTTCCTATTATTTAACTATTGAAGTTCAGTGTGACAATCCATGTACTAGTTCAATGTGATAATCCCTATTCTATGATACTTCGCTATTTATCTAGCTGCCTCATTAATTCATTTGACTGCATCTTTTCAGTCATCGGAATGTGAGTTTGATACTTGTTATGTGCTTTTGCTTTATTTTTGGTCATGATGCTTTATGCTAATGGTTTCCATGCAGGGAAACACAGCTTAGGGCTTTCTATTCTACAACTGAGGAGATATCAGCTTTGTTTGCAAAGCAACAGGAACAGCTAAAAGCAATGCAGAGAACATTAGAAGATCAAGAGAATTATGACAACATATCAGTTGATATGGACATCAATCAAAATAGTGCAAATGTGAATGGACCACTGGTTAGAGGAAAAGAAGCCGTAGGATATCAAAGCTACAGTGTTACCAAGGCAGGCTCCAGTATTTCGGCCCATAAACGTGTTTTAAATCAAGTTGAGATATCGAGTGATGAAGCCAGTGTTACTGAGAAGCATGACTGTGATATTGGAAACCAAGAAGACGGCCAAGACACGCAAGAAGGGGAATTTACAAGTGGGGACCGAGTTGTGAAGGGTGGCTTTGGTTCTGACATATATGGTGTTGCCACTGCACCTGTTTTGGAGGGAGACCCTGTTGGGACGGAGCAAGCCTTTGAGACTGAGAGCCTGGGTGACCGAAATATTGACTTGAACAAGGTTGGAACAGAGC
This sequence comes from Escallonia rubra, assembly GCA_033065855.1. Taxonomy (NCBI): domain Eukaryota; kingdom Viridiplantae; phylum Streptophyta; class Magnoliopsida; order Escalloniales; family Escalloniaceae; genus Escallonia; species Escallonia rubra. The sequence continues at coordinate 271,387 of JAVXUO010000216.1, read as the reverse complement.
GAGTATATGAGACTGAAAGCCCCGGATTGGATGGTGACCAGAACATCGATTTGAACAAGGTGGGAACAGAGCGAGTTTTCGAGACTGAAGACCAGAATGTTGATTCTAGCAAGTTCAATGCTGTAGCTGGGGATACAATGCAGATTGATGGCGAACCCCACAGTCAAGAAGTTGAGGCACAAGTCCGGATAAGTCCGCATCATTCAGAATCTGATATGAGGAACGTAATGGAAGAATCAGAAGCAGGAGGCACGGTGAAAACGGCCGACCTTTTGGCCTCGGAAGTTGCTGGGAGTTGGGCCTGCAGCACGGCTCCTTCTGTCCATGGAGAGAACGATTCTCCGAGAAGTAGAGACAATGACGAGGAAGGTGTAGCAGCTTTACATGAGTCTAATGGCCCTGTCGCCGAGAGTCAAAGTGCCCCGTCGTCCAATGCTGTTGCTGCCAGGCGGAATCATGAACGCCAGGCACTAAGTGAGATGATCGGCATAGTTGCTCCGGATCTCAAGGAGCAGTTTGGGGGTTGTGTGGGCAGTGATTGTGATGAGGGAGGTGAAAAAGGTGTCGTTTCCAACTCAGAAACGGAGGATTGCACTGACAATGACGATAACAATGTGGTAAATTCAGATGCGGAGACCCTGGGTAGTGATCAAGAAAATGAGGGTCGTAGATCTGGTGTTGCAATGTCTGAAGATGATGAAGCTACCCAAGAAGATTCCCTTGGATGACAGGCATGATATTGGGATGCTTTTGATTTTTGATTTCCCAGTTTCTGGTTGAGGCATCGTTCATAAATGAGGATGTTAATAGGATAGGCCTAAGGTTTGAAGCTGATGAAGCTATCCTCCTCGCTGGCTGGTATGTTAAGGTTGTAAATTTCCAGTTTTCTGGTTTGAACAAGGTACATCAGATGTAAATGTAGGCTGGCTTTTTTATCTATGAGATAAGTGCTGCTTTGCGTACAAATTTAACTACTGCTATTTCTGAAGCTAGCTAGAAAGTAGTCCCACTTTCTTTTCATAGCTGTGAACATCGATTCCATATATATATATATATTTTTAATGTTTGAACAACGAACATCAGGTTGGGAAAAAAGGGGTAACTGGTGCTTCTCCTCTCTTATGTACACCTCTGCTGGAAAACATTGTAGGGTAATGATGGATAGTTCCGGCCGCCGAGAAGTTGGATACTGGAAAGATCAGAAGTTCTTCCCTGAGAGAGCTCTTAAAATGTTCAGAAGTTCTTCCTGAGAGAGCTCTTATAAAGTTCAGAAGTTCTTCCCTCAGTGAGCTCTTATAATGTTATTATTTCGTCTAACGTCCTCTAGGTTCTTTTTAATGCTTGGTTTTCTTGTCTCAATATATTTATGGATAAAATGAATGTGCTGCTGCGATGATTATCGCCTCTTCACCGTCCGTGTAAATTGTTGATCGGTCACCTTTGCCGGACCCGGTTACTGCTGGAAACGGGCCACCCACCATTGGAAGCATCCCAGAAGAGTACTTTCCTTATCCAATCATACAGTCTCCTTAGAATGGCCAGATCTTTATAGATCTATGCCCAATGTTTCGGGCTTCAAAAAGTTTCAACAGAATCTGAACAATGCAAGAAGACCGAGTTGTGAAATCCTCAAAGGAAGCCCTGAATTAAGGTATGTGATCTTTGATTCAGTTGTATCATCCAATTGCGCTGTGACAATTATGATTTCCTGCCAACTTTTTGGTGTCAAATATGTTCAAAAAACTCGAAGCTTATACTGTTCTTGGTGACTACTGGCTTGAATCTTGTAAATTGCCACATTCTGGAAGCTACATTTCTGTCAAGAAAGAAGGACACTTGGGATGAGCTTGCAGAAGAAATGACATGCCTTAAGTCGAAGAACATAGGATATCTGGGATGAGACTGCAAAAAATGTGAAATCCTTCTTGGACCCAAGAGCTGTTGCTGTTTTGAAGGAAACTCAAAAGAAACGGTCTGAAGAAACAGAGTAAGACCTACCTTCTTTAAATGGATGATGTTCATGGACCAAAAAGACGGGCTTGCAATATCTTGCAATATGCCTAATTTGGAGAGTTGAAGCGTAGCCTCTTACGCAAAAGTGCTTGCAATCCTCGACGCGCATGAGAAGTACTTTTTCTCTAGTTGGTGTTTTGCCGTTTCGACGAGGTGGAAAGAAAGACGCAAGATTTTTGTGTTTTGTGTCCCAGTTGGATGTGGTCACTTTTCCCTGCGCAAGAGGTGTAAGCTCTCTTCACACTCTTGTGCTGTCTCTCCTGAAATGATTTTCGGTGTTGTCACTGCACGAGGGGATTTGAGTTAGCTTGCATCGTTCAAACAACCCAAAAACTAACACGTTTTCACATTCCAGAGATCCGTTTTCTTCAAGAAACTTGAACGACTTCTCTGCTAGTTGCACAATGTTCTTATGAGTTGGACTTGTCATCCTTTGCGCTCCTCAGGTCACTCAACTCAGCTTCACTTGCCTGATCACTTAGCCTAAGACAAATGTTTTCACACACCAAATCATCTGAACATATCTGTGGACTCTGTGGAAATACATTAGGCACAAAGATAAGGGGAGAAATGAATGCATTGTGAGATCCTTATACGATATTTTTCTTGCCTCGACCACCATCAAACAAAAATCATATATTTACCGTGACAAACCGTCTTGGTTTGTCACGCCTCAGACCATGAACAAACCTTCATCGTTTTTTTTCCCCTCTAAAATGCTCAACAAGAGAGATGAGCAAAGCAATCCTTCCCAAGCTCACATATACGAATTGATCGTGCGACGAGTGTTCATGGGTTCCTTCGCAATTTTGACAAATGGGTTCCCATCGAATAAACTGTTGCCTATTTGTGGGCTCTCTATCAAGGATATCCTGGATTTGTATATTTGTTTGCAATTTTAGTGCAGAGGTGTTATCAAATGATCTCCTCCTAGCCCAGAAATTGGATGGCTAAGAGGGGATCAAGCTAAGTCCATCAGCTGCTTCCGCACATCACCTGTTTGTTGCAAATGATTCTCTTCTGTTGGGAAAGGTGAACTTATTGAGATGCAAACTATTGAAATCATTCTTGATATCTATTGTGATTTGTGAGGAGGAGCCAGGATGGAAAAATCATCCATGATCTCAAGTCCGAAAACACCAGATTTCCTTAGACAACATATGCTATAGCTATCCTGGGCACAGGTGCTCATGTTATTACCAACAAGAAAGAATTTTCAGATATCTAGGTAGCGTTTGAAATCACTTTCAGTTTTGTTTTTCTGTTTCCAAAAAAACAAAAATAAAAATCAGTTTAATTTTTATCTTTTACGAAAACAAATGGGTATTTGATTACCCAGTTTTATTTGAAGTTTTTTCTTTGGTAGTGGTTGCGGTGGCGGACGGTGAGGGGTGGTGGTCTGAAAACAAAAATCAAAACTGGAAACCCAAAATTCCAAAATGGGAGTTTTCAGAAACAGTCTTGTTTTAAAAACTGAAAGGAAAAAAAAATGAAAACTGTGTGTCAAACGAATTTTTTTTTTCTCCAGTTTACAAAACTGGAGAAAAAAATTGAAAACCAAATGATTTTCAAACGGACCCTAATTTTTAGAGTACCACTCTGTCGTGCTGGTCAAAATATTCTTGTTATTGTACATAAATTGGACAACATATTCAGCGAGTTCTTTTGGCCCGGACTCAAAGGTAGCTGTGCTATGTACCCCGGTCAATTTGGTTGCTCTTTATGGTCCTAAATCCAGGGATAAAATGAGATTCAAATATTCCAAATTCTTCAATCTACCTATTCCCACTTTAAAAAGTCAGAGAATCTTAATAGGTCTTGGGCTTGGAGGGGCACTTGCCATGTTAAGAACACTCTAAAATTAGGTCTCTATTGGCAAGTCAAAAATGGATCATATATCTCTGTGTGCAGGAAGATTACTGGTTGCCTTAAGTGCCACCTAAAGTTCTTTGACAGTCTTGTGATCGAAAATTTCAAGTAAAATTTCTTGTCAGATGTCATCACAGATTTAGAAGCCAAGTACAGTCACAGCACTGTTTCTAAGCAACAACACATGTCTAGTGCAATTTGGATAACCTTGATACAGACTCTGAATGCAAAAAAAGAAAGAAAGAAAGAGATAAGCTCAAGTTCACTAGCCTCAACACAAACTTAAACGAATTACTAATTCAAATCAAAGGACTGCTACCCAACTGAGAAATGTTGCAGTCTATACTTATTTTCTTGTCGGTGCCGAGGAGATCAGGTGACGTTTCTCTCTATTGGATGCAAGTTTCAACGTCACTGTTTGAATTTCGGAGTGAGTGGATGTGTCGTGAAGCTCTTAAGAATCGGGATGGGATTGACTTGATTTTCGATGTAGAGGGGCGTGAAACTTATTGCCACTTGTGGGTTGAAAAATGTTTCATTCTCCGAGCCCATAAAACTTTATTCTCATTTTGTGTTTTAAATGATGTGGCAACCACGTCATCACATCACGTCTTCAACCTCACATAACTTACCGTCACCACCACCACCATTGAAGAGCCTCCCACTACCACTGCCATATCCACCAGCGGCCACCACAGCATGTCAATATGAATCTTGCTTTCTGGTGGCTTGAGATTACAAACTTTTGTTTGGAAGCGTTTAATTTACCAACTAAGTATATTTTTCCCAGGTTTTAATTTTTTTTTGTTTGGTCAGTATGCTTTCAACCCGTACTCACATTGTACTTTTATCGTACTTGAACGTGCAACCGTATTTTGAACTCTAAAAAGTAAAATATTAGATAATTTGTTTTTGACGGCTAACTTGGCATGAAAATTCTATAACATAATTGAAGTGTAGTTTAGACTTTAGACTTTCCTTGTTCATGAATTCATGATGATGTTCCCTTTTTTTGTCCGGATCAAACATTTGAAAATGTTGCATCTCATAATCAAATCACGTTAGCCAGGCACAACATAACAGCATTAGTGCTACGTTGGACAGCTTTTCCATTCTTGCATTTCAAAATTTTGTTCATTAATTCTAAATTCGGTTTGCTAAAGTACAAATTTTTTTGCTCTCAAAATACTATTCACCAACTTATGCGGCTTCAACTTGTAACTTGACTTAAAAAAGGGTTTAAGGCCTTCCTCAAGGGAATAGCCTTTGTCTTATTAAGCCACAACTTTTGACCTTGTGTGTTGGGAGTAATAATTGTCAACGTACTCGTTAGCAAATTCATATTGGTAGGCATAATATAGTAATAACAAAAGACAGTGACACTTATTAACGTTGTGGTTGGATAACTTATGTTTACATCTTGTTTTGACGATAACAATATATTGATTACGTGTGTTTCGGGTGGATATTTAGTAGGTGTATGCGTACACACTCATAAAGACACATTTGAGAAATTGAATGTGCGGATTGAAGTCAAATGAGCTTAAAGTTATACTGGAGATGCACTAAAAGCGTCATCATATCCGGTTGTCAAAAGCAATAAAGGATGCATAGACTAAGTCACTTCCTTATTATGCTTAAAACATGAGTTTGACTTAAAATGATCTTAGAACACCTTATACGTTGTATGTGACTTCATAACCTTTCAACCAAATCTGTTTCTTCGAAATGGGTTAACTTTGAAGCTTCCTCAGATCGTCCCATAAATGTTTTTGGAACTCATCTTTTAATATTTTGATAAAACTTTTCATCAGCTTTCTAACATAGAAAATGACGCCTCAATCCTACCTTTTTTAAAAGAAAGTTATACCCAAAATAAGAGAGGTGGTTTTCTTAAAACCAATGCAGTAGATTTTATTGCAAATACAGTCTACTATAAACCCTCAGATTCGAAAAAAAAAAACGGTTAATTTTAGTGAAATTCATACCAAATTTTACCGTACTGGTTATATTTTATATCCACCCAATAAAAATGATTTGAGACTTTTTTTGTATCATGGAAACATATTTCTAAGCCTCACAAATGAGAGAAACATCCAGCCTCAAGCATTATACATGCTCTCTGTTCAATCTCATGATTTTATATGATCAAAAGAGCATCTTTGTGAGCGAGTCATTATCAAGAGTGCGCATATTACAAGTTATTTATTCTCTCATCTCTCTAATATTGTACCAGAGCTTCATTTGTACTCATTTACTTCGAGAGAGTTCTTTATACAAAATTGATTTTTGTAAAAGGAATGCGTTCAAGCCTACGGTTGTCAAATCTTGGGTGCTTTGTGGATTCAATGTTTGTGCTTGGTGTGAGGATCCCATCAAGTGTTTGTAAGGGCTTTGATCCTTATCAGAAAGAAGATTGTAAGTAGTAGATTCTAGTGGTCTTCCAATGAACTTTCCCTGAATATGTGAACATAAGCTTGATGGTAGTTCAAATCGAATCATTTAAATCTTCTAGTCAAAGTATCTCTAACTCATCTCCTTACTTATTGCTCTGCAATAAATTTGAGATTGTGAAATTAACATATTAGTTGAGATTGCTCATTGGTTTGATTGAAAAACATGCTTGTGTTTATTTTGAATTTCTCGTTAATTTTCAAAAGTTCTATTCACCCCTCTCAAATGTCGTTTATTAAGTTCAACACTAATAATAAAAGAATTGATATTTTTACCATTTTGAGATTTTTTTTTATCACCTTTTGTTGTTAGAACTGGATGTGTAACAATTATTTGCCTTGTAATCAAGAAGCGAAACAACACATAAAATGGTAACAATAGTATGTCCTAAATAATACTCTGTAATAGTAGTTTTACTTATAATAATAACCTTTGATGTTGTATTAATAAAATTCACCATGAAGAGAACAAAAAGAACGATAAAAAATAAGGTGAGAGATAAATAATTTATATGACTTATAGTTAAATAAAAGGAGGGAGATTAGGTTTGTCAAATGAAAAAATGTTGGAGAATATTGGGATCCTCTTAAAAATAGGAAAGATTTAAGACTAGAGTGGGAGATATAAATGAAAAGGTGAATACCAATTTGAACTCTAAAGTATACTCCAAACCCGACTAAAAAATCCAATGTTTTTTATGTATCATATCAGTACCTACGTTTATTTTTTGACCACATTGAGTCCAAGTGTCTAATGAGGGCTAAACACCGTTAGAAAGTGACAAGACTATCAATATGAAATAAGCAACGATAAAAGACGATATGACAGTGCTACATCAGCTTACCGTGTCATGATCCCTATCCCACTCTTTAAAATCATGACTTATCTCCTTCAAACTAAATCTAATAACTAGAAGGACCACTTCAAGATAGCACCACACCACCTTGCTAGCACAACCACCCAATTAATTACCACCACCACCATCCAATCACCCCTAGTCCAATTTAAGCGAAAGAACACAAAACCTTTATTACCATTAAAATCCAAGACTCAACCAACCATCCCAACTGAACACCGCCACCCAAACTCCCTGAACACCTCCGTTCCCATTAGATACCCATACTTGACTACCCATCTCAACTATCTCGTCGCTGCCATCCAAACACCACCTTCATTACCATTGAAACCTAAGACCCAACCCTAACTCAAGCCACCCAAACCCCATCTATAATTTCGCTCCCATTAGAATCCCATAGCTAACCACCAATCCCAACCACGTTGTCACTGCCATTCAAACACCATAAACACCTTAACGCCCACCAAAGGCCCAGATCCAACCACCTTGCCCAACCTCGCCGATGTCGTCGCTCCCCACCTTAACCCCATTAGCACCTCCTTCCACCTCAAGCCCAAATTCTATGTGTGTCTGTGTGTATGCAAAGATGGCTTTTGTTAGTCGAATATGGCTTTGAATATGGATTTATGGTTTGATGAACATATAGAAACAATTGGTTGTGCCTGGGACTTGTGACTTGGATTTGTGATGTGGTAATCACGATGGTGGTGGGTTAAGGCATGGGATTATGGTGGTAGTGGAGACTGGTAGTGCCGTGGTGGTTTGGTGGTGATGGCGGGAGAAAAAGGGGGATATCAAGTCGAGGTGGTTTGGTGGTTATGAATATGAAAGATGAGGCTAGTCAACAACTAGTGGTGATGTTATGGTTATGGCAGGGTTTTGGTGGTCGTAGGGTTGTGGCACTGTTGTAGTAGTATGAGGGTCGTGATAGGCTTGTGGCGGCAGGTAGGGTTGTGGTGATAGTGAGGTTGTGGTTATGGCACGGTTATGGTGGTGGGTGGTGCTGTAGCGGAGTTGCAATGGTGGTGGGCTGAGGTAGGGATGTGGCTGTGGTAGGCTGAGCTGATGGTCATGGCCTTGGTTAGAGAAATAAATTGTATTTAGGAGACTTTTTAAAAAATTCCAGGTTTACCCTGGATTTCCTAAGGGTTAGCCTTCATTAGACTCTGAATTCAAATGGTTTGGACAATAAACATATGTACTGATTCGTTATAATTTAAACATTGAATACTCGAGCCGAATTTGGTCTTTAGGGTCAAATATGGTGTTCCTTAAACCTGACAAATGGGTCGAACCATTGGGTACGGGTAAAACGGTTCCTTTCTTCCCGGATATTTTTGGGTTGTCCTTTCTTACACCAGTACACTATGCAGACAGTCCGGGTAAATCCACAGGTAAACTTCAGAATTTTTTTTAAAAGCAATCTGACGACGAGCATCATAGCAATGGTAGCACAAGCAATTAAATTTTACTTAAACGTAAATTCGAGGGTTAAGGTGACGTTGGAAGTGGTCGACAGAGGTGTTGACGGTGGTAGGCATCGGTCTGCGTTGAGGATGAAAATGGCTAAGTGGACTCCAATATGTAGTTTGAGGGGAGAAATCAATGGTAAAGGCGTGGACATACGTTTGATGGTCGAAAAAAAGAAAGCGAAGGAAGTGTTCATGGTGATAGGCGATGGCGACAGACGTGATTATAGGGCCAGTTTGCATTGATGATGGAAGTGGACTCCGATCTATGGTCTAAGGGGAGAAATCGTCGGCAAAGGCGTGGATCTGCAGTTGACGGCCGAAAGGGAAGCCAATAGAGTATGGAGTGCATCAGAATATGAAGGGGGGTGGTGGTGAGTGGTGATCGACATACTGTCGTGTGAAGAGTGTGTGGAGAGAAAGAGGAGTGGGGGTGAGGGTGGCGACTTGAAGAAAAGGAAAATGAGACATAATGAATAGTCTTCACAACCTTAATACCATTTATATATACAAATGTCCAGGTAACCCGTTCCCAACCCAAACCAAACTGGGATTTATGGGTCGGTTCGGGTACGGATAAAAAAATACATGGGTCTTCATTTCTTATGCACATACCTGGGTTTTTTCAGCGGTCCTGGTTGACCCGCGGGTATGTGGTTATTCTTTGCCAGGTCTAATGTTAACCCTAAATTTAGAATTGAGAGGGTTGTAGTAGAAAACCTACTAACAAAAATTATAAGTGAGACATGTTGATATGAAAGAGAGAGAATATGAAATTCAACTAGTTGGTTGAACTTCAACTAGAAAAATGATAGACATGGTAAGTAGGAAAGAAAAAACAATCTATCTTCTTCCACTTTACCATATATATGAGGGTAAATTATAAAAAATGATCCTTTGTCTATTAAGATAATGTCCGACATTTTATGTAGTCCTTTATCTACCGTTCCTTTATCTACCGTTAAGTGGTCAAAATGAAGGACAACATCGTAAAACAAAATTTTGTTTTTGAAGAGACAAAAAAGTGGGTGCCCAACTTAGCGAGTCCTTACTGAGTTCCCCCACCCTACAGACCCACAACTGTTGGGTTTGAGGCTCGTGTCGGTGGCAATGGCATGGTGCAAAGGTGGGTGGATGAGGGTGCGAATGGTTGACGCAGTCGTTGCTGAATCCCGGGGGTGAGTTATGTTTAGATGGTGGTTGTGGAGGAATAAGAGATTTAGTAAACGAATTCATTCGTATTTTCTCTTTTTTTGCAATTTAAATGTGGTGAAGTAAGAGATTTTGTACCAAAGACATGTGGCAAGTTAAGGCATAGTTCTCTACAAGTTAGGCAAATTCTTACATCGAATTGCTAATCGCTAGGATCTCCACAATCTTTGCAAAAATAGTTAGATGTTAACGGTTATCTTGTTTGATGGGCCATTTACTTAAGCTTTCGCCTAGTAGTTATACTACCCCGGGCGTATCCCGCTTTAACGTTTTGAGATCCTAAAGTATCGCATGTTCCTATAACTATGACACATGTCGTTAATGATGGCATTCTAGACCAAGCATAAAGACATTTGCATCGGAATTGTCACTTCCTTTTATAGAGATACCTTTTCGCTTATTAGTTATACTACACCGGGCGTATCCCGCTTTAACGTTTTGAGATCCTGAAGTATCGCATGTTCCTACAACTATGACGCACGTCGTCAATGATGGCATTCCGGACCAAGCATAAATGCATCGATATTGTCACTTTCTTTTATAGAGATACCTGAGTCATATTCAACCGTCTTATGTCGGAATGAAAGAAAGAACATCTACAAAGATCTTCATTTAGCGTTTCGAAAGCCTCCAATCTCACAGTTTCTTGAACGGAAAAATGAAAACAAAAAGACGTCGCATCAGGAGCACACCAAGAGTAGTGTCACGAAGGCGGTGTGTGACAAACACTCACATTGTCCGCGGTGATGACCGACACTCACCGCGTATTCCTTACATCAAACGTAGCAATTTTTTCTCACAAGAAAGGATGTTAGGAAACGGCCATGGGGATTGTTTTTAATTTCCTTTTAATTTTGCACTCGATGAGGTTTATTTAAACATCATTTTGTCACATCGACGAGTCTAACAAAACCCATAAATGTGTAAAAACATAAAAAAAATCTCGTAAAATCATTTTTCTGCAATGACATGATAATTGTTTTTGATCGTTTAAAGTTAATTGCAACCATTTGTCAGTAAACCCCAGTAAAAATATATGTTGCATCCCAAACTAGATGCACCATAGACAATTGAGTGATCCATAATGCAATCAAGTCAACAGGACCCTTGCTTATTAGTGGCTTGAGATCACAACAAAAAATTTCTATTTGAAGTGTTTAAATTCGCCAGATACACCTTTTCACGCTTATTTTCTATCATTTTCTGGGTACTATTAAAGTGTTTAAATTTTCTATTTGAAGTGTTTAAATTCGCCAGACTGATACACCTTTTCACGCTTATTTTATATCATTTTCTGGGTATTATTGAAGTGTTTTAATTTTCTATTTGAAGTGTTTAAATTTGACAGACTGATACACCTTTCCACACTTATTTTATATCATTTTCTGGGTACTATTGTCTTAACTTTAACAGGTAAGGACTTCATTATGTACTTTTAATGAGAAAATTTGTCTACAAAAAGCATGTTTTCTGCTTCTCTTTCATGATGATGTTCATTTTTTGTCCAAACATTTGAAAAAGCATTGAAATTGTTACTGCATCTCATGATCAAAGCATTTTAGTATCAACTCTAGTTCTATGTTTGGACATCACTTTCATTCTTTGCATTCTCCAAAAGATTATTCTATTTTTAATTTGATTTTCAAAACTATCAAATTTGTTTTATTTCCCTCAAAATAATATACACGGACCTAAAAGGCGGGAAAATAATAGAGATTTTATAACCAAGACGCGTGGCAAGTTAAGGCAATAGTTCTTTCAAGGTAGGCAAAGTCTTACATTAATCTTCAATGAATCTCCACAATCTTCCCACAAGTATCTCTAGATCTTAACGATCATCTTGTTTGACCGGACATATACGTAGGATTTGCCTCTAGATTATACTAAATCCATATATAACCGGTTTCTTACTATTTTGAGTATATTGCGCGTAATGTAACTATGAAACTTCGTTCCACGCACGTCATTAATGATCTCATTCTAGTCCAAACGTAAACAATATTTGCATTGGAATTATCATTTTCTTCTAAAAAATATTTGGCTCAAAGTCAAACATTTTTTGCCAGAATGAAAGATAGGTTATAGATATCATTTTCATTACTGTTTTTAAAAGGAATTAGAGGGGGAACTTTCAAATTCCATGAAGATCTTCATATATATGGTTTTTTCGAAGCTCCAAATTTACTAAAGACCCCACAAGACAATTGTTTCGTTTAACGGAAAAAAATAAAGACAAAAAGACAACGGCATCAGTAGTAACGTCGCAAAGACGGCGATGACCAACACTTACGTTTATTCCTCCCTGGAACCTCGAACATCACAACGGAGGTGATGACCAACACTTGCGTTTATTCCTTCCTGAAACCTCACACAGTTTCGTAACAATTTTTTCACACGAGAACGGAAATTAAAACAAAATGTTATAGGTATCTTCAAAATTTGCAGCGGATGAAATTAAATTACACGACAAGAGTTCCCTTAACTCAAAATATTTGACGTAAACCTGCAACTTCGCAAAGGAAAGGATGAGGCCGTTGGTTCCGCTAAATCATCATTCTCTACGTATCTTCGGTTCGATCTATTATCCGATACATTCTCGTTCCTCGACGCCGCGAGAAAAAAAGACTTTATAGAAAAAGAAATGTGACAAGTTTTTCTCTTGAGGGTAGACAAAGTCTGAGCCGATCCTTACTCGTTCTCTAAATCTCCTCAATCTTTTGGCAGATATCGAAATCTTAACTAATATTGTTTTTTTGTTCGACATGTTATTCAACGAAGCATTCGCGTTTCAGTTACGGTCAATATCTACGTAATTATGGCTTCACACCGTCTTGAGAATTGTATACTTTCGCCTATAAAAGTTACCACCCAAATGATACATCATCAACAAATATCTATCTAGCCTGCACAATTAAATATTCATATTATAAAAAAAAAATCAATTTTATTTGTTTAAAATACTTGGCTCAAAGTCGGCGTCAAAATTCAAGGGGAGAGATAACTTTCAAATTGCCAACCCCACATAAAGGATCTTCTTCATCTAGTGCTTTCAACCACCTCCAAATCGCTCTCCTCCGATAATCATGAAACCAAACATCCCCCGGCGGCCACCGCCGCAGCGCCGCCGTACGAACGGCGGCGACGACCGGTTGAGCAACTTGCCCGACGAGATCCTCTGCCACATCCTCTCCTTCTTACCCACCAAGAACGCCGTCGCGACATCCATCCTCTCGTCGCGCTACTCGAGCCTCTGGTCCTGCATCCCAGTGCTCGATTTCCACGACCAGCCCCACCTTCACAGCCCGCAAAAGTTCATGGAGTTCGTCGACAAGGTGCTCGCCGGCAACAGGTCCCCCAGCATCGACACGTTCAAGCTCAGCTACGAGAACTGCACTGATTTGGAACCCATGTCCAGTGTCAACCGCTGGATCGAAGCCGTAATCAAACGAAGCGTCGTCAAAATGGAGCTGAGTGTGTTCGCCAATCACGTCGACACGGGATTACCCCTTAAACTCTTGCCCTGCGAATCGCTACAGGTGCTTAAAGTTGGCGGCGACAACGGGGCTGTCATCCCCGTTTCCGCCAACAGTTTTCCGAATTTGAGGGTCCTTAGTGTTTGCCTGTCCGACCCGGATAACAAGGTGACCAAGAATCTGTTCACTAGGCTTCCTAAACTGGAGGAACTGACGGTGGAAGCGTCGTATGGCAAAGGGGACGAGTGTTTTGGGGAATTCTGGTTCAAGTTCGTCGCGCCGGGTCTGAAGAAGTTGCATTTCGTGCTACGGGTGATGGACGACAGCCCGTATTACGACTTGGATTTCAAGATTGTGATTGATGCGCCGCGCCTCGAGTACCTCTGCGTCGAGGACGATTACTATGGGGACTACTTGGTGAAGAACAACCTTTTGGCCACTGAAGTGAAGGTTCACGTGGGAGAAAAGTGCGAGCTACTGTGCTTTGGGCACACGTATGCTTCTTCTGACCGCGCGTTTCAGCTTCTCTCGCGGGTTGCTACTGCCAAATCGCTCTCGCTTTCTTATAAGACCATGCGGGTGAGTTGGTTATTGATCGTTGTACTTGACTCTGTAGGTTTGCTTCTTCTGGTTTTGTTCTAATGGTTAGTTCTGCTACTTTGTTTCAAGGCTCTCATGTTTGCTCATCGTGATAACACTCTGCCCACATTTCACTTCTTGACAAAACTGGAAGTGTTTGTTAGGGATCATAGAGGCTGGCACCTGTTGTCGTACTTGCTTGAATGTGCACCAAACTTGGGATGTCTTGTTGTTATCAACAAGGTAAGGTTACTAGCTGTCTCAGTGCACACCCCCTCCAAGGTCAAACATGGCAAAACTAAGTAGGAAACTAGTTTGTGGCCAATTTTTAATGTCAACTTGTAAGAGACTGTTTTGTCCAGAAAAGGAAAGAAGGATTTTTTCCTTTTAGCTTTATGCAGCGTACTGATTTTGTGCGTTTTGAACTTTTCAATAGGGAAACAGTGAAGAAAGAGATGTGAACCAAGAATTTTATTGGGGAAAAGATGGAGACAGCTATCTGCAAGGAGACTTTTGTTGGAGCATAGTGGGGACCTCGCCGACTTGTTTGCTGTTGCGTAAGAACAAAATCGAGATAAGGAGACTTGAGAAGAAAGAAGAGTTGAACGAAGTAGATGAGTTTAGAGTGCAGTGTAAAATGCTTACTTTTGCTGTTAGTCGATGTGGATGAAGCGAGTTGAGGGAGCTTTCCTCTTTGATTAACTGCGTTTGTGGCTGGTCTAAGATCGGAGGAAGGAAGGTAAAGAAGAAGGGGGCGCGTTTTTGTGGCGTTAACTGATTTTCTCGGGATCTAAGGATTCCCTTTTTGGAGGCATAGTCCTGGCCTTTGGCTTTTTTGGCAGGGTATATAACATGTATACGGGCTGCGCCCCTTGAAATCTGATCTAGTGTAACTCTACTTTGGAATGAAATATGGTGAATGCGGAGTTATTGATATGGATAAATGTTTGTCTATGTAGCATACTGAAGGCTCTGTTTACGCTATGAAGTAACTGCTCGATGTCCTTAACGAGTAAAATGTAGTTTGTTCGACATTATTGGCATGCCTATTTTGCTATTTGTATTGAAGCCACCGCATGTCTTTTGAAGAAATAACCGTGCAAGCGTCTGCTCGGAGATGTCCCAATGCATCTAAATCAGTTTCTTACTTCTTAGACTAGACAGAAAGCTGATGCAGGATCTTGATCACCTAAGGACCTGCATATACATGCTTGTACTTTCTGTTGTGATGAATAAATTCTTTGTGCATGAAGCAAATGCTGGCATTGAATATGTCTGAGTTAAATGTTAAAAATCCCCAAGTGTACCATGAGCATGTATAGCTACTGCTGCAAAGGCAACGTAACTCTGCCACCCATTTTCTTTTCTAGTTGTATGGGCTTCCCTAACTGCTAGAAGAGGCGAGAACTGCCGAGTTTTTGATCAAAAGCCTGATAAAATGCAATCGAATATGGTTCGATGTGAGGATAATTTGCTCTAGCATAGCAGAGCCCTTGCCAACTTGTGTGCTGTCAACTAAAATGAAAAGTGGAAAGGGGACTTGGAAAGAAACTGGGACCGAGGTCCAGTGCAAAATTCTCTTGTTTGCCATTAATTGTTCTGGATGATCAGTTATGTTGTATACCAAACATGTGATTCCAAAGTGGAAAGAGAGTCGAGGAATTTTTTTTGTTCACTCAAATACGATGGTGGCAGGTCCGTGATGGAAGGACAGGACGAAGAGAGGGCTTACCTACTTGTAAGGGTGGGCTGGGGTTGCAGCGGCAGCTTTGTAAGGGTTCTTTGAGGTTCGATGTCATCCGTTCGTACTTCCAGTCGGAAACACAGGCATATCCGCGCCCCTTCTATGCTGATCTAGGCGAAACTACTGTTGAACAGAGGTATTTTAAGTACAAAATTATCGTAAGAAAAGCTCTTTACAGATTGGTGATTAGTTGGTCCATTGTCATGTAGTTTGCATTGAGAACATTAGTATATTTAGTACGCTGTTTGTACTCTGCATAGAGCAATCAGCTTGAGATGCACATACTCACTTCTTGCCTGCTACACCGTGTGGCTCTATTGGTACTTCACTTTGCTGATGGCACTCCCCGTGTGTTGCACAATGTGCAATCACATATAGCTGCTCAGGGAGTGACAGTAGTCAAACTGATAACCCATTAATTCGTCGTTGGGTTGGCATCCAATCAAGGGTTAACACTCTACAAATCTAGGAGGTTGTGGTTCAGTAGAGTCTGTTAGTGATTCAGCACTCGAGAGCTAGGCTGATGGACTTCACTACGAAGAATGTTCAGTGCTGGAATTTTCATTAAGATCAGAAGCATCGCCTAAGCTATGGTGTACTAGTTCATTTTTGTATAGTTAATTTCATTTCTTTCATCGTGAGTATCAGTTAAAGCTCCCCCATTCTTGTTAGATTAGCTATCGATTATGCAACTGAATACTGGCAATTTTTTGGAGGAAAAGTCGGGTTCACGAGAAGGAAGCCATCGCATCCAACGCTGGCGCCATTCTCCTTCAATCAGCTGCAATGGCCATCCCGACCGATCTAATGTCCTGCATTTTCCTTCCATACATAAGCAGGCAATAAACTGGACACCATCTTCTCAAGGTTCTGGTTTGGCACTCCAAAACCGAGAGCCCATAGCTTAGAAATCTGTGTGTGTTCCAAAGTTGCCTGCCTATGGGGCCTTGTGGAAGAATTTAGTACACCAATGATAGCAAAGCTCAGTTGTTACATGCTTACAAAACACGGATCTTTATGGGTTCGCATCATGATATCAAGATACCTTAGTAATGAATCCTTCCTCGTAACCCAACCTAACCACGGTTTCTCTTTGCTTCGGAAGAGCTTTGCCGTTGGAGGTTTGTTAGTCTCACATCGAGCAAGCGTAAAAAATAAGTTGGAGATATATACTTGAATGTCCCAAGCCAAACCTCCCAGGGCCGACCACGTCACCGGCTATTGATTTAGACAACACCCATCATAGAATAGCGTGATAATGTATAGTAGAGCAACTAAATATCCTTCTATCAAAACTTAATAAAAGCATTCAACCAAAAAATTGAAGGGAGCGTCTATTTCCAAACTCTATATGCTGTTTCACACCCTTTCTTTTGTCACAAAAAGGCGCGTTAACTATAAACATAAATCTTTTATTCAAGAATGAAGGTGTGAAAAAACATATCATGGTGTGAGGATAGACATATTCCCTAAATTCAAGTATTAAACTCCTAATCCGTGATTACATATCCTTGAGTTTAGACTGTAACTATCTAACAAAACAGAAAGACAAACAAGGCATGCAGGTGTGGGGAGGTGGGGGTGAACTCAAATAAGCCAGCAAGGTAAACACCAGAGAGGGCAACAAAGTCATACCTCAAACGATAGAAACAAGCGGGGATCATTTTCACCTAACGTTCTATCAAATTGAACAATCAGAACAGCCCAACTGAGGGAAGATGGCAATGGCATAATTTAATAACATAATATCCTAAATACCGAACCAATCGTAGCCTTACGACCGCAGGCAATTGTCGCTTAGGATAAATATATTATGTCACTAGTCAGAGTACACGTATACAACGATCATCACATCATAACGATCAAATATTCATAAAACACAGAACAAATATTCATCACGAGCATCTTAACCTTATCGATCCCAACACTATGAACCTTAACATTAGACCTCAGAACTCGCCAAGCTGATTGTAAACTTCTAGAATATGATATTTAGCTTCTTAAATTTATCTAGGTTCAATATGAGGCCTCTCATACTGTTTATCGGATTAAAGTCATAAAATTATCGCTATAAAAGGACGGATTCGATGTGGAAAAAAATCACACATATGGCTCCTTGGCTTAATTCACGGCTATATTTTACACCTCCTCTTCATTAGTAAGGAGTTAAAACTTGTCGCTAATACCTCTTTTAGTGACAGAAGGGTCTGAATTTATTACATACTTTCTTTTAAAGTCTCTTTAAAGACACGTTAGTATCCAAAATGCCGGACCAATCATAACCTTATTACTGCAGACAATTGTCGCTTAGGCTGATAAATTATGTCACTAGTCAGTACATGTATACAACTATCATCACACCACAACCAAATAGGTTGCGCAATTTATGATTCGAAGCCATCTTAAGAACAAACATGAAAATAAACTCGTTGAGAAATCATTCGAACTATGATCCAAATTCGAAGGAGCTGATGTTTTTCTTTAACTCAAATCTCGTGCAAACACAATATCTTAAATAGACATAACTGTCTAACCTAAACCACAAAATTAATATTCATCACGAGCATCTTAAGCTTATTGATCCCAACACTACGAACCTAACATTAGACCTCAGAACTCGCCAAGCTGATTGTAAACTTCTATAATATGATATTTAGCTTATTAAATTCAGCTAGGTTCAATATGAGGCCTCTCCTTGTAGGAATAAAGTCATAAAATTGTCGCTAAAAGCATATTGTTCGATTCGGAAAAATCACACTTATGGCTCCTTAGGTAGAATTGTGAGTTTTTTAGTAGTGTAGGAAGCTAAGGGTAGCATATTTCAGTTGCTGAGTTCGCTCCTTGGTTTTTTTTTTTAAATTCAGTACAATGCTTTTTTCTTGGTTGGAATATAAGATCATTTCATTCAGTTACTTTTTCTCTGGGCAATTCACACTATTTGGCTGTATTTTACACCACTTTACTACGAAGGAACTAACAATTGTCGCTAGTACCTCTATTAGGGACAGAAAGATCTGAATTTTGTCTCACCGATTTTATTTGATAGTTTTTAGTAGAACTTGTTGGGAATTTTTCATAATTGGATCCTACCTTATTGAACTTTGTTCTACATGGTTTAATGTCAAAAAAGAATCAATCAATTTGATTGATTTGTTAGAGAGATGTAAACTCTCAAAGATTGACATTTAATAAGACCGGAAAAAGGGTCATAATGTGGGTTCCCAGATTGCTTGGAAAATGGAAAGGTTAAGGGTCTTTAAGTGGTTATGTGACATACTATATTATTTTAGAAACACATGGTATGCATGGTCATGCACTCGCACATGTGCAGTACACCACACCGCACGCACGCGGCGGCGTAAAGGTGCTATTGGCGCACTTCGCAAGTGCGAATCGTCGCTGAGAGCCCTCCCCTCGCCCCAAGCCCAACCTGATCATCTCCTTCTATATGAGCTGGCAACTTGGTGTTCGCTGTTTACTATTTATCATTGGACTTTCTAATGTTGGAAGTTTGTTAAATTGTCATGCTTTGGAATTTGAAACTTTCTCTAGTCTTTAGAAGTTTGTTAATTGTTATGTTCTAGAATTTTTTTCTTATACATAATTTTAGCATAAATCAAAGTAAAGAATCACGATGCATATATAATTTTGATAAATATGAATAAGAAAGAAAAATGACTTGAAAACAAACATGATGATGTGTCACAAAATTAACCTCAAATTCTAAATTGGGAATCATATACACCAAATCATGTATGAAATAAAAGATAAATAATTCACAAATTAATATCTTTCAAAATTTGTTTACAAAGTCATATGACTTAATTTTAAAATATTTTACATTTTATTCTTCATATTTTCAGTTTTTATTTTCTTATCTTAAAGTGTTTTGGAGGTAGTAATAGTTAAACTTAAGTCCTAATATGTTGATACATTGATTGGATAGAGTTTTAGAAGGTGTAGAATTGAATTGGTTTTTTTACTCATATAAGGTAAACTAAAATTATGGCAACAATAACTACGAATTATTTAATAATAAATCAAAGTAAATAATCATGATGCATATGTAATTTTGATAAATATGGATAAAAAAGGCAAATGACTCAAAAATAAACATGATGACGTGTCACAAAATTGACCTTAAATAGCGCAAACTTTCAAATGAAAATCATACACACCTAAAAAATCCAAAAAAAAAAGGAATCACACCTTATTTGACTTAATGTTCAAACACACTTTAAAATGCCAAAATAGAAATTCACTTTCACAAATTAATTTTTAGTTAGATTACCTCAACCTCTCAAACTAAAATCATATACTCCTTTTAAATGCGAAAAAAAATCAATTATAAGTATCAAGTCATAAGCTCTGTGCATCATCAATAATTAGATTACTCGCGCTTTCAAAAAACTCTAACTAATAAATAATGTAAAAACATGAGAGACAAAATTATACATTGAAATAATTTTATATCTCATAAGTTGGAGATACTTTTATACTATACTTAATTAATAAATTAAATTATTGATATTTTATTATGACTTTTAATACCTAAAGTATTCAACAAGATAAGATCCAAACATTTAAAGAGTAAAAGATAAGTAAAGATTAAATGTTTTGTACTTTTACTTGAACTTTAGAAAACTCTAAATAAGAAAGAATGTAAAAACATGAGAGACAAAATTATATATTAAAATTATTGTTGAAGCATACTAGAAATTAATAAGATTACTAGCACTTAAATAAACTTTAGATATGAAAAATATTGGTAGTTGTTAAATTAAATATTGTAGCTTATAATTCAGGATGTAAAATTACTTTATACTCTTAATGAACGAATGAAATTATTAGAACTTAGGCATTACTATAATCACTAGAATATATTATAAAATAAGAACTCAATCAATAATTTATAAAGCAAAAAAGTAAAGTAACTGAACATAAAAAAGAATTTGTTAATCCTAATTCATTGCAGTCCCTTTTATCATAGTCTATACGATAAATTAGACTTGAACAATTTTTTTATCCATTTGACATATCTTTTCCTAATCGTATAGTGATATAATAATACTTAAAAAGAATCATATGATTGTTCTTCTAATATTATCTTTAATTATCGTTTGTAATCGTATGATATTTCACAAATGTAATAAATGTAGAATTAGTTCGATATTTACAATTTTAGAACATTTTTCAATTTTCAATTTTCAATTTTTTTAGGGTTTCTTTATATTATGATGATACTTATATATGAAATACATGGATGCGACATATACTGAATTTGATAGTTCGCTTCACGTGAATATAAATAAAGCTTTGTTCAATATCATCGACATAACGCCTAAATAACCAACCTTACATTTACCAAAACATACTGACACTCAAACGTACAGATACATAAGTCGTTAAATAGAACCAATCCGGGCCTTGCCCGAGTTATTGTACTAGTATATATAAAAAGATGAAACATTCGCTTAAAATTGCGATATGTAGGATTTTTAAAACTCAATCTTTGCGACACGTAGGATTTTTTTAGGAACCTTCTCCTTCTGCCACATAAGCTTCAACTTTGCATGTAGTAGTTTCCTAATTTAATTGGTCTCTTCATTTAGAGTCCAACTTTTTTAAATTGGATATATATAATTCAAGAATCCTATTTGTTTTGGTGTCTTTTTTCTTTTCTACCATATTTAACTCTTTCCTACGATTTATTATTAGAAAATTCGAAGGTATAATTTACCCTAGATTTTTAAACTTTATAAAATTAAAAATTCAATCATACACCTTATAAAAACTCTACCTAATCACTATACTTATATATTAGGCCCTAATTTTGATTATTAATACCTTATAGGATTCAAGAATCCTATTTGTTTTGGTGTTCTTTTCTTTTCCCACTGTTGCTGCTAAAAATATGTTCTGCGTCCTTTGCGGAACCCGAGCCCGAACCGATGACCTGCAATACAGAAAACGAGTGACCGCCGGGTGGGGTTCCCGGCGGAGAACTCTCTGATACTTAAGTCAGAGCGCAGTTATAGAATAATTACTCTGAAAAAGCATGAATTGTATAATTGTCCTCATACCTGGGGGGTAGACCCCTTTATATAGCTGTAGGAGGAGAGTCCTAGTAGGACTGGGCCATGGGCCAGATGCGTTAGGATCGCGTTAGGATCCTCGAGAATCACGTCACAATCCCTAATAAGATAACCATTGATCTTCCAGTTTGACTGGGATTGCTGGGTATTCCCCAATTATTGAGAGTTATATTTGAGTTATATCACCCACCTTTGTTTTGGTGTTTTTTTTCTTTTCCTACCTTATTATTTGACTATTTCTTATAATTTATTATTAAAAAATTCGTAGGTATAATTTATCCTTTATTTGTAAACTTTATAGAATTAAGAAGCCAATCACACGCCTTATAAAATTCTACCTAATCACTATACTTCTATATTAGGCCATAATTTTGATTATTAACACCTTATAAGATTCAAGAATCCTATTTGTTTTGGTGTTCTTTTCTTTTCCCACCTTTGTTTCGCTCTTATTTTCTTTTCCTACCTTATTATTTAACTATTTCCTACGATTTATTATTAGAAAATTCGAAGGTATAATTTACCCTATATTTGTAAACTTTGTAAAATTAAGAAGCCAATCAATCATACACCTTATAAAACTCTACCTAATCACTTTTCTTATATACTAGGCCCTAATTTTAATTATTAAGACCTTATAAGATTCAAGAATCCTATTTGTTTTGGTGTTTTTTTTTCCCACCTTTGTTTTTGTGTTCTTTTCTTTTCCTACCTTATTATTTAACTCTTTCCTATAATTTATTATTAGAAATTTTTTAGGTATAATTTACCCTATATTTGTAAACTTTATAAAACTAAGAAGCCAATCATATACTTTATAAAACTCTATCTAATCACTATACTTATATATTATGCCCTAATTTTGATTATTAACGCCTTCTAAGATTTAAGAATCCTATTTGCTTTGGTGTTCTTTTTTATTTTCCAACCTTATTATTTAACTATTTCCTATAATTTATTATTAGAAAATTCGTAGGTACAATTTACCCTATATTTGTAAACTTTATAAAACTAAGAAGCCAATCATACACCTTATAAAACTCTACCTAATCACTATACTTATATATTAGGCCCTAATTTTGATTATTAACACCTCAAATGTACTTAAAAAAAACATGATATTTAGAATTCTATCTTTGCGCCACGGAAGATTTTTTAGGAATCTTCTCCTTCTAACACGTAAGCTTCAGCTTTGCATGTGATAGTTCCCTAACTTAATTGATCTCTTCATTTAGAGTCCAACTGTTTAAATTGGATATATACAATTCAAGAATTCTATTTGTTTTGGCGTCTTTTTTCTTTTCTACCCTATTTAACTCTTTCCTATGATTTATTATTAAAAAAATTCATAGGTATAATTTACCCTATATTTGTAAACTTTATAAAATTAAAAAGCCAATCATACACCTTATAAAACTCTGTCTAATCATTATACTTATATATTAGGTCCTAATTTGGCATGATTATTAACATCTTATAGGATTCAAGAATCCTATTTGTTTTGGTGTTCTTTTATTTTCCTACCTTATTATTTAACTCTTTCCTATCAATTATTATTAGAAAATTCGTAGGTATAATTTACCCTATATTTGTAAACTTTATAAAACTAAGAAGTCAATCATACATGTTATAAAACTCTTCCTAATCATTACACTTATACATCAGGCCCTAATTTTGATTATTAACACCTCAAAAACACTTTGAAATAACATGATTTTTAGAACTCTATCTTTGCGCCACGTAAGATTTTTTAGGAATCTTCTCCTTCTGACACGTAAGCTTTAGCTTTGCATGTGGTACTTCCCCACCTATTGGATATCTAAGATTTAAGAATCCTATCTATTTTAGTGTTCTTTTCTTTTTCTACCTTATTTAACTCTTACCTATGATTTATTATTAGAAAATTTGTAGGTATAATTTACTCTATATTTGTAAATTTTATAAAATTAAGAAACCAACCATATACCTCATAAAACTCTACCCAATCATTATACTTATATATTATGCCTTAGTTTTGATTATTAACACCTCAAAAGCAATTTAAAATAACAATATAAAATCTCAAAAATATAAAATGGAAAATCTTCCCTACTTACTAACTCTTTATTATGATTTTATTATTTAAGAATTTATAAGTATTATTGATTACTACACATAAGATTTGCGACACGTAAGAGTTGTTGAGCTCTTGTATTTTTGACAAGTAAGATTTTTAGAACTCTTGATCAACAATTACATTAGAAGTTCCAAGAGAATTATATGTTCTTTGAGATCACTAAAGGTAAGTTTGAAAGGAATCTAATTTTTTATAAGTTATACCGTTAAAGTCTAACGTGTTACACTCAGTTTTAACTAAGAACATATATGTATTTGGAAGAAAATAACTTGTGGCAAGCTAAGATTGAGTTGGAAGAAAATAAATGTAAGGGTAAATGAGTTAAAAGAATTTTTCCCTATTAATTGATAACAATGGCCAATTATGATAGTTAAGGTTAGACCTGGCTAAAAAAGGCCCGGACCCGCGGGTCGATACGTACCCGACCAAAAAACTCGGGTACAGGTACATGTTTTGAAGACCCATGAAAAATAGACCCGTATCCGAACCGACCCGCAATTTTCGGATTGGTCCGGGTCGGATGCGGTTTACCCGGGCCACCCGTTTTTCCCCTTTAAAAAGTGCCAGGGTTTCATTATATTCTTCCATCTTCTTTTTTGTGGCCGCCGCCCTCCCTCCTTCTCTCTGAACTCTCTCTCTTTCGAACTCACAAACTACTGAAACTAGCCAGTGGAGTCACGCCATCGCACTCACCCATGCCGCGGCTCTCAGCCACGACGCCGTTGTGCACTACAAGAAAAGCAGTATTTAGCGACAGACCAATTTTTGTCGTCGCTAAAAAGCACTTTTAGCGACGGATTTACAGTCGATAAAAGTCCGTCGCTAAAGATATTTACTGACGGAATTTTTTGTCGGTAAATATCTTCAGCGACGGATTTTTACCGACGGACTTTTACCGACACCGTCGCTAATTTGAATTTGAAAATTTCTTCCTTTTTTAAAAAACTTTTTTTTTGGAAAATAAATTTTAAATAACTTTTAGCGACAGACTTTTAACGACGGATTTATTCCGTCGGTAAAAGGCCACCCTTGAAAATTTTTAATAACTTTTAGTGACGGACTTTTAACGACGGACAAAATTCGTCGCTAAAAATTACTTAAACGTACACAAATCCTAGTTGCATTCTTTTCTCCCAGCCGCTGTACAGCTTTCTCTTCCTATTTTCTCTCTGCCTCTCTCTCTCTCCTCTCTACAGCACCCCTTGCCACCATAGCTCCGCCGACGTCAGCAACTAGGCACGCCCCATCGGCGTAATAGCCACGCACGCCCGGCTGCTTGTGGTGGCCATTAGGAGTTGGGAATTTGGAATGGTGGATCTTGATGCCCTCCTGCGGGTTACCTCTATGGACAGATTTTTGAAATATCATGTATCCGAACAATAGAAAATATTAACACGCAGATATCCTGCATGTTCACTTGCAACAAAGAAGCATATAGCTTCTACCATGAGTATCTTGGATATGAAGGATGTGGTGAGCATCTGTACTTTGTCCATTCTGTCTCCAAACTTAAAAAATTTAAAGTTCATAAACATAATTGGTGCTTTAACTGTACATTGTATCCCATGTTCATGGCAGTACATTTAAGCCAATGCTTGCAAGTTGTGAGAGCTTTTTCCAGTCAAGTTCAGATACATGGCTCTTATCAAAATTTGAACGTAATCGTGGATATATTATTTATTTATTTGTGGTGTAGATTGCTAAATTTTGCCCACTTTTTGCTGGTGTAGGGGATGTCAAGTGTCATAAGCCCCTTGTCCAAAGTTTAATTAAAGAGGAGGTAGTTCTCAGGAGGACGTTATACAAGAAAACAGAAAAAGAAGCGATTTTTGGTGGCTCACGTGCTTCACTAATTCGATAGTTTTGATGTAGAATGCTTCAATAGTTGATTATGACTTGCGTGAAGGCCTATGGAGATTAGTAGCAAGAAGCCGGTTGGTAGATTTAGAGAAGTCATCCAAGTTCCTAAAAGGGTGAGTTATCGTATGCTTATGCTACTCAAAAGCTATTTAGAGGAGTTGCTAACGTTTAATTCCTCAATGCATATTGGTGCGAATATTGTGTTGCTCCTTTTTCAAATGAATTAGATACATAATCTAAACATTTGGTAAGGTGTCTGACTTTATAACCTTTAAGGCCTCTGGTTTATGATATTGTTTAGTAATTGATTGGCTTTTGAAGTCGTATATTTTGCCCAAGTTAAAAATTTTGTGAGTAGCGTTTGGGGTGTGTGAGTGCTTATAGTATTAAAAAGGTAAACTGGACAAACAAAAAACAGAGAAAAAGTCTAGCTACACAATGGTTGTAGTGGTGGGCTACAACCATGGTTGGTTTAGAGAGCAATATCTAGTATTGGGGATAATCCTCTTTCAATTGTTTTGACAATTTTTTCCTATAAATTTTGTGCTTTAAATTTTGGACTATTTAAAGAAGGCTGGAGAAGGAACTGAAAATAAAACTGTAGTACAAGCAGAACACCAAAGAATATTGGTTAGTTTCACTTACTATGTTGTATCGGTTTGGCTTCCATTCAGTAAATACAAAAGTCGGAGGAACAGTTGCTATGCATTGGTTAACTGACCAGTGCATAGCTTCGGTTTACATGGTACTGCTGCAACTATGGTTCGATTAAAGAGCAATATCTAGTATTTGGGATAATCCTCTCATATCTGGGGCTTCTAGCAACAAGATGATGTCACACGATGAGTGACATCTACCGGCAGCAGCCAAGGCATATTGGTGGTAAATTAAGGGCCACTGACTCTTCACTTGAAATGGTTATGAAAAATATCCACGTAGAAACGAAATTAGACTTGCGTATCCATTCTTTGTTTGTTACCCGGAACTGTAGAGAAAATGGACAGTCTTCAGATTTATGCAGTATGGCAAATTTTTTTTGGTTGTCGATTTTTTACAACTTCTAGCAGGGATTGCTTACACTGTTATAGTCATTATGGCCTTTTAGATGTCACTTAGCAAGTCCCTCAAGCATCTGTAAGCATCTGTATCTTCATTTATGAGAATGAACTTCATGAGAAATAGCCTCATGATTTCCATTTTGCATTTTAAATATGTTCTTTGGATAAAAATATAGTTTCACCTTGTAATTACGAAAATTGCGTGAGCTCTTGTGGGTGGAAGTTCGTCAAAAAGAGTGGTTGATTATCAAATCAATGTTGTTCCTTTTATACATGAGTTATAAGCCTTAATGTGGATTGTATGATGTGATATATTATTTTTTTACCTGAGTTATAAACCTTAATGATTTTTTTTTTTTTGCAAGCTTCGGAGCAAATCCTTGGTTTATAATTTTTTTAGTTTCAATGTAACTTGTATTTTTCTTGAGATTGTTTGATGTGATAAATTATACATTATATTCATTGAACATCTAACTTAAATCTTATTTGTTTTACTTGGAATTTGGTAAAGATGAATGCTAGTTTAAATAATTCAATTATTGTTGGATTAGTTGATAAGAAGTAACTGTCTAAAACTTATTTAGCATTTTAAAAATTAATAAAAATAGAAAAAACAGCCTTTTGGGTTTTAGCGACGGAATTCCGTCGCTAAAGTCCTTCTACAAAATGGTAAATATTTTTAGAGACAGACTTTTAGCAACGAAATTATGTCATTAAAAATCTATTGGTAAATGATCTAAAGAGACTTTTAGCGATGGAATTAATGTCGCTAAATACTTTTGCGAGCACTTTTGGCGACGGAAATTCCGTCGCTAAAAGATTTTTTATTCAAAAATTAAAAATATATATATAAATTACCTTTAGCGACGGAATTTTTCGTCGCTAAAAGTAATTATATCTGACGGTAAAAGTAAAAATTTTGCCGACGGATCACCAAAATCCGTCGCTAATCTTTTTGTAACGGGGTTTTAAACAACGGACTTTTAGCTACGGACAGTCCGTCGCTAAAAGTCTTTACCAACGGATTACCTACTTTTAGTGACGGAATTGTCCGTCGCTAAAAGTGAATTTTCTTGTAGTGGTATCACCCCCGACTCCGCTGTGTCACCCACGACGCCGCTCTCTCACACCCATGTCTTTCTCTCTCACCTACCAGTCAGATCTGCCGATGACGGTGTCCCATCGTCCCTCTCACGCTCCGCTACCAGATTCGCCGCAACTCCGCCTCCAATGTCTCCCATCAGCTCCGACGCCGGTCAACCTCGTCGACTCCGACTTTTCTCGTACGCCATGACCGAAGTGTCCATCTATGAGGATGCCAACTATGACACCTTCACGGCTTCACCATGCTGTTGGATCTGCCGACTTGTATAATTTGTTTACAAAATAATTTTTTTTCCAGATCTACTTGTAATATTTGTGTTAATTTTTTTGTATGTATTAATTATGTTACTGTCTCAGTCGTAGGAACTAATTTTTAAGTGATTTTCTGGTATTTTTGTTAAGATGTTGATCGAGAATTGGGAGTTAGAGAATTGTGTTGGAGTTGAGATAATTGTTGTAGTAACTGGTAACAAAAAAGAAGGAAAAAAGTATTCTGGAAAAAATATCCAGAGAATCAGTTTAATAAAAAAAATCATAAATTTAATAGTCTACCCGCGGGTAATACCCTACCCGCAAGGATAAGGTACGGTTCCAGAAAAACATTACCCGAAAAAATCCGGGTAAATTATTCCCGACTCGACTTTATCCGTACCCGATCGGATTTTATCCGTACCCGCTCGGGTAAACCCGTTTGCCAGGTCTAGTTAAGGTAATGGTACTAGGGAGATTTCGGCGATAGATGTCACAGTATGACAGTGATGGGAACTGAAAATGTGACAATGATTACGAATGTGATAGTGGTAATTCTTGTGGTGGTAGTTGTAACACTGTTAATGAGATTGAGATTTGTAATAGTTCTGACAAGTCATGGTTGCAACGGTACGTGTGGTTCTCGAGATGGTTGTGGTGGTGGTAATCTTAGTAGTAGGATTATAGTGATGACATATGTGATGGTAGTGGTAACAGTTAGTAAGTGATAATTCTAAGGTGATTAGATGTAGCATTAATATAATGGTGGTTAACAAATTATGATCTAACATGCCTTAGGCAAGTGATAAGGTGTGCTCAATGGTAGTTCTAAATATGCTCATTTACAGTAATGGCACTAAGGTGTTTCGAGGTAGTATCAACATAGAAGTGGTGCATGAGTTATCATGAGTTATACTCGGAATCTGGATTGGACAGCCCGAAGAAAAATACATAGTGATGATTTGATTAATCTTTGATAATTTGAACTTATACATGGAACATACTTTGAGTGCTTTATTTCCTTTTCATCATGTACCGGACAAAAAATATGCGAAGTGCTTTGCGTAAAGAAAGATATCAGATGACTCAATTAGCATTATGCTTATAGGAAGGTTGAGCTTCATATACATCATCCCTTAAGAGGGAAAATTGTAATTCTTTACTTAGATTTTGTTAACAAAAACAAATAGAATTATAAAAATGAGCATATGATGAATGGTGATTTTCTTCATTCACAGTATCTTTAGAGATAAGATTACTTTAACCAGGTGATTAGAACATTGATGCTTGATTATTAAGTTAAAAGGTATGAATCTACGACTACATATTAGTACAAGATTGTCGCTCATAATTTGTAACTATATAAATGTCAAAAGTATTGCTTATGAAAATGCATTTTTAAAATTATACCATGATTATTTTTATTGTAACATTCACATCCGATTTGTAAGTAAAAGTATGCATCAAAACTTTCCAAAAATGTGTTTTCAAGATGTGATCTTATAATTTAATTTATATATGTGTTGGCAGATCGGAGGTTGGCCGTGTCCATCTACTCCCTTGTGTACTCGACCGTGTGCGCTGGCTGCTGTGCCAGGACTATAAGGAAATAAAGTTGCGCCCTTACTAATAGTTGCTTTTGGTGCAGTGGTAAGCGCTTGATCCTAACAATATGTTTGCCGGCAATTAACAAGAGTTGTAACATATCAATAATTAATGTGTGTTAACCGATATTTTCAACACCTTGCTTTGGTGCTTTGAAATCTATCTAATATTCTCATGCATCTTCCTGCTCTGTCAAAGAAATTAGGATTGTTGAGTACAGCCTTGTGCGTATATAACATGCATGAACAACAAAGGCTGTGAGAGACATATAAATCTATATTACATGTTTATTAAAAATTCAATAGTATGACTTAATGCGTGTTTATTTCAATAGTACGACTTAATGCGGGTTGGAGGAAGATTCTTACAACCCGGGTAGGAGTCAAAGTTTGTTCTTTTTAAATCTATCCCGTGCATTTGCACGGGTTTATTGGCTGGTAGATCTGAAACGGAGAAGAAGAAAAATCACATGGAACTCTTCATCATGGTACTATTCAAGGAGGAATTTTTTAATAGATCTAATCGAAACCCTCAATGCTATTTGCAAAATGCTCAAAACCTCAACATGTGAGTACACAGAGAGAACAAGAGACATGGGCTATTATTATTAGTATTATCACTGCAATTGCTATTAGTTAGGAGATACTATTTTTATTATTTCGTACATTATTTTTCATCTTCATTTGTCACTAAAAAAACGAACAATTATTACTCATATTCATTTCTAGAGATAAAAATTGGTAGGAGAACTCATTTAAAACAGTAAAAATAAATTTTTGATTATCTTATTATCACTATAAATTTTATAATTGTTATTACAGGTACAAATACGAAATCTTTTAATAAATATTTTGATAGTTACGCACACAAATCAAAACTGGCTGGCGGTATGAAAGCATGGAAAAGTCACAAATTTGTACCAGGATGAAGTGGACACTGGCAGACTTGGACTTGTGAAAATGAACCATTTTGGACTTTAATGCAGGTTACGTTTTTTCCAACACATATTTCCAACACGAGATTCCTACGGTCAAGAAAACTGGTCCCAATTGCATGTCAATGTTTTGGGCCTAGTTTTATTTGACTAGTACTGCTACCAAGTGATATGCTGTTCGGTTCCAATATCAATTACGTAATAAATATTTTGTCAGATATATCGATAATAGTAAATTGATTACGTGATGCAGACTTGTTAATAGGAAAAAATGAAAAATGATACTGAAATTTCCATCATGGTACAATTCAAAGTGGACATTTCCAAAAGATCTGAAACCTCAATGCTAACTGCTAAAGCTCAATACAGAGGATATGCATTTCTTATTTAGCTGGCAGAAATAGAAAAGTATGGATGCCAATGTGACCAAAAGGACAGCAAGAAATGGTTAAAAACTCACCAATCTGAAGCCCTTCTATAAGAAGAGAGCTCACCAGCTTATCTAACTTCCATTTCTCTTCAAACAAATCTCCTTCTCTCTCTCTGTCTCCAGCCATGGAGTTTGTAATGTATTGGACTTTTCTGGTGCTGCTGCTGCTTCTTCCTGTATTCCTTCTTCGAGCTAGGCGAGGTACGAAGAGGCTGCCACCAGGTTCTATGGGGTTACCCGTAATAGGCCAGAGTCTTAGCCTTTTAAAAGCCTTGAGAGCCAACACGGGAGACGAATGGTTCCAAGATCGAATAAGGAAGTACGGCCCGATTTCAAAGCTCAGCCTGTTTGGTACGCCATCGATTTTTCTCTGCGGACAGGCTGCGAATAAGTTTATTTACACCTGCGACGGCAACAAGCTTGCAAACAAGCAACCAAAATCAATCAGCAGGCTCATTGGTGAGAGAAATATCATAGAGTTGAGTGGCGAAGATCACAAGCGGATAAGAGCTGCACTCGTGTCATTTTTGAAGCCTGAAGTGTTGAAGCAGTATGTTGGGAAGTTAGATGACGAAATCAGGCACCACCTTGATATGCATTGGCATGGCAAACAGGAGGTCAAGGTATGTCACAGATCTATGTTGCACAAAATCAATTTCAAGGCGACACCCTCGCATAGTCCACCCATGTTTGCAAGAGCTAATCCAGATCAAACCATATAACGGAATATTATCTATGCATAAAAACAAGTTTCTATACCAATAATGAGTGTTTCATGCAATACCAATAAGCTGTTAGAGGTGGTCTCAACAATATTATCATGCTTAATACTAACCTCACGTGCAAGCCCCCAATTGCACAAGAAAAGAAAAATCGATATGCACAACCGCCAAAAGCGGGAAGAATCTAACCCAAGACCTCGAGAAATCAGAGCTTTGATACCATGTTGTATTGCCAACGTAATACCCATTCTTGTCATAATTCATGCAATTATAGATGTGAAAAAGCTTCTGTTTGTTCAAAACACCCATTTGCAGTTGAGAAAACGAAGCAAATTGTTGAAATTTTCTTGCCAAGTTTGTGTGTGAATCTTCTTCTCATTGACAAGCCGAGAGTTTATGGCAATGACATAGGTGGGGCCGTTAATGAAGACACTAACCTTCAACGTTATTTGCTCACTGATATTTGGGATAGAACGAGGAGAAAGAAGAGATCTACTTGTAGGGCTCTTTCAAGAATTGATTGCAGGACTATTAGCAGTACCAGTGAATTTGCCTTTCACACAATTCAACCGCAGTCTCCAGGCGAGTGCAAAAATCAAAACTATAGTTATGGATCTTATACGTGAGAAGAGGGCCGCGTTTGAACAACAAGGCGCTTCCCCTCATCAAGATCTCATTACTTGCTTGCTTAGCATGCGCAATGAAGACAACTCGAGTGTACTCTCCGATGAGGAGATTCTGGACAGTGCCAAAATTGTAATGATTGCAGGGCATGATACGACCTCCATCCTTCTTACCTTCATGGTCAGGCTTTTTGCTAACAACCCATCTGTTTATGAGGCCGTTTCACAAGGTAAAGTTCCACCCCCACCCCACCTCTTTGTTGAATACCTGCAAATTATATTGGGAAAAAAGGATTGACTGCTCAAGTGGATTGAGATTGCAGAACAAGAGGAAATTGCTGGGAGCAAGGCTGCTGGGGAGCTTCTCACATGGGATGACCTTATCAAGATGAAGCACACATGGAGAGTAGCTTCGGAGACTCTAAGAATGACCCCTCCTGTGTTTTGTTCCTTCAGAAGGGCCCTAACTGATATTGAATATGGAGGATACATAATTCCAAAAGGATGGCAAGTAAGAGAGTATACATACCTCCACAACCCGCATCTCTGTACTAGTTAAAGTCTGATTTTTCGTACTGCATGGCAAAATGAAGGAACAGAAGGGGGAAAAAAGAAGATACAAAAAGGTACTTACATGAACTCTCTGATGTGCAGGTAGTTTGGGCATTTAGCACGACACACATGGACGAAACCATCTTCCCAGATCCATCGAAGTTCGACCCTAAGCGCTTTGAGCAACAAGTACCAGCCCCTCCTTACAGCTTTGTGGCATTTGGAGGTGGACAAAGGATATGTCCTGGTTATGAATTTGCAAAAATAGAGACACTAGCTATGGTGCACTACTTAGTGACCAGATTCACATGGAAGCTCTCTTGCAAAGATGATTCTTTCAGTCGAGAGCCAATGCCAGTCTTCAATCAGGGACTACCAATCCAAATTACACCAAAGAAAACAAGTGGTGCACTCTAATCGAAAGATCTTCGGAAGAGATAGAATCTAGAATACCATAGTCCTTTATCCATCTGGTTCAAAACCAATATTGCTGTGTCTGCAGATTGTGACTGTTAAATAACACATGCAGAGTCATTTAACTGCCACAACTGTTTGCACATGTTGGTGTCTATAAATAAGGCTAATGGGCAAACTCATTTCTCACTTCGAATTTCTCTCTTGCTCTCTCTCAAAATTTATGTCTGTTGATTACAATCTGTTGTAATCAACAGAGTTTCGCATGTTTTATCTTGGGAGACAGATTTGCTGTTACCTTAAGCAGATATTATCTTAAGAAAAGAGTGCTCTGCATTCGTTCGGTTTTTTTCATACTGCCCAATTTTTCCCACATAAACCTTTGCGTGGGAATTGGTGGAAAATTCGAAGGCTCTTTACATTTTGCGAGTCTTGATATCCAAAACTTCTATAACC
This sequence comes from Escallonia rubra, assembly GCA_033065855.1. Taxonomy (NCBI): domain Eukaryota; kingdom Viridiplantae; phylum Streptophyta; class Magnoliopsida; order Escalloniales; family Escalloniaceae; genus Escallonia; species Escallonia rubra. The sequence continues at coordinate 237,500 of JAVXUO010000216.1, read as the reverse complement.
ATTTTACCCTTGTGGTTTTGACCTTCCCTTAGACACGCCTCGTGACATTCATTACTTGTTTCACTTATACAAGAGATGCACCATATAATGTATTATCATTAAGCAAAATTATCTTATGATAAAATTTATAATTACCAACTTTTTCATTTTGTTGTCTCTGATCTTTAAAGACACGCTAGAAATAATTCTTGATATCAATGTATTTACGTGGATGACTTGACAGCTGATAAGTCTCGCCATTTGTTGTGCTGTCAGAGGATAACAACATCATTAGAGGTCTTTTTGTTATCTAATGATCTATCCACGGTAGATGAGTGTTACTATTAGAAAGGATTGTTTGAGCAGTCAGACCTTTCTATTTTATTCTCATGAATAATATGCAAAAAACACTCTTTCACCATGTATTTTGATTTATATTAAATGGAATATATGTAAGATATAGGGTTCTTTAGGTTTAAGCTTTCACCCATCACCATATCATGCTAAAGGCTTTCGAATGCTGTGGTACTTGAATTTCTCAAACCTATACGAGAAAGAAAAAAAAAGTATTCTCACAAGCAAAAAAATTTCTAAGAAAATTTTTGAACAAGAAATGCATCTCGAAAGTTTGTTGACCGTCCTAAAAGCATGGTGAACCAGAGACCAGGCAAAAAAAAAAAGCATGTTAAACATCAACTCAACCCTACCAACAAGACTGGCTACCAGAAAATCATATAACTTATCTACAAACATCAGGATTGAGAACCGAAACTATACCACTACTCCTGATGTACAAAAGAGTTATCGAGGGCGGTCTGATTCGCTAAACGAGAAGCCCAGACTTGTCATCCATCTCCACTTTGTGATACATACACGGCATGAGCTGCCTGACTAGCTTTACATAGATCCAACAAGACCGTGGTTACATGCGGGGGAATATCCTTATTCTTATAATATATTGGTACTTTATGGATTTTGAATCATCTGCTGTCATTGAAAAATCTATATTACCTATAGAAGTACGAATATTTTAAATCATTTATGTACGATTATGTTCTACGTTAATTACGCCAATAACTCTCATACCCTACCTTTATGGCTCTCTTTCTAATTTTGTTTAAATGAAATAAACATGGGGGAATGAATCTATTATAAACATTGGGAAATGAAAAGTTTGATGAGAAGGAAAAGCAAAACAAACAAATCTCTTTATTACTCCCTATTTAATTTGGTTGAAATATGTTGCACATTTTTGGGTTAGTAAGCAATTAACATATTGAAAAACGGAAAAACAAAAAAAACTGAAATATGCCCCAAAAAAGGCAAAAAAAAAAAGTTAAATTTAGACGTGAAAAATCAGAGAATAATGGAGATAATCAGAGAGAAGAAACTTGAAAGGAGTAATTTCAGGATTAAGGACTACACTCCTTGAAATGCTACAATATTCTGCAAAAGAATATGCTTGAAATTAAATGAAGTACGGTCAAAGTAATTTACTGAATGATTATGCTAGATGTGGTTGCTCAAGCATGATTCAATTGTTGTCATCTATGTTATCAGGTTATAAAAATCACCACATTTTGTATAGCATCTTCATTTTACGGGCCTGTGAAGCTAAAATAAATAATGTATCAATGTTCAATTGCTAGACTTTGTAGCTCTTTATGTTAATAAGAATTTTGGCATTTTGTGTAATTTCTGGATTCGAGTTTACAATGAAGACTTCAGCTAAAAGATTAGATTTAATGATTAATTATAATTTGTGGCACATGTAAAAAAACATATATGATCACATATTACCTACAATTGAATTGCAAATAACCTGCAGTAGTTGAATATGGTATGTATATAACGATAAATCAGTGTTTTTGGGAGATTCCTTATATATTTTGTCAAATTTGGAGAAGTTTCATACAAGTTCAAGCTGGGCTAGAGTTTACATCACAGTTCTATTACTGAGGTATGTCTAAACTCCTCTTGTTAGGAAATTAAATACATATATGTTTGATTGATGTTTTTGCTCAAACATGGTTCAATTGCTTTCATGTAGTTTCATTAGGTATTCAAAAAAACAACATTTTATATAACATCTTCATTTTGTTGTCGCGTGAAGCCACAATGAAACTTGTATAACTGTTCAATTGGTTAGACTTTTTGATAATTTGTTTAGTTCAGAACTATTCTTTCTTGTTTATTATTCAATGAAATTCTTATTTTCAAATTAATAAAGAAAGCTTCTTTTTGTCTTGTCGTGATGAATAATAATAATAAATAAATAAAATCTCTAAACATCTCACAAACCAAACCAAATCATAATTGAAGCGATAAAAATTACAAATCTTTAAGTGTACACCATAAACCAACTAAACAGATTACGAAAACAATGACGTAGATTTATTCTTTTAATTTCTCCATTTGCTCTTCTTTTCAGAAACAACATCAAACATCTCTTCAATCCAGAAAAATAAAATATTTTCAAACATTAAACCGATCCCAATTGCGAATATCAAATATACTTTTCTTATAAAACAAGTCACAAAAGAAGTAAGAACATAATTGAATTACATTAGTTGTCTCCAGAAAATCTAATGATATCACCTCAACAGTTACTCTCGATCACATTTACGTGCAAAGCACGTACTCCATATTAGTATTACTAAATACATATTAGCGAGAAAAGATTGTCATTATGAATTTTAGCAATAACGAGAAAATACACATTTTCTGACAATTTTTAGACATTAAAGATATTACAAGAGAGATGTTATATAGCTGACGATTTCAATCCGTACTTGGTAGTAATAGTGGTCCTAGTAAATGTTATCAAAGGTGCGCCTAGGAACGAGGCGCAACTCACCGCAAGGAGCATGCCTCGCCCTAGCGCTAGGCACATCGCCTTCAAAGAGGCGCGAGCTTATGTGTGAGGCGAGAGTGGAGGCACAAATGAAAGTAAAAAAAAAAAACCAAGTTGTTGATTTTTGCCATCCTGACATCTTCTCAACTTCTGATTGTTTTTAACAACCTCTGTGGTGGTGGTGGTGGTGGTGGTGGTGGTGGTGGTGGTGGTGGTGGTGGTGGTGGTGGTGGTGGTGGTGGTGGTGGTATCAATTGACGGCAGCCTTAGGAGGAGAGCTAAAGTGAGTGTAAAACTCTTTTCGTTTTATTTTTTTTTTTGTGCGAAATTACCTCAAATGCCCTCGAAGTTATTTGTTTCATAGATGACGGGCCTGCAAAGTTTCACAAGCCTGGTTGCCCCATGGTAAAACATAAGGGCTAAGGAAAGTATGAAACTTTTAGGAGTGTGTTTGAAATTGTAAAGATTTTCAAGGTCAATTGTAATTATTTATAGTTCTATCACCATACCCATGGGTACCCAAGCCCAGCTAATAAGTGCGTACCAACAAAACTTTACCAGTTACGACACACGAGGATAATTGGGCAATTTTGATTGATTTTAGTCACAAATGGCAAAGTTGCCTTTCAGCGATTAATACAGGTTTCGCTGATCCTTTGCAAGCGGAAAAGATTTTAACTGCTACTCGAACCGTAGGAAGTTACCTGCAGTCCCTCGTATAAGATTTTGACGCCTAAACATTTGGTGCTAAAAATTATCGTCGAATGTGTTCATAAAAATGCCACTAGCTTAGCTATGCTAAGCGACTAATAGTTATCGCTATATCAAAAATTACAACTATCTTTCTATGACCCGAATGTAACCGAGCCGCTGGTTTTAGGCGAAGTTGAATTACTTAATTATTACGAAGCTTGTGTTAGGGCTGAATATGAGGCGGGAAATAACGGTATTAGGCTGAATGGGCTTAACTCAGCCGAGTAAGGCCGAGCCATTTGAAACCGTGTCTCGCCAACGTAAACCAACCCGTTTCCCCGCCCCTCACTTTTATTAGTAGTTTATAGCAACAAGAAAAGATGTTGAGTCCCCTTCCCAGTTCCACCGGCCAGCCATCTTAATGGACCATGTGAAATGACTGATACCAAGGTGGAAAAAATGCCTCCATCGTCTTCTTCTTCACCATCATCATCACATGTGTGTGTCTCTGTGTGTGTGCGTGTAAGAGAGAGAGAGAGAGATGATGATGATAATGATGATGATGATGATGGCGGTGGTGGTGGTGAAGGGAGATGAAGGCAACAAGAGATGAGGGTTCATTTTCCAAATAAATGAGAAGAGCTAGTTGGGGGTACTCGATTACATGGAGACAAAAGGGACAAATGAAGAAACCTAACCATATTCACTCCTTCAGCTACCTCCCCCAACCAATGACTAGACTCCGTCTTCCTGTTGGTCCTACAGTTGCCCACATCAAACACCCCCCCCCCCCCCCCCCCATATACAGCTGTCGCTTAATGCTTCAGCCACGGTTTATTCAAGTACTGTTTCATTGCTATTGTTTAAATTTTGCAGTACCAACTTCTTCTTTTTTGTTCCAAAAATCCGTGGAAGGATGTCTTTTGATGTAACATGGCAAAGTGCGTCATTAAGGATGACACTTAAATGGACTTCTAAGCTAGCGTTTGAACGCAGTTGAGGATGACTGAGCGCCATAGTTAAACTAATATTTGCAATTTTAGCTATTTGGAAATTGCACTGCTTTAAACATTCTTCTCTAGTTCTCTGTCTGCCCATCCATCTAAAGGTTCCGACTTCCAACCAAAGTATGAGAAGTTACGAGGGCTTTCAAAATATTACGGAGTACGACCCTCGCCATCTCGAACCCTTTGAGCAATAGAATTTAAGCACGATATTATTCCGGCTTATACGGCCATTGTTCTATCCAATTGAATAATCATGCGCGTCAAATAATGCAGAGTTACTAGGGCTTCTTGGTCACGGCAGGCCGGAGCATTGACAAGAGGAAGATTATTCTAACAAATTCCTTGAGCAATTCTCAAGACATTGTTGTCAAAAAAGACTAGATTAAGCACGTTGGATATCATGATCCATAAACCAGTTCTCCAGAGGACTGCAGATGAATAGAAAAAAATTACAGGGGTATCCTCGCTTACCTTCAACGGATTACATAATTATAACGAACTTATGGGGAAAAAAAAATAAGCCAAGTCTCGTCCAAGAAGAACTTGAATGGATAGAAACTTTTATACCTCCCTGGTCCTTGTTCTGAGGACCAAAATATTTGGATATCCTGTTCTAACAGATTCCTCAATTGTTACTGTGGCTTCTTGTCGCCAGCAGAGGTAGGAGGATGAGAAGAGCCTCCTCGTTGGAGGAGCTGAGATAGCAAGGCACTGTTCTCTTGGTGCAGAAGAAGAGCTTTGTGTCTTAGTTTCTCATTCTCTTCAATGATGCTTCGGTTCTCCAGGTACAGCTCTAAGTTCTTAATCTCCATCTCTTTTTTCAACATGATTCTTATACTTCCCTTTATCTTTACCTGCTGCCTTGAGTGTCGCCTCCGCCTCCTGTTATATCAGAAAACATTCGGTCCATCATATCAGTTTGAAACAGCGTATATATAGAGGAGAGAAAAGAGCAAGGAGCAGCTGACCTGTGCAGCCGGCGAACTCGAAGTCTCTTTAATTGCTGCTGCTGGGGAGGACTAGAATATGAAGGATGAAGGGGATTCAGTTTGAAGATGTTCATATACATGTTGGGTCCCTCTGTGTGTGTGTGAGAGAGAGAGAGAGAGTGAGAGGGAGAGGGAGAGAGAGAGAGAGAGAGCTCTCTTGTGAATGAGGTAAATTATGATGAAACTGAGAGACAGCTTTTAGATTGTGGGCAAGAGTTAACTGAGAAGGAAATGAGAAATTGTAGGTTATATAGCCAAGTTAGAGTGATCAGAGAGAGAGAGAGGGGGAAGAGGCTTTTGGTAGCAATGATGGCATGAGGAATCATGATTGCGAGGGCTACATTTTGAGGTGCCTTTTGAAACTTAGAACCTCCCCGTCGAGTTCTCACTAGCCATTTTGGTCTTACATTGCAGTCCGAGACAGTGGCGTGCAATCATCAAATACACGGTATGGCCATGGTAGGAACATCTTCGTCAAACTAAGGGTAAAAGAAATTCAAACCGATTTGTTTAACTCATCGAATTCTTGTAGGATTCTCCTTTTTTGGGAGCAAGTGATGATTTTTATTCTTGTAGATAGATATTTTCATTTTCTTGCTAAGAAGGTAAAAGTTGTGTAATAACTTGCATCTAAGTTTCGTGAAAGAACCCACTTTTATTTCTTGTTGTTGTTACCGTAAGATTTTTAATCATTCGTATGGTAAAATAAGAAACCCTACGTATGGCAAAGTAACATTCTATCGCTTGTGTTTGGAAGAGTGCCGAATTAGGGCGATAACATCAACAACAACAAAAAATTGAATCCCTTGTCTGTTCCATGAAATGGACAACTTTCTCGACCATTTTGTTTTGAAAAATGGATGTACAAACCAGTTTTCAGTGAACTATGACAGCCCATTTACAGCAAAATCCAGCCGAACTACAAACTGTAATTTCATCGAACACCTAACCTGCATCTTCAGTAAATATCATATATTGTTTGTAATACGTACTTCTGCACCCAGCATGCTTACATAGACCTTCTAAATACGTGATCTTCAATTGCATAGAAGAGCGGCCATTACTAGAGTAACTTGATTTATTGATTCACAAGCTACACACCCAACAATCGGATCGGATGGGAACTAAAAGTGGTCCAGAGAAGAAGAGAACAACTGGAAAATGCTGGCTTACCCCATCAGCCGAGATGAGGGCATTTGGCAAATGCGGAGGACTCGAGGAAGATGGTCTTTCCTTCCATTGTTCATTCTTTTTCTTCTATCTTAAATTTTCTTATTTCAGGTGCTTGGGATAAATTTAGACTCCCCCACCCCTCTTCTCCTCTTTCTTCTCCCTCTCACCAAATGGAACAAATTATCTCTAGTCTTTCAGATTGGATATCCGCCCCTTATTTGCGTGGTCACACGTCAAATAAGATTTATCTTTATCCTATCCAGGACTCTTAACCGCCATGCCAAACACAAAAGAATTGCATTCTAAGGTCACAATTCTTCATTTTACAAGCATGTAATGTCTTCAAATACATGAATCGATTCTCGCCGCCAGTCAGTTTCTTATGACCGAATACGTGAACTTCAGAATGGAATCTTATTTTAACGCACTTGCAGAATCTGTCACTAAAGCTAAAATAGGATCTGCACAATTTTCTAGTAACGACCTTACATGGAACACATCATCTCTTTGCATTTGAACGGATTTATAGGCACGATTAACAAGACTGTTTGACCCCTTCATTCCACGCTTCCATTCAAAAGTGAAGCAAACCATTAAGTCATACCTGTTATATAAGCTCTTGACCCCATGCTGCCACCACACGAAGAGCCCTAACACCACCTATGCCCAAACAGAGAACAAATATCACTCAGAAGTCAGAAGGCATGAGGTGGAAAAAAATGGAAAGACAGTACAAGAAACATGTACCGAGGTTGCCTGAAACTCGAAATAACGAATGTCGCAGAGCTAGTAAAGAAGAATCAGTTCAAGGGTCCAATGAACCCAATATAACACCAAACTTATGCCTACCGTATTAAGGTACTTGTCTCCAAAACTTGTAAAACTGCAATACAAGAGATCTTTTGAAACAGTACAAAACTCGATACCAAGCAGGCAAAGAAAAACAAAATAACTCTATACCAAATACGATGAACTAATACCGACCAACCAAAACAAAGTCGTCATCCTCAAGAACCTGAACATCTCTCACCCCTACAAAATTTTCCCGCCCAATTTCCTTCACTATATTAACAAATTCTACCCTCTTCGCCAAAGGCAACGGTACATAAGGGAGACGGAAAACTGCCCTCACAACCCCAAGCTGAGCAAGAGCTGTGTTCAAACCAATGGGATTAGGCTCATGAAAGAGCCAATCAATCAAGGGCATAAGCTTTTCATTGAGGGACGAGTTCTTCCCCCTAAACATGAGTTCTCGCATCAAACCTGGAACCAAGTTGCTTGCAACCGATATGACACCAGTAGCACCATGGTCCCACCTCGAATCATGGCACTGATCGTCATTCCCACTCCACACGGCAATCCCGTTTTTAGTATACTGGTCAATCCGCTCATGTCCAACACACTCCTTAACTCCCGCCAGGTTGGCACTTTGTGCCAGAGTGTAAATCACGCGTGGCGGAATGTCTTGGCCAGTTCGTGATGGCACGTTATAGATAATGGTGGGACCCATGGAGATCACGCTCTCAAAATGAGAAACCAAACCCTCTAACGAGGTTTTGCCATAGTAAGGATTAATGTGAAGAGCTGCATGCATTCCAACGGCAAAACCTTGCTCAGTGGCATGGATTGCTTCCCTTGTGGAGTTACTGCCAGTGTTACCAATAACCTTAATTGCTCCCCCAAAACAGTTAACAGTGTGCCCAATTAGCATGATGTGTTCATCCCAGCCCATCAACTGGCCTTCACCGGTGGTGCCGCCAACAATCACCCCGTCGGCACCACTTTCAATCTGCATGTTCACCAACGCATCATACGCCATGAGATCAAATCGTCCATCTGGTAAATATGGAGTTTTGATGGCAGTTATCATTCTAAGAGCCTTTATGTCCTCCGTTGAAGTCCTGCATATGTACGTAAATCCTTTTAGTAATTAGTAACTCACACTAAAAACTATATTTTAATTGTTCTTTCTTTCTAGTAGTAGATAGTACTAATGCACAGCCAATGTTTGCTTACAAGTTGAATTTCAACCATACTCAGAAAACCGGCATGAATACAGGATATCATTCTTTACAACTAATGCAATCTTGGGATCCACATACTTGGGTACATGCATAAATATGTCCATACAAATAAGTTTATAATACACACAACTACAGAACCTACTATCAGAATACTTGTTCTGACTTGCGATACAAGGATAAAAATCCTACATACCATTGCAAAAAGTTACATGTATTGAGAATTCCCAAAGGCAATCAGCAAGCAAAGATAGGCATGGAACAGGCATGTAAATACCAACATGAATACATTTTTTGGGCTTTATATGCAAAAGAACATGGATGAGAAAGTAGTCAGAACAAGAGACAAAATCACAAGGTTTACGGACAAAAACATAGTTACATATGGATTTCTCAATCTTATAGTAACATATCTTTTTTAGATGATGTTGGTTAGATGCTTTAGAGCTTAAGGCTTCTTTTATCTCGGCTGTCTACGTATACTTCCTGCGTACTTGGGTACATGCATAAATATGTCCATACAAATAAGTTTATAATACACACAACTACAGAACCTACTATCAGAATACTTGCTCTGACTTGCGATACAAGGATAAAAATCCTACATACCATTGCAAAAAGTTACATGTATTGAGAATTCCCAAAGGCAATCAGCAAGCAAAGATAGGCATGGAACAGGCATGTAAATACCAACATGAATACATTTTTTGGGCTTTATATGCAAAAGAACATGGATGAGAAAGTAGTCAGAACAAGAGACAAAATCACAAGGTTTACGGACAAAAACATAGTTACATATGGATTTCTCAATCTTATAGTAACATATCTTTTTTAGATGATGTTGGCTAGATGCTTTAGAGCTTAAGGCTTCTTTTATCTCGGCTGTCTACGTATACTTCCTGCGTACTTGGGTTCCCCCCCCCCCCCCCTGGCAGCTTTAGAAAATATACTTTTACTATCAAAATTTGACAAAATGGACTCTCTTACGGACTCGCTTAGGTTTCAAGTGAGACTGTTTAAAGTTTCCTCGTCAACAAAACTGAGTCTCTGTACTTGTCCAAAAAAGACAATAGCCTGTGTTGAAATTTCTACATCATTTATTTCTAGTAATAGCAAAATATATGGTTTCAATCCTACTTTGGAAACATCCTCAAACCCTTTTCTTGACAAACTTTAGCCATAAAAAAGGAAACCAGGAATCGTACCGCATTTCAGCACTTGAAAGAAAGTACATCTCAAAGTTCCACCACATTCAAGTACTTTATCGTATCTTACTGACGCGTGTGGCAAGATGAAAGGATCTCATATTACGATATGACGTGAATTTGTTGAGTCCTTTACTTTTCTCATGATCATTTCATCTGAATGGTTTACAACTCTTCAATGAATTTAAAATTCATACGAAGGGGCAGATGAAAGTCGTCCGTATGTTTTAGACCACGGCCTCGGTAGACTGAGATCCTTAAGGCCCCCAAATACAACAGTTACTTGATCAGATTATCAGTAAAAGTAGACTCATGCACTCATGACTCAACAAACCAATAAATCCAAACAAAATAAATAAATAAATAACGCAACTGCGCACAAGACATGACCCATTTAGGAAGTTTTGCCCCAAGTTTTTCTTCTAGTGTTGTACTAAGGGGGCCTCCGTGAGGGCCATCAAAGTAGCTCAGGTTTTTCCCTATGTTGTTAGCCTACTTCAATTGTGTTCCCAACCTATTCTGGTCGTACCCAAAGGCCCACTGCGGTCCCATTTTGCATGACACGTCCGCACAAGCAACAGTCATTTTCAACGCTCACAACCGGTCAAAGCGTGCACGCTCAAGTCACGTGCACTTTTTACTTCTTCTACGCGACTTCGTCACCAAGAAACTCATCATTGTGCGACGCCGCATCACACTTCGAAGGTTGCACTTCGTGCGTCACCCGTCTGCGCGCCATGGCACTTGCCCAAGGAGGTTGGCCGGGGCCTCCCCCTTGGGGTCGGCCTCGGCCTCCCCTTGAGGTTGGCCTTGGCCTTCCCCCAAGGGTTGGCCTTTGGCCTCCATCCTTAGCACCTTCACTTCTCTTCAAGAGGCCTTGCATCCTCCGCGATCCCCGTCGCCCGGACACAACTCCGCGACCCCCGTCGCCCGGACACAACTCCGCGACCCCGTCGCCGGCGTTCGGGCGTCGCACTTCAACACTTCGCCGCACCGCTGATACAGCCATGCCCCCAGGCTCTCTGTCACACTACTGTGCCCCCGGCACCATACACACTTTGTCGCGCCCATGCGCCACCATTGACACAAACGTGCCCCCGGCACCTTAGGCACTCCGTCGCGCCCATGCGCCGCGCCACTAACACAGACGTGCCCCCGGCACCTTACTCACTTCATCGCGCCCATGCGCCACAATCATGTCATCATGCCCCCGGGCACCACACTCATTCATCACACCATGCGCACCTTGCCTTGGTCATGGAACATGATTCGACCCACTCTCTGGAGTGTACATCATCCTGCGGGGATAGGCGACTCCTCCGGGACACTATCTCCGCCAGGGAGCTCTTCAACTCCCCTTCCACCAGGTAGACGGCTCCTCCGGGATGCTACCTTGACTCGCTCCGAGTGCTCCGGCACAAGGACTCACCCGCGGGGATAGGCGACTCCTCCGGGACACTATCTCTGCCAGGGAGCTCTTCAACTCCCCTTCCGCCAGGTAGACGGCTCCTCCGGGATGCTACCTCGGCCAGTCGGGTAGACGGCTCCTCCGGGATGCTACCTTGACTCGCTCCGAGTGCTCCGGCACAAGGACTCACCCGCGGGGATAGGCGACTCCTCCGGGACACTATCTCTGCCAGGGAGCTCTTCAACTCCCCTTCCGCCAGGTAGACGGCTCCTCCGGGATGCTACCTCGGCCAGTCAGGTAGACGGCTCCTCCGGGATGCTACCTTGACTCGCTCCGAGTGCTCCGGCACAAGGACTCACCCGCGGGGATAGGCGACTCCTCCGGGACACTATCTCTGCCAGGGAGCTCTTCAACTCCCCTTCCGCCAGGTAGACGGCTCCTCCGAGATGCTACCTCGGCCAGTCGGGTAGACGGCTCCTCCGGGATGCTACCTTGACTCGCTCCAAGTGCTCCGGCATAAGGACTCACCCGCGGGGATAGGCGACTCCTCCGGGACACTATCTTTGCCAGGGAGCTCTAAGTGCTCCGGCACGAAGACTCCCCTTCTGCCAGGTAGACGGCTCCTCCGGGATGCTACCTTGGCCTATGAAATAGGCGACTCCTCCGGGACACTATCTCCGCCAGGGTGTCTGCGTGACTGGCCTACGTGCTCCGGCACTGGGGGCTTGCGTCGGCACCCCTAGGGACTATGACCCCCGGGTCACTCCGAGACGGGAGCAGGTCTTCGGAGGGCATCGCGCCTAGTTCACCTGGCAGTTGGGCGTCGGGTCTTCCCCACCGCTGCCAGGCCTGTGGGACTCCGCAAGGGCTTGGATTGGAGGCTAGATCAAAGGGGTTCTCTGGCCACACCGATGCGGTGGGAGCCAGTCTTTCCTGACAGACGGAGCGACGCTGTGCGGGGCAGGCCGGGTGAATATGCGATCTGACAGTCCCTGGAGCACCGGCACCCGTGGACCCCCTGGTGACGTGTCACTCCCGGGGAGCGCCACGTGTCGGTTAATGACATCATCATCTCAATCTCTATAAATAGAGGTCTTGAGAATTCATTTAGACGGTTGGACATTTTCGGGACTTCTTCTTCACTCTCACATTTTCACTTTCTCACTCTAGAATCCTAGAGAGAGAAACATACAGGACCCTGACTTTGGACCTAAGCATCGGACTGTGACTGTCATCGTGTATTCATCCCGCGCCATCGCCCTCGCAGCACTGCCACCCTCGAGCTCTGTCTGGGAAGCCCTTGGTCTCTGCCCTTGTTCCACCCTTGATGTGTCTCACATCAACATACTTGGAAGCTGACTCGGACTGCAACCTTTGTGGCACCTCCACGTAAGCACGAACCCACTTTCCTTGGCATCAAATTGCAAAGGTAATTAACAACTAATCCAATCAACAAGCAGAATGCAGATGTATGCTACAAGGACGTTTAGCCAGTAAACCTACACCTTAGTTGTCATCAAACGTTTAGGATATCATTGTTGGTTTCTGACCACCACGTGGCAATGGTGACGGCCAATAAAAGGAGGCCACACACTATGCACGGCCCATGCATAATGAAGCGAGGTCAGGTTTGGGAAGAAGGTTACTCGATCTCCTCTTATTAGCCATCACCATTGCCATGTGGTGGTGAAGAACCAACTAAAAAACTCTCGTCATGTAGTGATATAATATGATTATCCAAACCCTAATTGGGAGGCAAAATTCACGACATTATATGCTTATCCACACACCCTATGTGGATACTTGAAAATGTGGATCGAGTATTTCCTAGAGTAAAACGCTTATATATTTACTTCTTAGTCTATCCTTTTACAATTATCAACGTGTATGTGACTGTTATTGCGAAAAAAGTTTCATATAACTTCACTTTTCAGCATCATATATCTTTTATCTTTTCAGTGGCACTTATACTTTGATAATCTGTTCATGTTTCCTATCCATCCATTTGTTAATTGGATAAAGATATTTTCTTCCAAACCTGGTTGGTGGAACTTCCTTCTTTGCATATATAGTAAACAAATTACATTGCTTTGGCAAATTTTATCGTGCAAATATAATATCATGACAAGTAGAGAGAGTCATCGGTTTTCATTCTATTCATAATGTAGGACACCGCATTTAGCACTTGAAATTAGTAAAAATGAAATTAGGTCCAAATTTCATGATTTTCTTTATAGATTTTCAAGTGCTAAGATGGTAGGATCTCACATTATGAAGTGACATGAAAGTTGAAGTGATTCCTTATGGTTTTTGAAGAAATCTTCATCCTTAGAATTGAAATTTGTCAAATGAATCTAAGCTTGGTAAGGAGGTGTCTGGATGGAGTTCCTTCCTTCAAATTATACCTTAAACTAAGATACTACAACACCCAAGATAAATTCTATAATGGGTGGGCTAAACTGAGACCTCTTTTTGCTAATTCCACACCTCTAGTGTCATTCAAGGGATGAAAAATGGCACTAAACCATCTATGGAAACAAATGGGTGCACATTTAGCAACCCTCTATAGGCAATTGCCAAACATGGCAAGTACCTACTTTTGTATTTCATGTTTAGTATAGGATTTTTATGCACCGGCCGTTCCCCTACAAAACAGTCGCCAAACTACCATCTGTGGAAAACAAAAACAAAAGCACCACCACATGAAGATCATCAGAATATAACACCAAATTTCATGTTGAACAAATTATCTTCATGGATAACAGCACAAAGAGAATCATGTATAGTATACAAAGGATTACACATTCTGTAACAGTAAACCTTATGGAACCGTGATAATAAGTCTTAGGTTTGCTAGATGTAACAAGAGAAAGACAAGGTAAGGTTTCACATCACGAGAGAAAAAAGGTGCAAAGGAGAGACCGATGATTTACCTATTTCTAACTTCAAAACTGCGCATTGGGAGATGAGAATTAGGAATTATGGCTGCCTTGGGGGATCTCCATCTTGGACTCCTCCTACACAGTCCCAGTGGAATAATCAATTGCATTAGTACAACGACTTCTGAAGTTGGCTTAGCAAGAAGCATTGCCACTCTGCTTTGAAATTGTTAGCAGCTATATATAACTCTTGATTCAGAAGAAGGCCATAACTTCATTCCAACGTACCAAGTCAACGTACAGCGATTAAATGCAAATGCGTTAAAGGTGAACAGATAGCAAAAGGAATGAGGGAAACTAGTCTAAGCTGGTGTACACAATTTCCAAGTAAAGTTGGAGACCCTTTAGAAGTATTACATCGTACAGAAGACGCTAAACATGCATGCTCTTGAAATTGGTTACGCGTTTACATGATTCACAGGCAAAATGCTGGTTATAGATTGAATAAGGACTTGAGCTTAGATTGCAATCACCAAATATATAAGTGGCATTTGGCATGTCAAGCTGGGGCAGGACAAATGAGTTAATTCAATTTCTAGAAGTACCAAATCAATCCTAGGATCTACAAAAAATGAAGGAAAAAAATTCAATGAAACGGAGGGATTAATTCAAGCTTATATCTATCAGATCGTTTATGCCACAACTGGTTAAAATCAGCAAAAAAACAGCTCCCTTAAGCTTCAGTACAGTAAGTAACAAATCCAGCTCAAAGCTAAATTAAAGTTTAAGATTTCAACCAGAAAAGACGAACAGACCAAATCGAGATCACACACGGCATAAACACAAGCACTTCATTTTTAAAAATAAAAAGGCAGAGCAGATAAATAAAAGAAAAAAGGATGAACCTGTTGTGAGTATCGACAGGATTGGGATAGCTTGGAAACCGGAAACCGGATTCCGTCGAGAACGAGCCGCCAAAGCTATTGAATGCAGACATTTGCTGATACGCCACCGACATGTTCGATCAGTCTCCAAAGCACGCAAAAGGCAAACCGAAACGAAGGTCTAGAAACGGATATGTTATGTTGTATTTTCAGCAAATTGTAACGGTAATAGTGGCAATTCCGGTGAATGTAGTGGTGGAGGTGGTGGTGGTGGTGAGGTGGAGGGCGTGAGCGGAGGGCAGGGCGGTAGGGCGGAGCATGGCTGCGCGTACGGTCGTTGCTGGAGAAAGCTGTGGCGGAGGCGAACAGATTTTTTGAGCTGATGTGTGCTGGCTAGGGTTTTTCGGGGCTGTGTATTGACCAACTGTTGAAAGTTGAAGACTTTTTAATGGCACATGATTGGACGCTGATACTTGCACAATTGTCACCAAAGGTAGAACCCTTTCCTCGTTTCGTTACCATTTTCTCCGTTCTCGTTCTCGTGTTTTCGTAAATTATTATCGTTGTTGAGAAGATTTTTCTTTCGGAGACGACGAAAATGTGTAATTATTTGTTTTTATACCATTTTTAGAACTATAAAAATAACGATAATATAATAAGTACCGATGTATAAATTTATTAAAGCAAATCATGTTGACCCAATACCATTTTTCAAGAGATCTAAGTGTGAAGACGTGTTGACTGAATTGAAATAACGTATTAATAATAAATTAGATGAATAAATATGACTTTTATTAGAATGAGAACAGAGAAAATGGTTGGTGAAAAAGCTAATACAGCATTACTTATCATTATTACCATTTTTAAGTGAAGATACTTTTGCCCAAAAAAGGGGTTAAAAAATCCAGTCAACCAAGTTATGATTCAAGGTGTAGTACTTTTTTTACTTTTAAAAGTATTGTACGATTTTAATAAGATATTGGCTAATTTAAGCACATCATTACATGTATATCTGGAATATATGAAAGTAAAATTATCTTGAGCGAATACTAATTCTGAAGAGATTTAAGTGTCAAGACGACGAATGGAAGAGTGAATTTAGAAGATATATTGGTAAGAAATCAGCCGAAAAAAGACACTACATTTTACGGAATGACAACAATGAAAATGATATTCAAAGGGGGATGCGAAAAAGCTACTATACAAAAAAGGAGTGAAAATCCAACCAGCCAAGTCGTGATTCAGAGAGACAAGCGCGTGAGTGTCAGAATCTCTCTCTTTTCTTTGCCCAGTTTTTCTAAAAAGCTGAAAGGTATTTTCATGTCTTCTTCCTTCCATGACCCACTCCGTGAGACATTTTCAAGCTCCTTTTCACCACTGGTTCTTAGCTTTTCTCTATAGACATGTAGTACCTTTTCTTCTACATCATTTTCACCTCTTTTACTTGGGTTTCTTTACTGTTTAAAGCCAAAGCCAGACATGAATATTGGGTGGGTTTCGTGTAGATCAACCAAATGGCAGACTCATTTGACAATGATTTGAATATGCATGAAGAAGACAATGTGGACCTTTGTACTTTTATGATTCCCCTTAATCCTCTTTTGGTCTACAATGAACGTGAAGATAAAGACAAGCTACTTATTGGAAAATTTATTGATAAGAGATCTTTCTCTCAAAAGAAAATACAGAAAAGGGTGAGAGAATGCTGGTTCTTGCAGGGCCCAGTTAAGGTTCATAAAGTTCCAAATGTTTTCCTTTTCCATTTCACTGTGTCAACAGATGCTCTACTCGTGCTTAACAACGGCCCGTGGAATTTCTTTGGTGCTCTTCTTCTTCTACGGCCGTGGTTTTCACATGTGATATATGCTAAGGTCCAGTTTCCCACAGCTGATCTATGAATGCAGGTTAGTAACATACCAAGCGATTGTTACCATTTCTCTCTGGCTGAACGAATTGGATGGGTGGCCGGATTAGTGCTTGAAATTGATTGGTCTAAGAAACAGGTCCATAATAAGGACTACTTTCGAATTAAAATAAGGATTTTTGTGGATCTGCCGCTTTTACCTGCCGTTTTTATCACTCTGCTTGAGGGAGCAGGTTGGTTAATTCTCTGATGCACATATGAACGGGTGTTTACTTCTTGTTATCGATGTGGGTGTATCGGCCATGAAATCCTAATTTGCAAATTAGGGTTTCAAAACCCTAATTTGCATATTGAAATCTTAATTTAATTTTTTTTAAATATTCAGTATATACAGTATAAGGGGCAGTATCGTCATTTTAAAAATACGTATTGATGACATCATAAAAAATGTACACTTTTTGGACGGAACCTTGACGGATGGACACAGGTGATACATTTGAAACACTTTTTGTTATGGAATGTTACATTTTGAAACTTTGTGTCTTTGACTGTAATTACTCCTTAATCTCAGGGATATATGTGTAATTAGCCCTAAGTTATATATATATATATATATATACTAGTATAGAGCACGTGCGTTGCACGAGAATATAGTCGAGAGAAATTTTTGAGGTGATATTATTATCTTACTTGGGATAAAAAATAATGTAATTCAATTCTGTTCTCAACTTTTTATAAATTTTTTAGAAGAAATGTTATTTGATGATCGCAATTGTAATCAATTCAATGTTTGAAAATATTCTTTGTAAGCTTTGGATTGAAGAAATGTTTGATGGTACTGTTGAAAATAAAATCAAATAGAGAACTTAAAAGAATGAATCTACGTCTTTATTTTTGTAAATTATTAAATTGGTTAATGGTTAAGATTTATAATTTTCAAAACCAAGTCCTTTATGTTTCATCAATAAGAAACACAAAACACTAAGTCTTCAACTGTAATAACCGAACATATTTTCAATTCAAATTTGCATCATATTTGAGCCTTATTTTTATTTTCCTAACAATTTTCTGTTTCTTAATTAATTTTTCACGTATTTTAGTTTCTTTATGTTGTTTTCGTTTTTCAGTTTTTCAATTGGTTAATTGTTTACTAACCTAAAATGAAGAAAGAAAATTACAATTCTCATTAACCAGGTCAATATCTAATATTTATTTTATTTTAACTAAATTAAAAGAATATAATAAAGTAACTTTTTTGTTATGTTTTTCTTTCTCATCACACTTTTCATTTTTCAATCAATGTATAAAATAGATTTATTACCCAATATTATTTTAATTTCATCAAAATTCAAGAAGGAGTAATAAAAGAAGGGTAAGAATATAATTAACGTAATTAATGGAAGACATAATCGTCAATTTTTTTTTATTATAAAATTTATACTTTTAGAGATAGTGCGCGCGCACATACACCCACACACACACGCATACATATGTATAAATATATTTTTAACAACTACATATTTTGTTTCCCAATATATAAATATTGATTTAGATTAAATGTATAACATAATGTTTCTTAAATACAGTACAAAAAAAACTAATTAGGGAATGTAAAGTTATTATTGAAATAATTGACGGATGGTAAAATCCAAAATGATTATACAATTAGTAATTAACAATGGTATTTATGAAAGGGTATGTTAATAATGGAGTAGTATTTATGAAAGGGTAGGGTAATAATGGAGTAGTAATTATTAAAGGATAAGATTGTTATTAGAGTGATTAACGAAGGACAAAAATGGAATAAAAAGATTTACAAGATTCGTACTTTTATAGGTAGTATAGATATAGATATAGATATATATATATATATATATATATATATATATATGAGGATGGCCACTTTGTTTAGTATAACCTGAGCCCACTAATGGTTTTATATATTTGGGCCATGAATGTACAAGGCCAGCCCACAAGCCGTACCCAATCCCCGAGTCCAAATCACCAAGCTTCATTTTAAGAAAGACAGTTACCCAGTAAAGTTGCTACCCACGGGCCACGAGGGCAGTCCCAATAATGCCCCAAAGTTACCAAACTACCCAAATAAAAAAAAAAACCAAGTGTTAATAGCAAATATATCCTCCTCCCTTTTTTTTTTTTTGAGTAAATATATCCTCCTTTAAACAAATTCATGTTCTTTTATACGAAAATAATTATATGGATACTTTGCCATATTTGCTCCGACATTTTGATTAATTAACAAAATGGTAAGGGTTGAACAAATGATTTATAGAATAAGGGTGAATATAGACGAAGAAATCGAAGCACCTGAATTGAAAACGAGTATTCAACAAACTCGCTCCCTAATTAAGCATCCGCTAGGTTGCCATCTTTTTGATGTTCTCATATTCATGTTTAAGAAAATATCTAAAGATTATTTTTAAAAAAATAAACAACACATTATTTAGTTTAAAAGGGTGTCCAAACGGAAAATAAACGATAAAATTGTATGTTTTACTCATAAATTAAATGAAAAATAGTATCCAAAAAAGAATATATGATAGGAATTGAACTCTAGTTTTGCCGCTAATTTTTTTTAAGTATTGCAATATAAATTTTTGGTGACATTCGTAAAACGTAATGTTAGATATATATTTTTTAAATATTTAGAATTACATGGCACTTTGTTAAATTTCACCGCCAACCCTCCCGTCCTTCTCTCTCCTCTCCCCTATATCGCCGCCCCTGGGACCCACCCCACCTCTATCTCTCTCTCTCTACCCTTCCTTTTTTGTTTGAATCTTTGAAGTTTGAACTAAAAAAGAAAACGAGAAGCAAGCAGCAAAGCAAAAAAGATCCTTCAATTACTCCCAACAACACACAACACACACTTAACTGGCAGTGTGTGTGAGAGAGAGAGGGAGAGACCAGAGAGACTGTTCGAATCGGGCAGGTGATGGCGCAGAGGAATGGCGCTCAAAGGGGGGCAGTGAAGGTGGATCGGCCTTTCTCCTCTTCCGCCCTCCGCCCTTCCTCCTCCTTCAAGTCGCGGCAGCCTCCGCCGCCCTCCAACGTCCGCCGCAGCTGCCCCTCCTCCCTCGGCGCCCCCGACGCCTACGGTCAGTTCCCAAAACGAGCTTCATGTTTGTTCTTCTGTGATCTGCTGATGCGATAGAAGCTCGCTCATTGCAGTTTGTTTCTATTTCAACTGTTGGCAACGCGATCTGTTAGCTTGTAGTCGGTTGGTGCTTGAGATCATCTTACGAGTCAATCCAAGTGTGTTCCGCTGACTCGACACACAATGTAGAAACTTTGCCGTTTTAGTTCCTTCTGAAGTTTCGAATTCGTCTGCGCAGCGCAATTTTAGGCCAATATATCTTTTCGTTTCTGATTTTGTAATCCGACTTATTTCTGCCTCTTCTCACTTGTTGCGAAATTCTAAGTTAGTATTCGAACATTTACACATTTCAAAGTAGAGCAATAACGGATCAAATGAGTATTGTTTGACAAGTCAAACTAGGCTCCGCTATACCAGTATTCCTCTCTCGCTCTCTCTCAGGTGTACAAACTAAACGTTTGAAGTATAACACACTTGAAAGCATAAAAGTAAAGCATGGTTATTTGCAGTTAACTGCACATGAGACCAGTAAGTGATTGGTTGGCGGAGCAATTGAAGGTATCAACATAGGTGTCGCTTTATCCAGCCAACATATTCTTTTGTACCAAAAAAAAGTTATTGATTGGTCAAACATGTTTGAGGTTGATGCATCTGCAGTAAAAGGAACTGATGTACTGTTGGGAGTAACCTTGGTGCAAACAAGAAGTCATTAAGGTAAAGCCGAATAAATCTCCGTCGTATTATTTCAAAATATTGGCAACTAAACGCACGAACACACTCTTAAGATGAATTTAGATTAAGTGGCAATACATAGATGTATTACAAACGTGGGTATTTGCAGTAAGGTGGCACCGCCACCAACTGAGGAGAAGATGAGGGGACATTTCCTGGAGGTGCTTTTGGCATATTGAAAATGTACCTTTAGGTGATCCAGTCAGGAAAAGCGACTTGCTCGGAGTTGATGGGGGTGTCAAACAGGTAAAACTAGACCGGGATTGACATAATTAGCAGTGAGAGACATATACTTGATTGCTCGAAATGTATTAGCGAACACGTGTTTAATGGGGAGAGCAGAGCAGACGCGTAGGATTCATGTAGCCAACCCCAACTAATGTAGGACAAAGGCAAAGGACCCAGCTAAGCAAGTTCTTCGACAAGGAAAACGTATTCATTTGGGCGAGGGACATAGGCGCGCAAATGGAGAAAGTTATATAAAGTGCCAGCTGGCGAATGACACACAGACTAAGTACAAATGTGCTCAGTTCTATTCTCGAATGTAATTAAAGTTTGCAGATTTACATAACTCGTACTTGTTCATTGGATACTCTTTTTCTACCTGGACTAAAGTTAGTGAATAAAAATGCAAAAGAAAATACTCAATGAACATGATATAACCGAACTAAATTTGAGCACCCCAAATGCCCTAGTTATGCAAGTCTCTGATATTTATGAATTGCAACCCTAAATCTATGATTTATTAGTTAGATACAGATTATCCTAAGCATGGGATCCAAGCAGCTTCAATTGTTCCGTTTGTCTTGTGCGCACCCTTTGCATCATAGTCGCCAACATTGAAGAAAACCTCAACCTTAAGTGTTATGATGTGGAAGAAAGAGAAAACCTTGGTCATCTTGGCAAGATCTGTTGCTTAACAATCCAATTGTGACATACTTAGCTGTAATTCTTTGAACAAATATAACAATGCTAAAAATGTCAATAATCAAGAAACTTCAGCATACTTAAATATAACCAAGAAATTTTAGCAGCTGTGTTGGATAGATATTTGTAGTTAGCCTCTGCGGGGGACTCGCTTTCATTACTTTGTCCCTGAGAAGCTCAAATATCAAATTGTCCGGAAAGTGTATAACATGCCGATAAGAAATTTCTTCTGTTAACACAACTTTGCAATTGGAATCAGAATATGCCTGCAACTCCTATTAA
The DNA here is from genome assembly GCA_033065855.1 of Escallonia rubra. Lineage (NCBI taxonomy): Eukaryota > Viridiplantae > Streptophyta > Magnoliopsida > Escalloniales > Escalloniaceae > Escallonia > Escallonia rubra. Next base: position 215,485 of record JAVXUO010000216.1, on the reverse strand, counting down.
AAAATTGACCCTCAGAAAGAATGCCTTTGAGATAGCAGAAAATCTGAAGACCAATGTCTTTAATGGGTTCATGCATAAGAAGCATAATTTATGCTCTTGCTTCAATCTTAGGTAGTATGAAACTGAACCCATTCTGCATGTTTATGCCAAACACGTGATAGAATGAGAGAATATTTTGGCTTGGCTTGGCTGGCAGTTGCATGGGGAATCATTGAATCAACGAAGCCATTGCATGTGAGGGAGGAACCATAAGTGTACTCTGAATTGCAATTGTGTTCAAAGTGAAAAGGTCTACCAGATTAAGAAAATAACCTAGCCAAAACTGGCCAATTTCTTGTCCCCAGTTACATGTTATTTTTTGGCTTTTTAAATATAGACTCGAATTCATGCCGACTAATTGCTATGTGCATATATAAATTCATTTTGGTGCTTAAGTTGTATGATTCTTGCTATTCCATTGTTCTACCCAAAAGGCAAATCACAGATTTGAACTGATACATTCTAGTGGTTCTGACCAGTTTCTGGAAGGGTTCGAGTAGCTGTAAGGCTGCGACCTCGAAATACTGAGGAGTTGGCTGCAGATGCGGATTTCGCTGATTGTGTGGAATTGCAACCAGAGGTGATCTATCTCTCCTACGATTTATAATTGCTATCGTTAAAGGCAGCTACAGTTTATCATCTTGAGTTTTTTTTCCCCCTTTCTGACATAGCTTTGTCATGGTGCGTTAATTCATTTGTTTCCCACCTCAGCTTAAAAGGTTGAAACTTCGAAAGAACAATTGGGATTCAGACACCTACGAATTTGATGAGGTGCTTACTGAATTTGCATCACAGAAGCGTGTCTATGAGGTTGTTGCAAAACCTGTTGTGGAGGTGTGTATTTTTTTCGGGCTTATGTGTATTGATTGCTCTTTCAGTGATTTGGCTTTATTCTTTGCTGATGCTTGAGAGTTGAGAACCTCATGTTATTGGGTGACTTAATTTGTTCTCACATCTATCTCTCCCTAAGAAGCCACTGTTTATAATTTGTAATGCGTTTTTCCTCTGAGGGAGTTTATGGTCCTTGTTTGCTGTTAACTCAATTTTCGTTTCAGGCTTCAGCCATTCTTACTTTTAAATATTGGAAAGACAGTGGGATCGTGGATTGATTTCACTTAATGGTGGTACACATATTAGTCTCTTCCGTTTGACAAAGGGTTTAGTTTGCACCCTGGAAACTATATTTCGTTATCTGATTAGTGGAAATCTCTTTTCTTACTACTGTCCCCTGCTTTAGCAAAGGCTTGTTCAGCTTTAATGTACGAGCTAAAAATTTAACAAAAGAATTTATATGTTTCTTTACCTAATATGTTCTTTTGCTATGAAAAATGTGTTCTTTTGCTATGAAAAATGTCTTGTTGCTTGTAGATTTCCATACAAGGTCATAAATTCAAGTTTTTTGTATAGATTTCAAGTCAGTATATACCTCTAAGCTAAAGTTTGTGTTTTAATTGGGTCCAGCTAAGATGTTTGCTACACAACGGATATGAGACATTCATACAATCAGCCCCAAAATATCTAAAAGAACATACATAACTAAAGTCGTAAGTCTTCAAAAGACGCAAGAACTCTCCATCACCAATGATTGAAAGCACATAGTAAAGGTCCGATTGCCGTTCACGTACAAAAGTTCATCATAAAACTATATTCGTATGAGCGTTCCTATATGAACTAGTGGAGGGAAATCAATATGGGACTTCCCTCCCTTCATTTTACTTTTGATGGTTTCACCTTGTTGGTTTGGGATCTTTTAATTTCTTTGTGCGTCCTGCATAGACCTTTAGTAACCTGAGACATGGATTCCTACCGCTATAAATAGCAGCACTTTCTATAGATTATTTTGGAACTTGTTAAGGGGTACCATGTTGCGCTCCCCAAAAAGAACTGCCAAGCTTCATGTCAGTTTTTTGCTTGCCATCCTACCCCTTATCCACTCACCTTCTAGCCCTCAGGCATGTATTTCTCTTTCCCCACCCCAAGCCCAAGGCATTATCTGATTAAAAAGGTTTTGTCTTTTAAGCTTCATGAAGTTCAGGGAAATATTTTCCTATGCTTTAGCTTTAAGAAACAATTGCTGATGTACTTCTGTCTTTTGTTTTCTTCAGAGTGTTCTGAATGGTTACAATGGGACAGTGATGGCTTATGGCCAGACAGGTACTGGAAAAACATTTACTCTTGGACGGCTTGGTGATGAAGACACGTCAGCTCGCGGTATCATGGTTCGCGCAATGGAGGATATTCTAGCAAATATCTCTCCACAAACAGATTCTATATTGGTTTCATACTTGCAGGTTATTATGGTTCTTCTTACATACTTCAATTTTGAATCATTGCTCAATTCAAAATCTAATGGCTCTTCTTACATACTTAAATTTTGAATCATTGCTCAATTCAGAATCTATATACTTTTCTTGTACTCTGCATTTTTAGTGATTATACTGTTTACATATCAACAATTTTTTATTTTATCATTATTTCTAATGGTAATGTATGGGTTTTAGTCTCAAACCTACATCAATCGAGGTATGCCGTTATAGTTTATATGAGTAATCTTGTTCCATGCAGCTTTATATGGAAGCAATCCAGGACCTCCTAAATCCAGCAAATGATAACATTTCAATAGTTGAAGATCCGAAAACTGGCGATGTTTCTTTACCGGGTGCTACAGTGGTTGAAATCCATGAACATCACAGTTTTATGGAGCTACTAAGATTAGGGGAAGCTCATCGAGTTGCTGCAAACACAAATTTGAATACTGAATCTTCCCGTAGTCATGCTATTCTCATGGTGAGCAATTGCGCTGTAATCTGTTTGCATGTGTCTTTCAAGGATCCATTGTTAAACATTTATATCGTCTCCACGGTGTTTGAGACTTTGAGTTGGATTTTTTATATTATTTGGTTCAGGTTCACATTAAGAGGTCCATATCTGGAAGGGAATCCGATTTTTCAAGTGAAAATGACACTCCTCACTTGAGCAGTACTTTCAATCCCCCAATACTTCGGAAAGGCAAACTAGTGATTGTAGATCTTGCTGGTTCTGAGCGTATTCACAAGTCAGGTGCACACTATGACTTGCTCACTTTCAAAAATCACATTTCATTATTGTGGATCTGTAGCGTGATACGTAAATTTAGTTTTCTAATGCCTCCAGAAGAACATGTAAAGAGGGTGTGAGAATATCACCTGAATGTTCTTTTATTTGCATGTGACTCAATCAACATGATAACGTTTTCTTGGTGAATGTACTCAGGCTGTCCTGGGATGATTAGCACCATTAATAGCACATTTGGGCCAAGCTAATCACATTGTGTCTGCGAGAATTGGCGCTGCTATCTGGCATGCTTCAAAATTTATTTTTGCCAGTGAGTCTTGTTGACCGGGCTTACATATATTGAAAAACACGTTTTTATTGTGGCACTTCGGAATTGATCGATAGTTTTCTTGAAACAAATGAAAAGGAAATGAAACAAAAATCAAGGATCATCTAAACTCTCTAGGGGACTTTCTTAAGAATAAGAAAAAGGAACCTCGCGTAAATACCATGGAATAAGGTGTGATCCTATTCGTGGAGATTCCGTAAATATTATATTCCAAAAATTGAAAGTACGAAACAGTTGGGATTTTTTGGAAATTGGCTGCAGTTACTAATTCATGATATGGCATGTACAGAATGAAAATTTCATTCTCGATTCTACGAGAAATTTTATGAAAGCCTTTCATTTGCTTCTCTTCGATGGAAGTTTGATTTTCCCAGAATGTATCCTAATTCTTCTTCTGATGATCGATTCAACCTTTGATAAAAAGGGTATACCTTGGTTGAATTTCATCTCTTCAACAAGTTTAGTCTGAATACCAAAGGAGCACAACGACTGTGGCAAAGGGAGATCTTTAATAATCTTCCCGTGTTTTTTCTGTAAAAGCCCCATAAAGAAAACCCTTCTAGAAAACTTGGAAGAATAATGGCAAAGTTCCTCTCTCTGAGTTTGGCCTATTACAGAGAAGGACCATTGTATTGCTTGTCCAGGTTGATGACAAGGTTGTATTCTTCTTTATTATCTTAGACTTGCATTACAAAGCATGCTAACTTCTTGCAACATGTTTCATGTATTATCAGGTTTTCACAATTTTGGTTTTAGTGAGGTTGTGAAATAGTCTTTCTATTTAGAAATAATGCACTTGATACACACCTAGTATTAAGAAAAGGAGAACATAGGCTGACAAAGATTTCAATGCCTGCTGGCCTAGCAAGAGGTGCCCAGATACAGTAGCTTGCGAGTCAAAAAGAAAAGATATATTTCCTTTGCATTCAAATGAGGCAAATTTTCCATCTCATGGACAAATGCCATCCCCTGACCTTTGCATCGTACCACTTGGAATGACTTAATGTATTACATTTTATTTCAAGAGGCAACGTCCTTCTTTCTGCTGTTGCAATAGTTTATGCACAGAATTTTCCCTGACTTCAAACAAAAACTTTGTTAGACAACCACCACCAAGTTGTAATGTTTGGTTTGCGGAAGCACCAACTGTGGAATATGTGCTCATATGCTGGCTTATTTCCTCAAAGAATTTTTTGATTTTCTGACTATCTAGTTTCAACTCTTGGTTTGAAATAAACAAAATTTTGGATAGGGGTCAGCATATATCTATGCAGAAAACTGGAAGAAAGGGGTGGGTTTAAGTGCGAGTTTAAAGTGTTACGTGCATCTCTAGTTGTCTTATTTCAGAGTTGTATAAGGGCACTATTTGTTCCATTTTAAGGTTTAGACCAATTTTTTCTCTTTCTTCTTGGCAGGAAGCGAGGGACACATGTTAGAGGAAGCCAAATCTATTAATCTCTCACTAAGTGCATTAGGAAAGTGCATAAATGCTTTAGCAGAAAATAGCGCTCATGTACCAGTTCGGGATTCCAAGCTTACGAGATTGCTTAGAGATTCATTTGGAGGTGAGGTCTTAGACTTAAAAATGTTAACTAGACCAAAGCTTACGGGGTTGCGTTTGGTCTCATGGTGCAGGCACAGCAAGAACTTCGCTAATTGTGACTATCGGCCCATCTCCACGCCATCGAGCAGAGACTGCAAGTACCATATTGTTTGGACAGAGGGTGAGCTCTTATATGTAGGAGAGCTTAGAACTTAAACTAGAACTGCTCTTCCAACTTCAACTAAGCTTTTTCCCTAACTAGTTTCGGTTGGCTACTAATCCTCATCCTTTATTCGGTCAAGTAGCACGGATTACGAAAACCGACCAGCACGTTGGGCTCGGCAATTTCCTCAATATCAAACTTCAAACACCACAGGCCACTACACACGCACAACACCCCCCCACCCCCCACCCCCACAACACACCACCATACTCATTTTGGGCCTAGTGCAAAGGTATTTTGGTCAATAGTGAGCCAAAGAGAATATTAAAAAGGTGATAATACCATTTCAATCAGTTTATGGAAGTGGAAAGGCATACCGTATGATTGCTGAAATATAACTCAAAAAAGGGGAAGAAGCTTCAAAAACCCATTGAAGAAGCTTCAAAAACCCATTGAAGAAGCATGAAGAGAAAGTAGCAGAGGGAAGAAAGAAGAAAAAGAAAGGAAAAGTTCACTAATAATCTCTATAAAGACCTCCAAAATAAGGAAGTGCAGTGTTTATGCCCCATAAGTATCCAACACGTGGCCAAGAATTAACGAATAAATGAGAAATGGTCGACACCTTATTGAGGTGTCTGACATGTGTATGGAGGTCTCCGACATGTGTATGGAGGTCTCCATGAGCTCTTGGGCTGTTGGTAAGTGTCTGGCACAATACCTTGGCCTATGAGCTGTCGGGGGTGTGGGTAAGTTATTCGGTCTTGGGACGGGCTATGCAGACGAGATAAATGTGTATAGTTATGTCTTCTTTCTCTCACAGGCTATGAAGGTGGAGAATATGTTGAAAATTAAGGAAGAATTTGATTACAAAAGTTTGTCTAGAAGTCTTGAAATACAAGTTGACAAACTCATCGCTGATAATGAAAGACGGCAAAAAGCTTTCGAGGATGAAGTTGAAAGGATAACATTACAAGCGCAGAAGCGTATCTCTGAGGCTGACAGAAATTATACCGAGGCTTTGGAGGTTTGTTCGACCATCTGTATCTTGACTAATAGCAATTTCATTGTTCTTATCTATAATCTGTGGGGTTTGATTTTAAAAAAAACCTGTTTTAGTTGCTGCATACTATTTAACTTATATCTTACATGTCTCTTATATATGTTCCCTTCCAACTCCAGATATGTTTGTTTGGTGTTTCATCTAAGTTTTTCTGCTTTTGGAATTGTTTCACTGCAGAGGGAGAGAATGAAGTGTCAGATGGATTATATGGAATCAATTAAGATGCTTGAGGAAAAGTGGGTGACCAAGCAACAAAAGCAGGGCAGTAACGGCTTCATTAATGGCAGTCATTCTGGAGAGGTACTCAAGCTCCAGAATTATATTTTTGGATTTTCTACTGTTCTCCCTTTTTTCTTTGTGGGTCTTTTGTACGAATTTTTTAAGCAGGCTCACTTATTAATTGATCTCCACTCTGCTGACACCTTATGAAGTAATGGTGAAAGCGTGGACGTGCATTGGCCGCGTTTGATACATATGCATGAGTTTTGCGGAAGAATGACTGCACTCCACAGATGTATACTTTATTTGTGAGAGAGTAGCAGACCAAGTTTTAGAGAAAATATCAGTGACGTCTAATGCTTAAGTCAGACTCATCATAGTAGGTCCAAGCTGGCTATATAGAATTACTAAATTTGTGATACCGGAACAGAGATTTCTTTCAGAGGATTCAATTTGCTTTCAGTTATTCCGACCGAGGGATTCAGTTCAGTTAGTGGTTCCAGTTGTCTCGACTCAGTCGGGCGAGTCAATTCATCAACTGGATTCGCAGAAATGCGAATTGAATCCCCTGACTGAGTCAAAGCACAACTCGAATTATTCTTGTCATTTTCACAAAAGTGGGTGTTTGCCTAGAGCTTTCACCTCTACTAACTCGGTGCAATCCACTAGACTGGAATTCTATAAGACCAACAGAGTACTAACTGCCAACGCCCTCCATGGTCCCATCAACAAGATAACCTAGAAAGAGATATCATTCCTGAAACCACTAGTTGAGGGACCTTCCTATAGGAGATTAATTGGTCTCTGCAAAAAAATCTCATAAAGAAGTCTGTCCATACATCATATTTCTGGTGTATGCTCCAGATGCACAGTTGATAAATTTGTGAGTTTTTCTCGGACTGGAAAAGATAGACCATAAAGAACCAATTGGATTTGTGGTAATGATTTGGGAATAGCGCATAAAATGATGTTTTAAGTTCTAAAAAGAAATGGAAAGAAGAACGCTTGAAGAGAGAAAAGAACGGAAGAGGAGTGTAAATCTACCCTCTTGTTTGGGAGATTCATGAGCGATGGTAGAAAGAGCCATCACTCATTTGCAACTTGATTAGAAGCTACGATGAAGAGCATCTTACTCAACCTCGTCTGACCATAATAATGACCAACTGTAACTGGATAGCTCATTGTAAGTTTGTACCACAATGAAGTCATGGTCGCTTGATGGAATTCCGTGGATGCTTTGGAGTCAATTGTTCTTTTATTACTTATCTTCTTGCGTTCCTTATATTGTTTTCCTACATATATCTTCGTATATAATTTGTGAACTTCCTTATTGGGTAAAGAATTGATGACATAATCTCATGGTGGCTTGATGGAATTCTGGTGAATGCTCTTAACTCTTTTAGTTCCTGCTTTTTCACTACTCAAGTCATTATACGTATGTTTTTTTTGGGTACTCTAATTGACTTTCAATTTGCTCTTAAAATTCCTTTCAAGCTTAAGATACTTGTAAGCAGTTGCTTGATTCTTGGTTTGACTATCAATTCCCTCCTCTTTTGTTGTTAAGGGACACGTGGGCTATTCCAGTGAGGAAGTTTTAAAGCTAAAAGATTTGCTCCAGAATGAAACTCGTTTGAGGATGGCAGCTGAAGAGGAGATTGCCAATTTTAACACTCGACAACAATTTTCAAAATCAGAGGTAGTGTGCTATTGTAAAGGAATCATTTGTATTTGCAACAAGAGGTTTATCCTATCCTCTAGGATTGGTGGTATAACATACTATCTTGGTGTACTAGGCAGGTGGAAATGCTGATGTTTTTAAGCTTTACAAAATGCTCGAAGACGAGACTCATGAGAAAAAGAAACTTGAAGAAGAAGTAGTATTTTTACGAAGCCAGTTGTCGCAGCTGACTTTCGAAGGTGGTCAGGTATAATGTTCTCATAAAGCTTATTCAGACAAATTTTTGTCTGATCGGTGTTGCTACCGTGGCTTTGCTTTGCACTTAAATGTGGGGATCTTGATTTTATAGCAGGCTGCAAAATTTATTTGCTAAGAGTCTCTAGTTTAGCACATGAGTGATGGCTCTAGGCTACGTAAGCAGCAGTTGTTGGTTTTAGTCATATCTCCTGCCAACAAAACAGGAAGGTGCAAGGTTCATTGTGGTGTGAGCCTAACCATGTCTAAGTACTTTGTCCTACTGAAAACAGAATATTAGGGAACTCTATATTTGATTTTGATGGACTCGTGTCAAGAATTTGATCCTTCCATAGGCTGGCACACACAAAGGTCATCCTTGCCTTAATTTTGGTTCTCTCTAATTTTGACTTTATTTGCGTAGGCTAGAAGCTGTCTTGATAGGGAGGGGACTAGAAGTGTCCTCACTGGTACCGATTCGCGGCTAAAAGATGGGGGTAATGAAGAGAGAGCATCAATAGCTAATCTTCATGAGCAAGGTACCATAAAAGTTAAAGAAGTGACGTCTTTTAAGCCCTTTATGAACCACATGTTTCTTAACACTTGTCTCTTTGAACTGACAGTTGGATTACATAAGATCTTGTCATTACTAGAGTCAGAAGATGCTAATGTCCGGATGCATGCTGTAAAAGTGGTTGCCAATCTAGCGGCTGAAGGTGGATAATTTTCTTTTCTTATACTAACCTTCTTAATAGATTAACTTGTATCATACCATTAGAAATGCAAAATGTTGAATCTGGTTTACTTTGTAGGCTGAATTAAGTTGCTAATTACAGATTAAGTTTAAAAACCTTGAGTCACAGTGTTGATTGTAACTCTTGTTTAGTATCGTACTACTTACTTTTCTACATACATGAAATGCTCTATTTGACAAAAATAATTTTGTGCTCTTGCATTCCAATTAAACTGCAATGAATATATCGTAGGTAATAACCAGTTTATACAAATTCAACTGTGAACCTGTAAAACATTCCAACAACATTTGCCCAGAATACATGACATGCCATATTGCCAAAGATGCATCTGGATTGCAGCAGCTATGGAAATTAATGTAATGAGCGTGTTTTTCCTTCAAAAGAATCCATTTGTTAATTTGACTAATGAATGATGGTGTCAGTTATGTCTTCTTTGGGGGTTCAAGAGGTTATGCCTTACGTACATGGATCTTCAAAATTAAGTATCCATGTCTGACACTCGATTCTTGGGACAAGTATTCGGGATTTGTGTCTCTAGCGTATGCCATGAAGAACAATGTACGTCACATGAAAAACCAATTTGCCCCAGGAACAAATGAGTAGCAATAGTAGATTTGAATATTTTGCCATGTTCCCGTCTCTTAGGTTTTGGAAATTAGATAAATCCGGCATTTTAGACACGTAACCAACCCCGACATTCATACCGCGTGCATGTAACATGAATTTTGACTTGTATTATAATGGACATCTTGTAACTATTAGAGAAGTGGTGGGCTGTTTCTTGTGTGACAATTCTGAGTCCATAGTCGGCATTTCGGATGGTATTAGAGAAGGGTGAATGCTACAAAGAGCATCCTTTTAAGTCTTTTCATTTTTTCTGGTCTTCAGTCATTTGCGGTCTTTGATAGACCTTGTTTACTGAATTTGGGCGAGATGGGGGTCGTTACATGTACTTTCTTTCAGGTTGACAAACATCCCCACTCCTCCCCTTTTTTATGTGGTACACTTCATTAGTTCGGAACGTAAAACACCTCATAAAAGAGCTGCTGATCACATTCTTTCATGGTATAAGACATTGATTAGAACCATGCTTTCTGCAGAAGCTAATCAGGAAAGAATAGTTGAAGCTGGTGGACTCTCTTCATTGCTGATGCTGCTTAGAAGTTTTGATGATGAAACTATCTGTAGAGTAGCAGCTGGGGCAATAGCCAATCTTGCAATGAACGGTCTCTCTCTCTCTCTCTCTCTCTCTCTCTCTCTCTCTCTCTCCCTCTCCTTCATAGTTGGGAGCATCGGGAAGTTTTTGTCTTTGGTTGATCGTTATTTCTCTTGGGGATACCTCTCTCTCTCTCTCTCTCTCTCTCTCTCTCTCTCCCTCCCTCCCTCCCTCTCCCTCCCTCCCTCCCTCATAGTTGGGAGCATCGGGAAGTTTTTGTCTTTGGTTGATCATTATTTCTCTTGGGGATACCTCTCTCTCTCTCTCTCCCCCTCCCTCCCTCCCTCACTCGCCCTCCCTCCCTCATAGTTGGGAGCATCGGGAAGTGTCTTTGGTTGATCGCTATTTCTCTTGGGGATACTTAAATTTTGTATATGCTAGATGACCTATCGGTTGTCAAGCTTAAACTGTTAGAACAAACCACAAAGTGCATTGACTACGCAGATTGAACAGAACGAGGTGCAAACTGCATCAATACAACACGGATCAAATGCAAGGGCTGTTGGAAGTTGGGCCCTATGGTTTGTATCATGCTCTTACAACGTGTATATATTTCGTTCTTTTCTTGTGCAGAAGCCAATCAAGAACTTATAATGGTTCAAGGTGGAATTAGTTTGTTGGCAGTGACAGCATCTGATGCTGAGGATCCTCAGACCCTACGCATGATTGCAGGGGCTATTGCCAACCTATGTGGCAATGGTATGTAATCATGCTCGGTTGCATTGCGTTTTAATTTTCTTCCCTAACTTTTTCATGATGTTCATTGCCATAATCTTTTTTGTTTCTCACTTAACTCGTGAGAAGGTTCAATCGCTTTTAAAACAGAGGAATTGGAGGAATCTGTGCCTCTGCCGCCTACTCAAAACTAGATGGATTTTCCTTGAATTGCCAAATGGAAATAATATACCTTAAAGGAACATCTCAAAGCATATCTTTTGCAATCAGTAACAACAGTGGGATTAAGAGAAAGATGGAATGCGCAGAAGCGAAGGGGGACGGAGAGAAATCCTAGGGGTTGAGGTTTGTGGAAGAAACCAGAGAAAGAAATATGCCAATACCAAATATCAATTCATCACAAAGAGCTAGAGGCCTACTCGTACAAGCAATCTAATAAATAAAAGGAAATTAACTGAATAAAAAGGCGTGGAATCGTGAGTTAGTAGACATAATTAAAGATCCTAGTGATAGTGTTGGTACAAATCCTTCCTCTTTCCCATCCGTTTTACATAATTAATTGACTTTACCTAGTTACAAGTGTGTGATTTTGGCTGCCTTCTCAGAAGATTTGCATGCTTATGTTAGTTAAGCTGTCAGTTGCTATAAAAGCTCAAGCTGTTAAGAGGATGAACCCACCAATTGCACAGAAAAAGAGAAACCAAGTTGCATCACGAAGTGATTAACACAATGAAGGACACACTATACTAACTAAAAGAGATTCAAATGCAAGCTGGAAGATTTGATCCCGAAGCCTTCTGAAACTAGAGCTCTGATACAATATTAAAGCTGCTGGTTGCTCTAAAAGCTCAATATTGCACCCAGATGACATGGCTCATTATGCTCCAAGCATCTTAAGAAACTGGGAGTAGGAGTGAACCACATTATTCCTAGTCTAGCTTTTTAGAAATAAATTTGGGTACCATAAGCGGCTTTTGTGAGTGACATTTTAATAAGATTCTTTTTTTTTTTTCCAAAAAAAAAAAAAATATTGGTTTCTCAGATAAACTACAGATGAGGCTGAGGTCTGAAGGTGGTATTAGGGCTTTGCTTGGAATGGTGAGATGTCGGCATCCAGACGTGCTTTGCCAAGTTGCTCGCGGAATTGCAAATTTTGCAAAATGCGAGTCTCGAGCATCTACACAGGGTATGATTGCACGTCATTACTGAGTCTTGACTTGGAATTCGCATGGCAGCAAAGTTTAAGCTGCTTCTTTGTGTGTGCATTTGGATAATTATATGCTGCTTCTATCTCAGGCACAAAAACAGGACGATCTCTTTTGATAGAAGATGGTGCACTTCCTTGGATCGTGCAAAATGCGAACAATGAAGCATCAATAATTAGGCGCCACATTGAGCTAGCTCTTTGCCACATGGCACAACATGGTAAGTAGACTTATCATTACAAGGAACTTAAAGCTCGGATGCTGATCTCTCTTCCCCAATTTCAATCTCAGAAGTGAACGCCAAAGACATGATCAGCGGAGGTGCCCTCTGGGAGCTAGTTCGTATCTCACGGGACTGCTCGCGTGATGACATCAGGGCTCTTGCTCGTCGGACACTAACTCTAAGTCCGACCTTCCAAGCTGAAATGCGGCGCTTACGAATAGAGGTGTGATTTACCGAACTGGTGAGATAATTTGGAAATTTTGCTGGGTGACATGGCGGCATCAAACGCACTCGCCATAGCCCTTACGAAAGCTCAAACCGAGATAGATGGCTGCATAATTGCTGAAAGGGGCATCAGGTTGGCAAAATCATCCTGGAATGTTTTTTGAAGCAAGGGGTTTGGGTTTGTATACCCTGTGATGAGCAGTAGCCAACCGCCTACATTTTTGATCTTCTTGTAGGGTGACCACCACCCTTTAGGCGGTTGTTCAGCTCAAGTGTTTGTATAGATTGATTACTTCAATCAGTGAAATGAGGATTATCCTTTGGTGTGACAGACTTGGTGCATAACTTAGAATTTTATCAGTGAAAATATTATATTCCTCTCTTGTGTAGTAGTGTCCGATAGCTTATGCCTGTTCTGCCCAAAGCTCCGATTGCTTGGGGAATGGTTACGGAGTTTAATCATTCGGGATTTTGGCTGCAGTAGTCGGTGTATCCTATAATCAGGGAAACATTTTGGGCTCGTACCTGGGTTGCAAGGAAAGCCTACAGTTCTTAGTACAGTGATAAATAATGGTTGTTGAATATATTTAATATTTTTAAATTAGTAGCGTTAAAATTGTTGAAAAAGATGCCCACAAAAATGCTACTTGGAATATCTAGTAATAGTTGATGGTTAGTATATGTCGGGGGGGGGGGGGGGGGGGGGGGGGGGGTTGGGAGATGGGGGTGGGCTTTAATTTTTGGCTACTATCTAGATTGTAGCAAAATGCCTAGATTCCCTAAAATAACTACAATGAATAAATATGTTTACCGCCGATAACTATCTCAGTAAACATATTTATTCATTGTAGTTATTTTAGGGAATCTAGGCATTTTGCTACAATCTGGATAGTAGTCAAAATTTAAAGCCCACCCCCGATAACTTATCAGGGGGAATATATATATATATATTTTTTGAGTAATAAGAAATATATACCAACCTGAAAAAAAACATTTATAATACTTACAAGAGTTTCTGATACCTTGCATTACATCATCCGAGCTACAACACAATATATACTAAAAGAAAAGAAGAGAAAACCAGAGAACATAATGACGGGAGCACAACACCACTAAGGCACTGTAACAGCATTAGTGTCAATTAGGGAGGTAGAACAGGTAGAAGATTTCCAAACCACTCCTGCTTTAGGCCTCCACTTGAATTAGAAGCAAAAGACGCCATTGCCGAGGATAGTTGCAAAACACATTCTGTGCCTTGGGCGATATGCATCTCTTGACTACAGTTTGTTATATTCCGTAAAATTTGCTGAAAAGAGTCACTTCTCAGATCAGAACTTTGCATATGTACAAGTAAATCTGAGTGAGAAACAAGGATACTAACGTGTATGCAGAGAACCATGCAATAGCTAGGCAGTCACCATGCAATAGCTAGCTAGCTCAGCGAGGGTACTGCCCAAACTCAAGAATAGAGCTGTAATTATCCCAAATCTTCATGGTGTTAAGTAGCTGTAAAACAATTCTTGAGTGCTCCGTGGATTCTGATATTTTTGGTTTAGCTTTTACCTTTTTGAGAAAAGTTGAGAGCTATTGTTTATGCCGGCTACATCTTTTGTTCCTCGGTCAAATTCCTTTATATGATTATGGGACCTGATCATCTCTGAGCAGACTTGAGCCCATACAAGTTCCTATATTTCAAGTGTACCCATTAACTTTATGATTCTTTGAAGTATGTCCTGATTAATCGTATTATTAATTACCCTTCGGTCAAGAACAGAAGCCATACATATCCCGTATTCATATCCAAAATTTGAACATTTCTTAGCCATGTCCCTGTATCTAAAAATAGTTGAATCTGACTCTTATACACGTACGTACCGCGTCCTTTTATCGAGTCCATGTAGCGTACTATACAGGGATACATATGTCTATATATTTCTGTGTACAATAAGCGGAAGAATGTGATATTCTTTCAAATAGGTAGAAGGTTGAAAGGGTTGATCGAGAACTTCTCTTAAACCATTCAAGATTGGCCTGTGTACAACAACCCTTTTCCTCCTCAGACATGACACAGGGAAAGTAGTGTCACCAAGGGCGGGCATATGTCCTCAAAAACCAAGGAAGAGACATAATTGCGCTATCACTGCCCAGCGCGCTGTTTCATTGCAAAGTTCCTTGCTTTTTAGGCACATTTTGTTGATATTTTGCTCTGTAAGAAAATACTTATATCATTTCTCGAAGGAAACATGGTCGAGCTTCTAAAATTTCTGGTGCCCAGAAGAGTTCCTTTAAGGGGCAGCATTCATAGACAAGACTAAGGCGCGTACTAACTAACTTGCATACCCGTTCAGTTAAGGGATCACACTCATCTTCAACTCTGGACACGTAGAGACAGAACCTTATGAAGAGTTTGACCCTAATATGATTGCCCGCCTTGCAGAAGCCGTGGCAATATGGATGTTTGAGCACATATATATACTACAATTAGTTCTAGTCGATCTTGTCCTTGTCGGTTTTTACTATTTCTACAAGGATAGATCATATCAAAGACAAAATGGAGGTCGATATTTAATTGGCCGAATATCAATATCTAGTTACTAACAATAGTGTCATGCATATTCTTTTCAAGTAGGGAGATCATCCCGTCAATGAAGCGGGTGTTGAAGAAAGGGACGACGACGAGCAGGAGGCTGCTTAGAACGATAATTGAGTGTCTTGAGCTCGCACATGCGGTTCCTTGCTACCATCACGGATTTTTCAGCCCCCTCCCCTCCCGCATCCCCTTTTACTTTTTAGTTGTTTATTTTCTTCCACTTAGTTGGGAAAAACGTTAATGGAACTCATTTGTAACTTGCATTGTTTTATTTTGGGAGCTGTACCACATTTTTGTTTGCTATAGAACCATTTGGGTTAATTGTAAATGTGGGCTAGCTGATTGATTGAAAAATGTGCTGTAAATTGAAACACAGGAAACAAGTTTTTTTTTCTTCTTCTAGAAAATAAAAAAATTGCTCTAAGGAACTTTTTCTGATGGTAAAATAAGTAAAAAAAAATTACTTTTTTTTCCTAACGGATTTTCAGCGACTGAATCCCGTCCCTAACGGTTTTCCTATATTTTTCAAAAAACTAAATGATAATTATGAAAAATAGTTTCACTGCCGGAGTTTTTCGTCGGTAAAAGTGGCAAATACGTCAAAATCCAGGTAATTAGCGACTAAACACCCGAATTTGTCAGTACACATTTTAAAGACAGGGTTATTTATTAACGACTGACCTTTCCCGACATAATTCTCGTTGACAAAGATCTTTAGTGACGGATTAGCCCCCTTTACCGACTAAATATTCTGTCGGTACCGACGGAATATAAGTTAATGTTTTTGAGTCCCAAATTAGGGTTTGGACCGACAATTTTCATTAAGGATACACTAACCTATTCTTTTTATGGGACCGAGTCCCAAGTGTTATGTTTTGGGCCCAAAATTTAACGGGAAAAATGTCTATCGCTGCTGGGGGCAAAACTGCTTGAGTCCAAAAAATTAGGAATCCGGACAACAATGTTTGTGTATTTAATTATCACTCGGCTTTCTTGGTATGTTATAGGGTATTAGGTTTGAGAAAATTATCGCTTTGGAGCACGACATGAAGGTGGATGATGATGGCAAATATAGAGAAGAAGAAGTGAATACGGTAGCGGATAAGTCGCAAAATTTGGGATTTGGATTTTTACCTTATCGGACAATGCTTTATTAAAAAAAAAAGAATTCGGTTAACGGACAAAAGTGATTTTATGCCAAACAAACGCGTGTCCTCAAGTGAGCGTACCGCTAAATGCAAGAATAGAGCTGTAATAATCCCATACCTTTATACCTTTATAATACTAAGTAGCTATTGAAAAAAAAAAAAATTCCTCCTGATATTTTATTTATTTAAGCATGTCACAAGAATGAAGTTTTGTCAAGTGAATGACGTCCGTTTCAGTGCAGCGACTTTATTTTCACCTCCACAATTTACTCGAGCATGCCACTACAATGAACACTTCTCAACTCTTAGCAGCTAATTAATCACCTTTCATTTATCTTTTATCCTAGAAAAGGTGCATTCGTGTCTTCAAGATTAATGAAATGGTTAAATTCTTGAAGGAGTGTATAGTTTCCAAAAGACTAAAGGCACTTTTGTGACCTAAACTTGACACTTGTGTACTAGAAGCTGGACAAGGAAGTGAAACATATGAAACCAGACGAGCCTGAGTTGGACAATCGACATAGCTGACATTGAAACTGTTGAAGAAAAGGGCAACCGAAGCCATATCTTATGTACTTTAATTTATGAAACAAGAAAGAACTTAGAAATTCCGAATGACCGACAGTAACATGCATAGAAGTCCTGATCGAAAAATAAGAAGTTCCTAGGCATATATATAGGTGATAAAACAGTTCGACCGGTCTCTAACAAGCGGGAACGGGAGAATGGAAGAAAGGAGCTCATGTATTTTGATGTTGCGCTTATTCTTCGAGTGAGTCGAGGAAACAAAAGGAAGAACAATAGAAGGAAATCTTAGCCAAAACCTATGAAATTAAATGCGAAACAAAACGCTTTTAATTAGAGCTCCAAGAGACTGCATTGATGAACTTCTCCAGTATAGATTAATTGGGAATTCAGATTCTCTAAACTCCACAAAGAAATGTATTGGTGAATTTTGCCTCTAAAGGCACCCCTTAATTAATTTGCCAATACAAACCTATATATATTGTCTCTAAAACCAGAAGAAGATGATAACCCATATAGCTAGATAGTTAACCTCAATTGTCCCCCAAAACAGACTCATCAGTGGGGGAGGTGACTGCATACATGCATATTAACTAGAAGAACTTTGTAAATTTGTCTCACTTTGCACCAAAAAGAAAAGATTAAAAGAGTCTCAGTTCACTGACTCAGAAGTCAGACCTAGGGTTTAGAAAAAAACAGCATATTCTTGAATCTCGACAAAGCTAATGAAGCTTACCTCACTTCCCCACCCATTTACTGCTCCGGAACTAACAGTTAGACAGCTAGTGTTGAGTGTTTGTGAACTTTAACGCTCCAGCGCTGTTTGTCCTGGTTGCTGCTGCTGCTGCTGTTTCCTGTTGGTGCCTTTATGTGGAAGTAGTGTTGGTTTTTTGCCTCGGAAAGGAGCCAAGTTCAGAGCAGTGCACGTGTAACCCAGAAACCAAAGTTCAACTCTCTGCTCACACAAAGTAATGAAACCCTAGCAAGGATAGCAGTCAAAAGAGAAAAGCAAGCATCTATCACTTACTAAATTAAGCCCATACCTCTCTAGCTGTTCACTTCATTCACCCATGCGCGTGTAACATGCAGTTTCTTACTTTGATGCACAGACTTTAACTCTGAAGATGGGTGGTGGTGAGTAAGAAGATGGAAGCTAAGTCTAAAATGAAGTCCTAGAGTACTACTAGTCATACTAAGAGACTCATATGGAGGTACTGCAGCTGTCTTCTTTCTATTTTTGGGAAAGAATCATTTAAGTAAGAGGGGAAGTTCTATAAAATGCAACACAAATGTGGGTTTCCTAAAAGATGTTTTTGAAGTTTTTTTTATTATTAAGTTACTATGTTCTTGGTGGGTTTGCATGATATAAAATGCAGACCTGAGTAGATATTTATAAATATATATTACACAAAATTAGAGACCCTAAAATATAGGTGACCTTTTTCTTCTGCAGGCAGTGACTGAAAATTACCAGACAAGTTACCAGAACTGCAACAAGAACATGGAGAAAGGTAGGGATGAATGATTGTAAGACAAGTCACCAGAACTGCAACAGCAAGGAATGCACACCACACACACACACACACAAGGACACAGTGTGTTTTCAGTTCTCCAATTCTTACTCCTCCTAGCTAGCTGTTGTCACACGGAGCTGAGTGAGCTGCAAGAGCTATTCCGATAAAATATCAAAATCCCACAAGGAATTCACAACTTTTGTACATCTCTCCTCAGTCCAAAGGCAGACTAATAATAATTAACATCGTCATGAACATAACTACACTTACTTGAGAGAAGAAGAAAACGCAAAAAAGAGGTGAAATCAAGTGGTATCGAGGACATTGAACAAAGGCTTGATTCGCAATCCCCGTTTATTAGTAAGGGGGCCGACCTCCGCCCCAGTAGGCCTCAGCTGGCAATTGGCATGAATTGAGTAGATTAGGAGGTAACCCATGATGAAAAAGCGGCGACGTGCTACTAGGGTCTGGCATGAGCTGCTGCTGCTGCTGTTGTCCTGCTCCAATCCCCGGTGGCGGTGACCCGAGGGGCCCGCCCCTCGGGTCATTTCCAGACACAGGAGCCTGGTCTTCGAGTTCCTCGAGAGGAAGCCTCTCATATGCCGCATTACCGAAAGACGCCGCCATAAGCACGACAGGACCACCGAAAGCGACCAGTGGACCAACCACGCTCCCGCCCACCACCTGTCCTTGACCACCCGCCAAGTAGATAGTCAACCCTGACGCAGCTGGGGGAGCTGGAGGGGGCAAAAATGAGCCTGAAAGAGAGAGAATCTCGAATCTACCGTGTAAGGTCACGACCGAGTTGCCCGGAGCGGCCGGCTGCCTTAGGGTAACATTGGTAACAGTGCCGGTCCCGCTCAAAATGCAAACCCCTCTCTGCCTCCTGGTGGCAAACGTTGTTATGCTCTCCTGAATATCGCATCCGTTGGCAATCTCCATGACGTGGGATCGGAGCGCGTTGGCGCTGTCTCGGGTGATTATGATGGGCGGCTTGGGCTTGTTCTTGGAACCGGATGGTCTGCCTCGCGGTCTCCTGTTCGTAGAACCGTGATCTCCTCCACGAAGATCGCCTCCTGTCGTGACCAGTTCCTTGCCCTCGTGTATTGAAGCGGTGGTGGTGGTGGTGTTGTCATCGCGATCTCGCTTCTGGCTGCGGTTGATGAGGGTGCTGCTTCCGCCGCTCTGCTCGTCCTCGGAGTTTTGCTGCTGCTGTAGGTAGTGGTGTGGATGGTGGTGCAGCTGAAGATCCCTGGCGAGAAAAGGAGGTGGCAAAGGACGACCATGAGCTGCAACTGGATCCATCCCCAATATATCTTGCTCTAAATCTGGCTAATTTGAGGTTGCACACACACACACAGAGAGCGAGAGAGAGAGAGAGATGGCTCTTCTTTCCTTCTTTTGGTTATCTCTTGATAATTCCTTCGGGTGAGGGTTTTCTTGCTTGCTTCTTTTTGGGGTTGTTTGAGGGGATGGAAATGATTGTACAGTGCTAACCTAGCTTTCACCCAGAAGAGAGGTAGAGGTGGAAGGCAGTTTGGGCATCACCCACCAAATTTTGAGCTGAATCTGCCATCTCTATATCCGGCCTAAACTCTGTGTAACCAGTTTTTCTTTTATTGCTGCTGGTTAGGATTTGAGAGAGAGAGAGAGAGGAGTTATGATGTGGTCACTGTTGTTGGGTTTAGCTAAGCAGTAAGCACGCACAGTGAGTGTTATTTGGGTTAGGGTTAGGTCAAGAGAGAGAGGGGGGGGTAGGGGGGTAAAGACAGCGTGCGCATGGGCGGTGGGATGGGCCCCTCAGCTTTCTCTTTCCTATGTCTCTTTTGGGCCCCACCAAACACCCCACGTTCTCTTTTTCTCTTCTTAATCTCTCTCTTATCTCAATCCAGAGCAGCAGAGGCGAGGCTAATTAATCGATCCCTCCATTGTTAGCTGAAAGCAAGCAGCAGATCGAGAGCTAGCTCCCCAGCAAGTTTTGTTGCAAAGCGCAGCAAGATGGCAGCAGAAAAGGGAAAGCAAGCATCGAGACCTGCAGAAGAAAGAGTCTAAGATCGATGCATAAATCTAAGAGGAGGTGCCTATATGTTTGGAGTACGACTAATTCTACCTCATTATTTCATAATTTTGGTATCTTTTGTCTTTGGAAGGGATTACAAAAGTATACGGTCCAACGTTGCTTACTCTTTAACAACACTTGTTAGAGCCATCTTATATGATTAGAGTTTGGTGTCCAACTCAAAGAAGCATACTTAGAGGAGGACTTGACATATGCCCTCACGCTAGTGTCATATATATGAGGTAAACTAAGGCTCGAGTCGAGTAAAGTTGATTGTAATTTCGAAAAAAATGACTAATTAAAAGACCAAGGGGCATGGGCAGTATCTAGCCAAAAGCATGCTCAAGAGGCGGAGAAGTTCATCAAATAAAATAACTAATTTCAAACCTCATGTATAATCAATTGACGTGGGACTTGACACCTGCCTTCATGTACAATATGGATATGAGGTAAACTAAGGCTCGAGCCAAGTAAAGTAGATTCGAAAGAAGCAGTGAGAAAGCGACCATAAGACGGGCATGGGTAGAGCCTCATAAGAAAAGAGAAGCCCAACCATGATACGAACTAATAGATGTTCCTAGGATGATCCGATACCAGTTTTGTTGAGTTGAAGATGGTCTAACCAAGTATAAGAGTTCATCCCGAATTCCATGTATGGTCGACGTGGGACTTATACACTCGTCCTCAACGTGGAATATGATGTGATTCCAAGGGTTGAAAAAAGTAAAGCGGACAGTAGATTCAAAAGAGGAAGCGAGCAAGTAGCCTCGCTGGCTAGGATCCAATTCTCAAAATTCCATATATATATATATATAGGAGTTTAACAAATACAATACCTTGCTAGAATTTAATTCTCGCAATCCCAAACCTCGTTAGAAAACTGGCAAAAAACCATTTGAACCATTTCTCATAGCGCGGCGAGGCGTCACTCTTATAGTGAATATCGTTTTACATATATATCGGAGAACAAATAAGGGTATGGACTATGAAAACTTAAAATAAGAGCGAGCCAACATACACAAGTAAATTAATGACGTTGCTCCTCCTCTCTAATTTATGTATACAAGGGTATCACCGTCAGCGAGGAAGAGAAGGACAGATTTAGATTGCAACATTGATGGTAAGAATATCCTAAAACTCTCCATACAATGACCATTAGCTATCGCTAAAATATTGCCAGTATATTTCGGATATCTTTAGTGAGAATCGTTTAATAACACATTTACAACGCCACGAATTAAAAGTCACTAAACATATATAGCAATCATTACTTTAATTATTATATAAAGAGAAGTAAAATTTTTCTACAGATTGCAGCCAAAACTTTTTGTAAAAGGAGGGAAGAAACAAGAACCTCATAAGACTAGCTTTGACTTAGATGGCTTGCAGAGCGTTACGACGGTCGTTGGCTGGCTGCTGAGATGGAGCGTTACATACAGAGCTCCCGTAAAAGGCGGGCTATTACTGTCGTAACGACGGGAAGTTAGTGAAGGAGAAGCAGTGGCGGTTGGTAAATTAATGGGAGGAGGGTGGACAGTTATTGGAGGCAGAGAGCATTGGGCAATGGGGGGAAGCAGCAGCAGCATGTGTGGGTCATTGGAAATTGGAGCGGACGGACCCGCCTACCCAAACAACTCCCCTCACTCACTGCTCTGCTCGGCCGATTTCCCACTCCCACCACCACCACCACTTCCTCCTCTATCTTTAAGAATGTCGCGCTAAATAAATTGAGCGATATGCTATTATGTGCCGTTAAGGACTTCCGATGGTGCTGAGGTTTTCGAACGCAGATATCAATTTAAAGGGACAATGTGACTCGTTGTAATTTAGCTGCAGAAAGAGCGTCGATGTTTTCGACTAGTTAAATTTGTTCGACCGAGATACTTTGAGTTCTACGTTTTATGTTTGAACTCCCGATGCAATCGCTAGAAATTGTTACTCTAAGCATCTAAAGTGTCACCAAGTAACTGGATTTTGAGCTCTTTGCAACTCAAGCTAACAATTTTTTTCCCTTTTCATGGTTTGTTCCTTCTGCAATTTTTTTGTTTTTTTAAACAAAGCCACGGTCCATGAAGCAAGCTTAACACATACAAGAGGTTAATTAGCTACATTACAAATCTTTTTGGGCCGTTGGAACATAGAAGGTGCCCATCATGAGACGTGTCCCTTCCCTGTTCCTTCAAATCTACTTCATCATTGAGATGTGCGAGAGGTCGCAAATAGACTTGGTTCCCTTCTTAGATGAGAGAACATAACTTTTAAATTTCTTCTCTGAGTGAGCTTTAATTTTGAGTAAAAAAGTGAACAAGATTGGTTCATAGATTTTGAGAATTCTAAAAACATATATGCAAAATAATTCCAACTTCAAATTGAATTATCAAATATCGGGATGATATGTTCATGCGGCTCTTAAATTGGATTAATTACGTCTAGCACATTTCTGGGGCCAATCCAATCAGCACCTCGATGTTTCAACTTTGACACCAAACACCTCAAACCTCTTATATCGTAGTTTCTAGCACCAGGCTGACGGTCAAACTTGCCTTTAAACAAATATATGTTAGTTTTTTAGGCACAAAAGGTACAATCATTTCGCTAATTATGCACAAGATGGCGTCCACTTGGAATATCCTTAATTCTTGATATTTGGAAAGTCTTTTTAATTGGTAATTTCAGAAAATTAACTAAAAGCTAAAATCCCTTTTTTCTCACTAACCTGTTTCCTCTCCCTACGATTGTCCTCAACCTTTCCCGTTGGGTGCTGGGCAATCCAACGTACGAAGTCTGAGGTGTTCGGTGCCATATATAAAATTTTGAGGTGCCTGGTGCACTTGACTCCTAAGTTAGAGACGTTGGATGCAATTGATCCTCCTAAATTTGCATCAAAGCAGAAAGCAAGGCCTACACTGATTGGTTCTAGGCTTCTACCGTACAAAGAAATCATGCTAAAGCAATAATGGTAGAGATAAAATAATATCTTTTGTGAAGAGCAGATATATTAAATAATTGTGATAAGCTCCCTCTGAGAATGACCAATAACTTGGTCCGATTCAGTTTATATATCAATATATGTCTTTTAGCCACTCATAACACATCATTCCTTATATATATATATATGCACATTTCATGTATTTCAGCCAATCACAAATGACAAGACATCTCCTGCTTCACTAGATTCTATTTGTAAATAATTTGGTAGAGCATGGTGCATAGGCTAGCTCATTTCTAATAGTTTAAAATTTAAAATAACTGATAACTTAACATAATTTATTCTCAATTTCTATATTCATTTGTCCGTCATGGGGATCAACATAAATTAACGTATCAAAAAAGTTAAAAAAGAGGGAATGCATTTACTTAAAAAATAATTTCTTAAATCACAAATAAGGGTGTAAAAATGTATAACCCGTTTTGAAAATAGACATTTTTTTAATTAAAATACCGCGGTGTTGTTACTTCAGCCAGTAAAGATTTTTTCCCATCATATATATATATATATCAAAGGACCTAAAATGGATATATATTTTTTATTTGGCATTAAGATTGAAAGGATTAAAGAGAGGAAAAGCTAGAGCCGAGGCCTAGAAGGTATAAAACTGAGCAGAGGAATAATTATAGAGGAAACTAAGCTACATACTGTGTAGATTTTGAATCAAAAGACTCCCAGTCGAGTGTTCTGGTCAAACTTGCAGACTACAAAACCTTCCAAAAATGGCGTCACATAGCCTTTGGAGCTTTCTTTCTTCGGGGTTGGCCCAACGTGTTACAGCAGTAATGTGTTGCGGAGAGAGGGAAGAGAGAGAGAACCACACTCTCTTCCCCCTCTCACAGACTGTGTGGACAGCACTCCTGTTGTAACCATAGTTGCAGGAGGAGATTCATATCCATTGCGGTAATATACCAGCGGGGTGAAGTAGAGGTAATTATAATCTGTCACTCATCAATGTCGTCCACAGACCCACTTCACCTGCTTTTCTGTTTTCTTTCCATTCAAGACCAGATTTCCTCCCAGATTGTAAGGGAAGTGGCTTCAAATACAAGTGATGTCTTCTTCACATCACAGACTAACCTTAACCCATCAACCATCTTCAGGTTTTCCGCCACTATTTCTTTGGATCCCATGCCAAAGCCTTCTAATATTACAGACATTTTCTCAAAATTTGGAGGGGATTACGTCCTTGGACACAACAATTTTTAACGGTAGGAAAACCCCAATACGTTATCTTTGAGATGATTCAATACATAAGACTCGCGACAAACAAAAAAAAAAGGTACAAATGCAATGAGCATATATAGTATACTCAATAAAGTTACCACTTTGATGGATATACGTGTCTAAATAAATGCTTTGAATAACTATATATATGACACAACTCTCTTGTCTCTAATCCCTGAAGCTCATACCAATAGCAGCAGTGTGGATTTTAGTGATTTTCGTCATCACGAGGTGAAAGAACGTGAAAGATTACGCCTCGGTATGCAGATCATTTAGCATTACCTTAGACATGTCTTGGCTCGAGTTAAGATACTCGTAACGTTGACGGGGATTTCTTTATCTCAATTCAACGGTTTTACTGTACCAATTTCTAACGGTTTTACACTTTCAAACTTTTTTTTTTCAATTTTTATCGCTTAGAAATCCTCGAAATATTCTTCCTTTCACATCAAATTTATGTGCCTACAATCACTCCAATACCAATGTCAGGGACTCGATCAGAAAGTGGATGTGGGCTGATGCAAAGGCATACTTGGGGACTAGTGCTAAAAAGCAAGCTTTGATGAGGAGGAGGAAGGCGGGTTAAGGGAAAGAATGTAACAAGGGGTTACGAGCCTTGAGAGCAGCGCGCCGGCGTAGTTAGAATGGAGCCGTCACAACTGCAGCCATCGGCAGAAAGCTGCGACGTAGCAGAGCCCGTGGAGCCTCCCTTGCATCATATCATCACCCCCACTCTACAGCAGCCCACGAGCGGCGCCTATTAGTCACTTCCTTCTCGCCGCTTCGCCCCTGTTTGTTTGATTGGGAATTAGGGTTTGGGGATGATAAGGAGTAATGACATATTATATAGGTGTGAGATGGACGGCTAGGATTAAAGATGAGTAGGGTTAAATACCGGGGCGGAAGCGGGTCACCGGGGCGGGTTTGGACCCGCCCCTAACCCGCTACGGATTTTAAAAAAAAAAACCATACCCGCCCCGTGGTCTGGTCAAAGTCAAAAAGACCCGCTCCTATAGGAGCGGGGCGGGGCGGGGATCCGCCGGTTGCGGGTCTTATTGCCATCCCTAGACTAGTGCTAAAAAGCAAGCTTTGATGAGGAGGAGGAAGGCTGGAAGGGGAACAATTAACAAGGGGTTGACCAGAAGCAGCAGCAGCAGCGGTGCTGTTAGAATGAGAAACCAGCGAGAGTGGGCGAGAACTGCAGAGCAAAGGCGTGGGTCTCCCTGCCACCTGACATATCCCCCCCACTCTATAGCAGCCCACGAGCGGCGCCTTTAATCACTTCCTTCTCGGTCAACTCGGTCAACCATCACACAAGGGAGAACGAATAAATATTGTACGGTTATGAATCAAGTGTACCCATAATTAGGACGGTTAAATTTTGAAGACGTGTGTGATGCGAAGAGGAGTTGAGATTGACAAGAAATGTTTCAAAATATAATCAGCGGTTTTAGATAGTCATGATCCCAGATCATATAATATTTTTACACGAACAGAGGCCAGAGAGTGAACGTTGATGACCAACTTATTAATGCCAGAGCTCAAATAATGGACGGTTGATGACCAATTTGTTCATGCTATAATGCCTTACAAATATACTACTCTGCCCCTTTAGTTTTAAGTTCAATTCTTGACTTTTAGTTCAAAGTCAAAAGTAAAACCTTATCTTGCCTTGCCTATTGACAATACTGGTTCGTCCAGACCTTCGTTTCCTGAATTTAAGCTCAAAAGTTTTCTCCTCGAAAAGCCAAATTTGACGCACAATTTCAGATTTTATATGCTTTATTGAGCTTAACAAGCTTCGTGATCTGAGCCTTTGTCAACCCTCGCCCCTCCAACCACCCAAAGCTCTTGCGCCTGCATTGTTTATAAGGTCAAATTTTATATTTGACTTCTGTTCGTTTGCTCTAATTAAGCTGTCTTAGCCAAAAAAAAAAACATACCTAAATGTAATAAAATATAACGTGGTGCATCTAACCGATAACATGAGAAGATAATAATTCATTGACTATCTATTGTTTGTAGGGAGCTCCTTTTGTCTCGTTAGATCTCATTCGTCCGTTACACCACTTTATATCTTTTACAGTTACACTAAAAAATTATAGCACATGGAAGAATAGTGTCCGAAACTTCATAAGAATTTGTTAATGAGAGGGGCATTTAAGGAAGTTTTTTGCTGAACCTGGTACGGCTACAAATACATATGTAGAACCATACACCACAAATGCAACATATGGGTTTGTTTGACAAATTTTTTTTTTTGTTTTCAGTTTTTAAAGAACAACTTAAATTTTTTTTTTTTCAAAAACAAGTGGGTTTTTGATAACCCTTTTTTTTTAGTTTTTTTTAGTTCTTTGTGTTTGGTAACCCTTTTTATTTTGAGTTTTTTTTTTTGTGGTTTGCGGTGGCGGTGGTCGCCGGCAGTCGGAGGTGGCTGCCGGCAGTCTCCGGCGGTGGTCGCCTGAGGTGGCTGCCGGCAGTGGGAGGGTGGTGGTGGTCTCAAAAAAAAAAAAAAAACCAGTTTTTGGAGTTTTTTTTTTACTCTTCAGTTTTAAAATTAGTTTTTTAAATTGGAGAAGGAAAAAAAAAATGGTTACCCAACGCACTTTTTTTTTTTCCAATTTTCAAAACTGAAAAAAAAAGAGGAAAAAAAACTCGCGTCAAACGTGGCCTAAGATAACAAGGTGAGGTTTGATTCTCAGCAGTTCTTAAAACTATGGTTTGTGCATTTTGTTTCTTAAATGCTATTCCAGCCAACGAAATCCAAGACATAACCCTAAGGAGACAAAAGAAAGTGCATGATATCTACTTATCACCTCACTTATATAAGTTCAAAGTTGAGGAGGGTGTGACAGAAAAATACGTTGTTTTATGCAGAACCTTAGGAGTCCCTTAGAATAAGGTTTGGTGATTGGATAAAGGAGAATCCTAATGCCAGAGGGTCCTCCGGACCCCCACCCCAGGGTGACCGGCTCGCCTAATTCTCGCGTCCATGTTACTTTCTAGCAAAACACTTTGGCAAATAACACAAAAAAGAAACAAACAAAATGTGTATATTTAAAATGTCATTCCTTTATTATTTTTTCCTCTCTCGAGAGGTCACGCGTGGATGTGAACGACAAGAATAGTAAGTAATCTATAGCGAGGAACGGAAATTCTTTTTGACAAGTCCTTAGCACGGAATTAGTGAAAATTTTTACTGGTTGAACAATGCGACTTGACAATTATTAGTTTCAAGATATATGGTGCCCGTCGGCCGGTAACTGGTATGTACAAGAATAATTTTGACGCTGTTTTATTTTAGGATAACAAGGCGATGGGTATTGGGGTGGTGATACGAGATTCAAAGGGCATCTTTTATGCCGGGCTGTCCATCTATGTCTATGGTAGTGATGATGACCCAGCGGTGGCCGAAGCAGAAGCTATAGTAATGGCAGCGATATTTGGGATGAATAGTGGGTTTAATTTATAGAGATTGTTGTTGAAAGTGTTTCGAAGAACGTAGTGCAGCGCTCAAAAATTTGAAGGACTTATTTACTACCAAGGTTCTCCTAAATGATGCGAAGAAGATTGTTTCAAGATTTAAGAGAATATATGAGATTCACTTGACTATACGAATAGGGAATGCGGTGGCTCACAGGTTAGTAAGGAGCGAAATATGCGAATATACATCTGGATACAAGAATTTGGCTTGAGGAAGCACCTGACTTTTGAATACCGGCAATCCTTAAGCTACCCAAATTTGATCAATAGAAATTATAGAATCGCTTCTTCCATACTCAAAAAATAAGACCCAAATATTTTATAAGAATACAACTACTTTTTCCATTTTCTGGGGCGGTCAACGATGCCCCCAACCACCTTCATAGGAACTGAAATGCATGTCATCGTCATCAATAACTCGACCAAATAGTGTTCCGCCATTTATTATTATGTCTACTTTTTTACAATTCCTTTCATTTATGTTTGTCATTGAGATGCTCTCTCTCTCTCTCTCTCTCTCTCTCTCTCTCTCTCTCTCTCTCTCTCTCACAACTTGTGCGTGTGTGTGTGCGTGTGTGTGTTACAAAGGTTAGTTGTAATTGGTTTAACCATTGTATAGCCTAAAAAAGGTCATAACCCTTGTGCAAAAGATATCTGCATATACATATATCGCTCTCTTCCGGTTCTGGCACGGCATATGTAATTGCAGGATCATTCAGAGTGGTAATTTAGTGGACATGTTTGGGTACCTATACCAAATCTAAAGGGTACTTCACCTAAATGAGTCTATAATCTAGTCAACTAAGACACATGAACTAATCTAAAGGAAAGATACATTGATTTTGGGACTAACGAAGCAAGAAGTACATGAATTTCTTTTGGTATTCTTGCCTGTAAAAACCAACTAAAACATGACCAAAATGATCGGGACTTTCCGCAACTAAGACTATAATTGATATGAATGACCAAAAGTGACGATCTGCTTTTGGATGCGGAGTCTATTTACTACGTAAGGATTTTCAAGCGATATTTCTTTGTCAGTATGCCAAAGTCAGTTTGTGAAGAAAAATAGCATTTGAAGGGTTGCATTCTAATGAAAATTTTATTTTCGTAACTCACTTCTCAGAAGTCATGATCAATTTGAAAGTTGCACCAGAGAGTCAAAAGCAGCCAGGGGCGGACCTACGTGGTGACAAGGGCTGAACTTTTGAAAAAATTGCTTATGGAGGTGGTTCTGCTGCTTTGGAGGTACAAACTTCTGAGGAGTTGGTCAAAAGACTATTAAAGTCACAAAGACATTTAGAGCTGCACCGGTCCTTGGAATTGCAGGTAGAAGATGCTTGCTAGTGACGCAAAAAGGCCTTCATAAGATAGAAAGACTAATTTTGTTGCTAAGAAGACTGCTTGTGTATTGCTGAGGGCCATCTTCCAGTGGATATATCTCTATGCTAGGTAGCCTCGCAGTATTTCTATATAGGTTGAACATGGTGCTTCTTCCCATCTCACGCACGACCATCGTTTATTTCACTCAAGCTTAGAGTAATAGTCCACTTGACACTGTATATAGGAGACCTAATTGTTGTTTGGAGAAGGGCAATGTCAGGCTTAGAGCTGCAGTTAAAAGTGGCAAGTGGTGGAAGCTGGATTGTTGAAGCATTTGTTGTAGTGGGAGCTACAGTTGCAGTCTTTTTTTTTGTAAAAAAAGGCTAGACCGTAATGCTCTAATCCAACCGGTAAGGAGTATTGCGCATCGGGGACCTACAAGGCCGCCACATACATCTGAGTCCCCGATTTTCGCACCTATGTCGGGGCCGAAGCGCACAAGGACCCGTGTATGAAACACATGCAGGGCGAGGACGTAAGTTTGCCACCAACAAGTGCGTCGGGCAGAATTCGAACCCAAGTGAAAAACCTGGATTGGGATCCTGGGGACCACTGAACCAACCCTTGTTGGCTACAGTTGCAGTCGGTGGCTAGTTTTTTGAACTTCTTACTTCAGTTCATATCCCTGGAAGATGTGAAATAATTTGCGTTAAATCTTGCATTTGGCTCTCTTGAAGGGAGGAGAGTTGGAAGATGTGAAATAAATTTAATATTCTTTTACTTTAAATTTTTTTTGGTGAATTCGATATAATTTTTGCATTCCCTGAAAAAAATTCTTGATTCCGCCCCTAAAAGCAGCAAGTGAACAAGATCAACTTTGGAACGTTGAAATATTTGTGTGGCACCCTTCCTTCATATGGAAGAGATATCCTTCAAATGATTTAATGAACAATTTTTGTTTTTGTCTAGTTCCACACCGGATGATAATATGGGGATATATATGTGGATGGACTCAAGATCTGTTACTTAAACTTTTGGGTCAAGTCGGACTCATTTGTACATGGCGACCTTTGTTCGTAAGACTTGGCTCCCTAGACTCAAGTGGGAGCTTCAATGGTTGGTGCACGTGTGAGATGTGTCAGACTCACATCGTGTAAGTATGATGTATGAGATCGACGTTCATGGACCAGATAGTAAAAATGTGAATGACCGTAACTAAGATATATTGACTTTAAACTTCGAGGTCAAATCGAGCAGTATAACTGTTATGGTTGAGAATCGACTCCGATTATCTCTCCACACAATTGACTCTTCGAACCTTTGTGCAAGCCAAAGTCTAGTAAAAGTGATGGAGAAAATAATCTTTAGCAATTAAAACCTTCCTAACAATGCACAACATCTGGCCGGACTCTTCTTAACATAAGTAGGGTAGGGTCTTCAAGGAAGACATAGACTTCCCTTTGGAGAGAAGAAGAATATGGTTCATTGATAACTGTTGGAGCTCTGAACTTAGTGCAAGAAGTATATGCTTCAAATAATGCTTATCTTGGGCAAGGCCCCCTTGTATTAAACTAATGAATGCCATTACCCTCTCCACATAAACAATTACTCTTCCGGGTATGGACCACTTTAGAGAAAGAACACCAAAAACTTCATGTGATGTGCACCTCTATGACTTGGAATCTTAGCATATTGTTGCATGTTCTCACTTTCTTGGAAGCCACTTTTTTGTTATAAGTGGCTTGAGAATGCTAAGACCCCATTTCTTATGATTATCCTTCATTGGAAGTCTAATACTGTGGCTTTCAAGTGTGATTTAAGTAATGCAAATTGCTTCGTTGTTTCGAGTATTTTAAGAGATTAAACAGCCGACCAAGTTTGAGGCCACCACGTGATCGGCGGTGACAGGTTTGGATTTCTTCGAGTCATCCCCTCCACCTGCTGATGGAAATCTTGGATGGCCACTGCTCCATTAGAGAAGAACAAAAAAATGAACAAAGAAACAAATCAAAGGGAAAAAAGAACATATAAAAACACAAAAACAAACTAATAAAACGAGGATCGATTAGGATTCTTTAACGTGGTTTTGAGTTGAATACTTTCACACAGTATCAAATCTCTACTTTAGTAAGGTCTTGGATTGGATAGTTCCCGCTTGCATATCTGATATCCCTTAGGTATAATGCAATATGTACTTGGCAATGGTCCACCTTGATTTGTCTTTTCATTTGCAATCAGGATTTGCTTACGATGCATTCACGATTACACACGAACAGATTTCCAAATAATAAGAAGTAAATATAAGTGGTTATTTTTCGGTTGTCTCCTTGTACAATCTCTTTCTTCGTAAAGAGATGCTAATGCGATCTCTTAGCACTATGTCAACGGTTCTCCTCACATTAGGCTGATTGATACCCAGGTTATCGGCTAGAACCCTAACTTGTTCTCTTTCACCAACTTATTTTATTTCATGCGTGTCTCATGCATCACGTCGCTATCATCTTTCCAGGAGCATTTTCCTTGAGCCATCCATCATAATTGTCATGCCTGTTTGAAATGTTTTCTATGAACAATTAAGAATCCACTAATTGCGAATCAGAATACTACGTACAAATGATTTCAAAAAGATTGATAGATGACATTGCACTGCATGAGATGCCAGTTTCCATTGCCCTTTGAAAGAGACTTTCATTTTCAGTGTGCCCTGAAATGAAGAAAAAAAAAATTTTAACATCAAATGGTAGCTCAACTCGTAATAACGTCTTGAGGTACAATTCTTGAGACCGCTAGTTTGAGTATTCTTGGGGAAGATAAGAAGAAATTGAATCCATATGAATCTCGTAGGCTCGTCGTCGATGGTATCCAATCACGAATCGAAAATGACTTTGCACGATGAAATGCCCAAAGTGTTCTATACCAAAGAGAACACACTTTGCGGAGACCGTGTGTGCCCTACCTACTTCTCTACTCCAAGCCCTTTATTTGTAGACAAGGTAATGGGCTTAATGTTGAAAAACATGTGATTTAGGATATAAATTTGTAATTAAAGAAATTCTTTAACTTTATGGTAGCAAGACCACACACTTGGGCTAAACCAAATAATTTTATTTGAGCAAGTTCTTCCAATTCAACTTTGGCTCGAGCCCACCATTTTATTTGACTCCAAATCAATACCATGGTCCGTATTTTTTGTGTTGTTGAATATTTGACCACTCAACAACATATTGCGTTATTAACCATCACAGATTTTCAGTGTCTACAAACAAAATATTGAATTCCTTATGAATCTCGTAAGCTTTTCGTCAGTGGTACCCAATCAGGAACTGAAACCTGGCTTTGGATCGGAGGATGAACTGCCCAAAGTGTTCTCTACTAAATTAAGAGAATACTTTGATTTGGACAGGAATGGTATGAAAATCAAATGATAAGCTCAATGGTTTAAGTAGAGAGCAAGAGAGCTAAATGATTGCAATCAACATGTCTGCGCTGCTTAAATAATACCAAGCAACTAATCAAATCAAAGATTATGCATGTACGGGCTTTAGATTACTCAATGGTTAAACAATGCAGCGAAGATCAACATAGATTAGAATCTGGGAAATGCAGTTACATAGTATAGTCAACGAGGATTATTTCAAGATCTTAATACATAGATTTTGGTTATATAGCTTATGTTGGGATTAGAGATAACAGGCTCCGTACTGGTAGAATAAAAATCAAACAGGCTTGCAAAGCAGAAACAGGTTCTGATTAAGCTAAGGGAGCAACGAATTTATGGCATAGTAATAACTAATCATGTTGCAGCACACTAATTCGACTTGCAATTTTTTTTTTTTTGGGTTCGGATAGTAGTCCCGCTACTCGTGAAACTGAGAAAGCAGACTCGATCACTATGCTATAAAATTCTCTTGTTCAAACCAAAACAAGCGTGGAATTCTGCAAACGTGCATGTAGCGTAAACTTAACTTGGTTTTCCAGCTTACTCATCACATGTTGATCAAGTAAAAGGTTGTTAGCAGTAGCAAGAGAAGAAATTAATGTGCACATTGCAAGGAAGGAACAAAACGCCGCCCAAAGGGAAGTCAAGTCAAGGTAGCAAATTATCCTAGTTAGGGCTACTACCTTTTGCTACACTTAAGGTGGCAGAAACCTTGACTAGGAGAGAAGAATTATATGCGCTGCCATGACTAAAGCAAGCATTTTGGCTAGGACAATGACTAAACCTTGACTAGAAAGTATGTGGACAGGAGCACAAGCAATTACAGAAAGATTAACATACCCCAGTTTGGGAGGAACTTCGAAGCTTTTTCATGGCGTTAAAAGCGAGTACATAAGACCCTTTTTTACAAAAAAAATCGATATTGTTAATAACGATCGAGGATATACGAACAATAGGGTGTATCGTAATCATCCTTCTAAACCAACGAAGAAAACAAATAAGAGCACAAATCTATATAGCCTATAGGGTATGACTCATTCGCAACTGCATATATATATATATATATATATATATATAGTCTTAATTTGCTTGGTGCACACATATAAATAAAGCATATAAAAAATTCAATGGCCAAGAGTAAATCGCTGTGAAAGAGAGAATGTCATTGGAATATATAGAAGCTGGCCTTAATTATTTAGCCCCGGTCAAAAGTAAAACTTGAAAGTTGAAACGTAATAAGGGAACTATGACCAGTGTCAAGTCTTTCGGTCAAATTGAGAAGGCGACCTTAATTGGATTGGCGTAATCTTCACGGTTGGGTTTCCCTCTTACATGGAAGATGACCCAAAATCATGGTGTAACCCCCCATTGGAAGCTTAGTCCAAATGGTTGACAAAGCACATAAGGTTAAGTGGCATCTTTGACTAGCTTTTTTAAGAAGTCAAGTCACTCCTTTAATCTTACACTAGTCTGCGTGTCACACACGATGCATGTATAAAAGTAAAGTTAATAATTAAAAAAATATTGTTCAGAAAACAAACATGACGTATAAGTATTAATTGTTAGCATTCTGAAAATGATTTTAAAACGTGAAAACCAAACATATTCTTATCTTATTCGTACTATATATGGGTATTTGGATTCGTTTGGTACCTTCTTTGCCTTCCAAACCTCAAATCTCCTTCTTCTTCTTTTTTTAGACTTTTTCTATTTTGTAAATGCAGTCAAATAGATGGTAGCATATAATTGGCCAAAAAGTATAACGATCTCACTCCATAACTTCTAACCAACCCACCAATACCTTTTTTCTCCCACTTTTCTCAACTACTACCTGAGTAAATATACATCGAGTCCCGTGCATAGCATGAGATTTTAGCTGGTAGATAGTTAATACTATTTACAAGTTTTGCTTTGTGATATTTCTCAAAAATAATTTTCTTATGATGCCAAGTGTCATTATTCTAGGCAGGCTGTTGTGCAAGATCAAAAGCGGTGTTACACCAAAACGGCTATTCTCTTTATAAGTGGTACGGTATAAATTAGTGAAAAGGAGAATGAGAAGGAAAAAAAAAAGTGATATATAACCAAGAGGGGGGAAAATTAGTGCTATCAAAGGAAACGCCGAAGAAGAAGAAGAATAAGAAAAATGATAAAAAGTAGAGGGTCAATGAGCTTTCGCTCCAGCCCGTTAAGGTCCAATTCTGACAGCCCATGCAGGGCCTAGCTATATAGTCCTCACGGCCCAGCCCAGGTCCACGTAGTGGCCCTTCAAGGTCCAGTCTTATGATACCCAAGTAAAATGGGCTCACAGCTATATTATGAGTCTCAAACTCCTTCACCAATTGATAAACGTATTTCACATTTATCATAGGATTTCTCCTGTTATTGCAAAAACTTTAAGTATCATTTACTATTTAAATGGCGTCAAAACTGCATTTGGACATTCATAAGTAAGTTCAAATATCAGTCTTTTTCTTCTCTCTTCTTGCTTGTTTTTGTCGTAATTTTTAAAAGGCGAGAGGGGTTTTTAGCGTGAGCGTTACAATGATAATCATTTTACGAATCACAACCCAAGAATAAATTTGCTATCAGTGAAGTTCTTCAATGCAAACCAAACGAATTTAATGCAGAAGCACTTCACTGCTCAATAGACCTCCACCTCCTATTGAGCAGTGAAATTAACTCCACTGGTTGAAAAAAAAAGTCTTCCGAACTTGCAGATGCAGTGTCTGAGTCTTATCAAAACCCTAAAAGCTATGTTTCTCTTATTAAACGACAAATAACCATCGCTAAGTTATGTCAATCAATCAAATCGTGAAAGACACCTAAAAATGCGACATGGTGGGATGGTAACCTTTTGCCACAGCCCTGCTTAGATTCAGATCTAACCACCCTACTACACTTGATATACTGAAATTATGGACATAATGAATTCATTCAACAAAGAATAACGAAAAGGCAGACCGGAAACAAGAGAACAATAGCCTGACAAAAGATTCGGTCCGATTCGGGTGCTTTTTTATGTTAGGTGCCAAACAAACCCGTCATTGATTTCATCAGCTTTTGTAGCAACTGGCCAAACCCAGATGGAGGGGGGGGAGGAGAGCACGTGAAGATGCTGCTGCATTAAATTTGTATGTTACCTTCGAGTCATTGGTTGGCTTTGTCGATAGGCGTTACCTTGGTTTTATCGGGTGCCCACGCACTATTCTTTTGATGTTTTCTGGCATCAAAATGTTAGGCCCTGGCTGCATTAGGAACACATCTTTATCCACAAGGTCCAGCCAATTATTTTGGTGCAACCAGTAACCTTCACAATTGGACAAAAGATGAATGACCCACTGGGTATGAACAGAGCGTGAAGATAGACGTACTCGTACAGCTATAATTATTCTGATTGTCTGATACTTGTGGAAATTGGAACGCTTTCTTTTCGAGTATCGCGTAAGGGGAAAGAGGGAAGAGAAAGGACTGAGTTTCGTGTGGTATTCAACGTCAAGGGCTCTTGATGTCAAAGGATAAGAAAGTGAGGAGAAATAGAGTACACATAGAAGTGACCTTAACCCTTCTAATAATGAGTATTTTTGGATGGCATCTTGCTTCCTACTTGGATGATTTTTGACCAAAATCAGCCTAATTCATTTGCACAACTATGAAACTACCATTCAAGAGGACCAACTATCCATGCTATTGCTATACTTCCCAGGTTCCAATATTTGGAGAAAAGGAAGAACACGCCTTTGGCTCGTTAACGCACGCATCCAGCATTCATCATACACTTGAATTCTTCAAAATCTACAAATCCATCGCCATCTCTGTCAACCCCTCCGATCATTCGACGACAATCTCGGAGCCTGCATTTGTAGCACCCGAGACTCGTCAGAACCCCCTGCAACTCCTCGGCCGAGATTAGACCATTCTTGTCGCGGTCGAAAATCCGGAAAGCTTCCTTGAGGTCTTCTTCCCTGGCGGCGCCACCAGCTCCGTCTTCGCTGTCCATGACGACCATGAACTCGTCCAAGTCGATAAGCCCGTCTCCGTTGCAGTCCATCTCTCGCACGATCCCTTCGGCTTCCTTGGCTGCCAACGACTTCTCATGCCCGAGGCTGTGAAGCACTTCGCTGAGCTCGACCGGAGATATCTTGCCGTCGCCATTTGCGTCGAAGAACTTGAAGACGTGCTTCAGTTGGTTGGACACTTCCATGGCTGAGAAAGACGAAGTTATCCAGCTCAAATCGGACACCAATCTCGCGGGCTTCCTTCTCTTCCGTCGCTTAACTCTCTTCGAGACATCTTGAAGAACTTCCCTAGCACAGCCACGCAGAGAGCTCAAGCAAGCTGCTATAGAATTTGGCATCAAGAGAGGACTCTGTGATCAAATAACTCTCTGAAAAGAGAGTTATTTGAAATGATTAGGAGTTTGAGGTGAAGTGGGGGATTGAACTTTTTCAATGTTTTGCATGAGATGTTTGCGTTTGTTTGGCTACCTTTGAGAACTTTGTCAACTTGCAATAATTCTGTGGGCTACATACATATGATAAGGACCAAACACTATCTTGACCTCAACCTGTGGGCTTAAATCTCCTCATGCAACATATGAGAAAGAGAGGGAGAGGGAGAGGGAGACGGGCATCTTACCATCTTTGGAGGATGCAAGTGGGACTTAAATACGAATAATGCCGGCATTTCATTATCAAAATTCAGGCCATTGGTGTTGTTTTCTGTCCCTCCATGTTGTGGTCTCCGCACAACTCAAGGAGGGGTTGAGTGACCAAGTCGTCAACTGGGTCTTGGACTTTAATCATGTGAACGGCAGTCCGCAGTGGATTATCATCTTCTCGAACAAATTTTGGATGCATAATCACGGAGACGAAACAAACAAACAAGAACAAATTTTGAAATTATGAACGGGTCAAGCATAGAACCGATCAACTAGAACATTTACAGTATACTTCGGTCTTCAGATGCAACACCCAGATATGGCAACGTACATGAGTTTGGAACAAAGACTAATTCAGACAAGGGTTAGATGCAGTGGGTGTTATGATACCGTTCCCTCGCAATATGAGCCCCGCATCAACACAAAACGGGAACAAATCAGATCGCAATTTGTATCAATCTGTTTCTACCCTGTATTATTAGTTCAAACAAGAGGGAAAAAAGAAACAAAACGCCCTTTATTTTTCTTCTTCCCGCTATCCCCCTCTTTTCGTCACAAGAAAAGATGGCTTCTATGTGTTTCTGGACAAAAATAGAGACACGGACAAGAAACAATAACTTACCAGAACTTGCTGCATGGAGCAATGACGGTCGAGCAAAATGCATGGCTAAGCTAGTATCATAATCAATCAGATATGATGCCCATGACATCGAAGATTTACCACGATCAACATTTCATTTATTGCAATACTAGAAGGCCTATTCAGTAACCTTCTATGAAAACCTCGCATCCAAGATTAGGTAAATTGCAACATGAGGCGTACCTGTGCATCAATCAGGGAAAGGAATCATCTTTAACAACTGACGAGAACAATAGTTTGATAGTGTGTCAATATCCAAGAGATGAAAAATATTCGGAATTACCCACTTGGTGCTGCATAAAGGTAACACTTCAAATTCTATGCTGACTAAGTAGTCTCTTTTTTACATCAAAAAGATTCTTTTTAAACTCGCTAAGAGAACACTTCACTAACATACAACATCAAACTCCTGACAACATCTCATGATCCTAAATGCACCTAAGCCCCATAAACTAAGGAGGTCCAGAAGCATTTTGGCCATAAAAACCCATGTCTAACTCTCCATATACTATAATCTATTTCAAAAAATAGTTAAATAGGGAAAAAATGCAGGACCTGGAAAGGTATTGTACATCTCAAAATGTGAGGTCAGATCACGCCAAGGTCAACACGACCGAAGCAAAACGGGACCCACTGACGAGCTAAGCATTTCACTCAAGGCTATCTGAACCTCATTTGACCCATGCTCGCAACTAATCAAGCTTGAAAGTAGAGGGAAAAAGCGAGCAATGTTCTTCTCAAATGAAGACTCCTCTAAACTACAGATAGCCTGGAGAGTTGTAACAATTAGAGACGCACGTGCAGCCAATTCTCTTCGTTTACCAGAACCCAAGGGAATCAACCAGTGGGGCCGCTCAGTTGAAGATGAACCAGGCATCTGTCCGGAGCAGGCCGTTTCGATGTAGAACTGCAAGACTTCTTGACAAAGGTCAGTAAGGTAAGACTCCACTTCCGACTCATCATAACTTGGAGGCCTATCCAGTACAAGGTTCTGTACAAATGTAAGGCAGATTTGATAAGATTCATTCTCTAGGCGTAAAAGTGGAGGGTCCTGCATTTGGGTCATGGACCCAAGCTCTTGGAGCTTAGATCGCAATGTAGTATCACTGTTTATCTTGTGAGCATGAGATGCCACGGCATGCACCGCATCAAAGATGACAAGGATATTTTTTGCTGATAGTTGCGGTCTATACAAGTTATAGATCTCCATCACAGCCTGTCATAAATAAAGAGAAAAAAGTGTCACGTTGAAAACTGATCCACTGTTTTCTGTCTCAATGTCAGGACGAAAGTTCTTTTATATTCACTGTTAGAAAATGTGATCTTATATCATACAATTATAGTGAAGAAAATGATAAATCAATGTCAATCAAGATTCACTCAAGAGGGGGAGGGAGGTGGATAACAATTAACATCTTACTTATTAGCTCGTTTCATGGCGAATGGAATTGGTGGGGTAATATACTTATAATGTAAGTTCTACGTTCCATTGTATATATAACTACACGAATTCTGGAAATTGATATCCATTGTTTTCATTTACTCCGAGGGGTATACTTGTGCACCATCACAATTCACAGCTATTAACCAAAACGTATACAGGTGTCAGACATGCATGGCTGTCTCGTTTATGCACAAAAAACTTCCGTTAACAATTTACTAAAATTTCTTCTTCTTTTCCTCTTAGTGGACGAAGAAAAGGATTCTTTGTCTTACGCTTGGCCTAAAATACAATAAAACATTCCCTTAACAATCAAGTCATCCCCGTATGGAGCCACCGTGGCTCTGTATGGCGTAAGAGTAAATTGGTCACCACTCCCCTTACTCTCAAGGAGCAGAGTAAGATCGGCTTACTAGAACTCCCTAATCAAGGCCTTCTTGTCCACATATGATGTCATGGTTGTTTACAAATATGGCACCATAAAACATCTCTATTCTTAGCAAGTACAACTAACTTCTAACCCTAAATTGTATCCTATATTGACCAGAATCATAATGCTGAGACTAATATATAACATCTCTCTTGCCAGTTACTTATTTCCCAAGTCCTCAAAAACAAGAAGCAACACTAGCATGAAGATTCATATGAGTGCAAACATTTGCAAACAAAAATATTCCTTGATAAACAAAAACATTTTTGTCTTCTCCAAAGAAAAGCCACATTGGAGTCCAGTCCAAACATGAGTTTATAAGATCATGAAATCTAAAGCCTATGAGAAGTCAATTCTAATTTCTGGCTTCATCACTCTTTGGAAGAAAAAGACAACTATAGCATCATACTGCATGGTAAGCATTACATTCCAATGTGAGAATCTATATCTTTTTTGGTTTGTATTACTCATATCTTCTTATGTCGTCTTCCACTCACATTCAGTACCGTATATCCAGCAATTATATTTATAACATGACCCCGAATCTCACCTCCACCGATTGTTACTGACAATTATAAGAACAGACTTAGGCAAGCTGCCCATGCTAAAAACAAGAAATAAGAAGTGGACAAAAACATGGTGGTCCTTTTGATGATAGTTGTAATTTGATAGTCTAAGTGAGGATAACTATATACTTATTTACCCTTTCTTTTCATTCTTCAAGCTTTCATTTTACATTTTACACTCTTTTTTTTTCTCCAGATTATAGGTGCTCTGATTTAGCATTTTTTACGGTTTCCATATAGGTACGTTTTTTGGCCTCTAACTTGATTTAATTTAGTGTTAGTACGATGATGATTAGTCGTGCTAGTGGGTCATTAATGTTGTCTTAGTGCTGCATAAGTTGCACGTGAACCAGTGTTATGGTTAGTGGATGTAGTGGCTAGTATGCGTATTGCATAGTGGGTAAGTAAGGAATTCAATTGCATAGTGCGAAGAAGAGATGAAGGTGT
This sequence comes from Escallonia rubra, assembly GCA_033065855.1. Taxonomy (NCBI): domain Eukaryota; kingdom Viridiplantae; phylum Streptophyta; class Magnoliopsida; order Escalloniales; family Escalloniaceae; genus Escallonia; species Escallonia rubra. The sequence goes on along the minus strand of JAVXUO010000216.1, from coordinate 174,387 downwards.
ATAAGGTGTAGATATCAAGTGGAATGAGAGTGGGGTTTTCTCTCTAAATACTGTCAATTGCCTCGTCCAAGTTTATGAGTAGCTAGTTTGAGTGACCCTTTGTCCCCAACAGTGGTATCAGAGCCACAATGGTCCTATATTTTAGAGTCACTATTGTTGTAGAAAAACCATCCAAAACATATATTTAGTGGGAGAACTTGATGTTCTCAAATGATATTACAATGAGGAGTGTCCTCTCATTGTATTTCATATCATAAGAGTTATGGATGTGGTCGATTAAGAACGACATAGTAGTTGGTCGAAGAGAATTCGACAAAAGAAAGAAGAAAAGGCACTTTGAGTGTTGCAGAAGGCTGTCCACCAAGAGATTTGGATGCACACTAGATATTCAAGCTCACTAAATATGTTTGGCAAACAATCGAGGTCATTGCTTCCAACCGTAGATGTGACTTGTTACCCAAAAGAGTATTGGACACAAAGCTGGAAGGAGATGAGTTAATAAACAAAAAATGTGGAGATCTCGAGGAAGGAGAGATTCCAATAGGGGAAGAAAAGAGTTCCAGCTTCCGGAGCCAAATAAATGGAAATGACAAAGATGAAGAACTCCTTCGAGATTAAGGAAGTTGAAGCAATAGTCGAAAAAGAGAGGTGAAGGAGAACACGTATAGAGGTGAAAATGCTCAAGTTGAAGAAAAGGAATCTGTAGTAAAGACCACGGGGGATGAGAGCACTAAGAAAGAGATCGAAGCTAATGGAGGGCCAAGAGGCAAATTACTCAGGCGTGAAATTGTCTTAAAAGAAAACAATGTTCTTAACTTATTTCAATTACCAACATAGATCCCGAGAAATGGACGAGGAGTTAGGAACGAAAATCAATTCATGGATCTAGGGTGAATCTGCGCTATAACCCTCAATTTGTGTAATGAGCACAAGAGCACCTACCAAAGCCGGTGGATTATCTGACTATAACAAACGTACACATCAAGTTATAAAAGGATATGTTCCTGTTCCTTCAACCAGTGGCAGAACCAGGATCTTTATCCAGGGGATGCAAAAAATATATCGAATTCACTAAATTTTTTTATAAGTAAAATAATACACAAAAAACTTAGTACATTTAAAGAGCATACAAAAGATATTAAAATTTTCATGAGAGCTTTCAAAGATTTGTGGCTAATTTTGTAGCTAGGAAAGCTATACGTAGAGTCACTATATGCATTTCATTTATCCTATACACCTAAAAATTCGCACGACTTCACTTCGTATCAGCAAGAACTCACACTACTCACAATTAAACCCACACCTTTCGGTTTAACACAACTTGAGCCACAGTCATTCGCTATTACTAAACCCCTCGAAACTCAAGTATTAGAAACTAAGAACTCAAGGCCTGCATGTTTAGAAAAAAAAAATTCCATTTCTCCAATAATCGTAAAAACGATTCTTTTTTCAGTCCACTTTTTATCATTTTCTATAATCGTTTTGAATACACGTACTCAAAGAGGGCCGAAAAACCTGAAAACACCTTTTCAGCTTTTCTCGAAAAGCTATCCAATTCCCTGTTAGAGAAAAGTTACACCCATTCAATTGTGCACCATTTTTCTAAACTCTCCTCAGCGCATCAAAAAACTCTCTATCTTCCATTTCCCCCCATATCTGCAATTCCAACCGAAAAACCCTCTCTCTCTCTCACAACATCCCTCACGCTGCCCAGCCCATCTCAAGATCCAAGCTCCATACCTGCCACGCCCAGACCAAAGACGCAAGAGATGTCGGACTATGCCGTCTCCCTCTCACGCCAGAAGTGGCATAGAATTCTTTGACCGGGGGGAGGGGATTCACGGCTGACATGGGGAAAGGGGGGGAGCCTGTTTTGATGGAAGGGGTGTTGGGAAGTGCAATAAGTGCGTAAGGAGGTGGGGTATTGGAAGAAAAACAAGTCCTCGCCGGCGCCCGACAAAGTCCTCCCTGTAGCCGCCTCGTCGAGTCGCTGGTCACTGCTTACTGCTAGTCTGCTTTAGTGCTTCTTGAGCACAGGCGCACAGCTCGAGAAATATTCCAGATCTGAATGAATCTGCCGGTCACCGTCCGTCCTTTCGGCCATCGCCTGTTGCCGTCGGTGTCTCGGTGAGGTCGGTGTATTCCAGATCTGAATCTGCCGGTCACCGTTTGTCCGTCCGGCCATCGCCCGTTGCCGTCGGTGTCTCAGTGAGGTGTCTAGCCGTTACCGGAGTCACGGCCGTCTGGGTGAGACCGTGAGAGAGATGTCTGAGAGAGTTTAGGGGGGGCAGACCGGCAGAATCGTAGAGATAGAGAGAGGTGAGAGTCGAGCAGAGAGATGAGAGACAAACTTGAAGTGCAAAGTGGAAAAAAAAATTTTGAAGAGTTCAGGGGGTGCACTAGCCCCCCCTAGTTCTCACGTGGTTCCGCCACTACCTTCAACTCTACATGGGCGCGTGGACACTTCTCTTTCCAACCTTCCAGCACCGAGAAGGTGTCACTCTCTAACTCGTGTTACCACTTAGCAGAGTAAATTGCCGCTACCGTCATGGTATGTGCCACTTTCCTAGACCCTAGTCAAAATATAGGAGAGAACCTATTCTCCCAAGGCTGGGGTAAAGCCGACTTCCTTCAACATGGTTACTTAATTGTTCACCTCTGTCTGTTGATCAGTTTGGGGTACAGTCAGTTCAGTGGGAGGAACGACTCTCCCAGTTTGAAGTTTTTTCTTTGAAGTTTAACCCCTGTTAACTATGTAAACGGTCGCAACTATATATAGACTCACGATTGTAGCAGGTTCGTACACTCTGCTCTCTTGTAATTCCTACTCTAATCAAAAGACTGAAGGCCCTACTGAAGATTCGAAGGGCGACCACTGAATTGAAAAAGGCTTGTAGAAGCGTGGAGTTGGACGACACGTTCCAAAACTGAAGAGCACGCGAGAAGGTGCCTCGAATGATGTCAGCTGGCGCACGGAGATGGAGCCGACATGTTCACCCACTTCAATTCCATTACTTTAAGATAGCATTATTCACCCCGCCAAACTACGACGACAACAGTTCAGCATTTTGAATTGCCAGCCGCTAGGGGAGACCAACCAGGCACAATCAGAAAGGCTTTGACTTCAGATAATATAGCATAGACCTATCATAGGTATCGTTATAGACTGGCACACACCAACATCATCATCATCTATGCATTTGTCCCAACCCATTTTCTCTGATAGTCCCTAATTAATGCCTACCACCATCACTAATCTAAAAAGAATGCCTACCTCCAACATCTCGTCAAACTTTCTCTCCATCCTACTAATCAGCTTCAAACATGCATGTCTTTTTAAGGAAGCCTGTCTAATCTTCTGACCGACATGTACAAGTTGAAGTCAATCATAGATGCTTATCGAATAGCATTCTGCAAGGATCGTCGGTTGGCCACTTAACATGTAGCAGAATCATGTGGAACAGCATAACTTATCTATAGAGTCACCATATGTTACAAGTTTGATTCATATATATCATTTATATTTGTTCTCATACTTCAAAATTAATCCAGTTATTCCTACAGAAAAAAACGGATATATTTTAGCACCGTAGATCTACTACGTATAGACCATATAGCCATATATCATGTAACTGGCGTTACATGACTCGCAAAAGGATCTGGGTGCTTGTCAAAGGAGTCAGAATTGGCCGTTCCTCAAAATTTAAAATTCGAAGTTGCTGATAAAAACCGTCCAAAATATGCGTGCGAATATGGTGACGCAACTTCTACCCCTGAGGAGTTTATCTGTAACATGACATGAGATTATATATATATATATATATATGAAAGAATCTTAAGATATATATGAAAGAATCTTAAAATGTAAGGGTCATATAGACGTAATGGACAAAGTGCTATAATCTCAATTGTCGACATAATAGACCAAAACCCCCAGTACAACAAAGGTCCATATCGCCGTGCGCATGCCAGCAAGAAAACAGCTATTAACCTTCAAAAAAGATAATATAACAGCTGGCAGCTATTTGGCCCGATAATGATTTAGCTACCTGTGTCTATGTCATGTTGTGTTGAAGTAGCGAGTTCGTGTAACACAGAAATGTAGCCCCACAACTATGTTTGGAATAGGAAAAGATCTACTCTATTGGCATACGACACTTAGTTGATACACCCCATACAGAAAAACAGTTACGTAAGAATAAGTCTATTTACCTGAATCAATAGAAGTTGAACAGCCGCTCGACACTTGGCATCAGAGATAGCATCATAAAGACGGTGTCTCCTTAGGTTCTCTGAGTCATCGTCCGGTGTACCAGATCCAGCAGAATCTCCATTACTCTGTCTAATTAAATCTTCTTCATGGCTCCCAAGAATTGCATCTTCATGAAGAACAAATGAGAAATCAGGCAGTGTCGCATTTGCTGCTTCTTTTAGAGACAAAACCACTTCTAGCCACTTATCATCAGAAAACAACTCCCCAGCATTGCTCATCAAACGGACAAATGCAGCAATACCAATACCAGCAAGGCTTTGGTGAGGACGCTTAATAAAACTCACTAATAACATCAGCACTTTCTTTAAAAGCGGATTGACAGTACTATAAAATTTGATAAAAAGATCTACAACCAGCTGGAGGGCCAGTGTGCATGTCTCATAAAGCCATGCATCTTGATCAAGCTCTCCCTCAACGCCATCGATCTCCTGCCCGAGCGAGTTTTCACCAGAAGGATCAATAGCATGCCGAACATAGTCAAAGATCGGAAAAAGGACAGATTCAAAAACTCTTTCCCATAATGGTAGAGAGAAATGACGACCGTGGTTGCGTAACGTATCAAAGAGTACTTGCAGGGCACTCTTTCGGATTTCTGGCCTTGGATCAAAGCTAAGTTCTGACAAGCCTGGAAAATGAAAAGCAAAGGGAAAGAATATAAAAACTTCACAAAAAAACATATGACAAGTAAGACCAATTTTGAAAGAATCTATAGTAGTGCTAATAAGATCACGATCACGGGTTAAAATTTCATCAATACACCAGAACCTATGAAGCACGGATACACCAAAATATATGAAGCACCAGCATGAAGTGCGCGTCTGGTGCGGGTGCGCTGGGTGCTGTCCTGTTTAATTTTCTAAACATTGGGTGCGTTTAGGATACGGCTAGGACACGGGCGTGGGTGTGTATCTGATACTACAGAGGTGAACACAGAATTTTAAAAGAATTTTCAGGGGTAAAAACATAAACAGGATACTTAAGGGTGAAAACAGAATTTTTGAAAAGAAATTTTGGGGGTCAAAGCATCATAAACATATAATTAATCTAAAACTAATAAGACAGATCTATTTAGATCAAGGGCTTGAACTCTTGAAGAGAGAGAAAGCAGAGCGGTGGCGAAGCAACAAGCGCAACCACCGCGACGTCTGGCAACCACCGGCGACGAGCCGCGACGAACTCTTGAACTTTGGAGCTTTGCTTCTTTTGAAACTTTGATGCTACTTATACTAGGATATATTTGGTGGTGGGTACAATGTATTTTGGGGGTATTGTAGAATGATTTGCACTGTATATCCTTTTATGCACTTTCTTAAGATTCAAATGGTCCCTGTTTTTGTTTAGAAATTCAATATTAAGTATATGTGGTAAAAATTTATTCAACATTTGCTGTAACCCCACGGCACCCGTGTCCTGAAATTTTCAAGAAAGCCGTATCCACGTATCCACACCCGTCTCATTTCTGCACCGGAGTTCGTGCTTCATGCTCCAGAAGATAACTTCGTTCCATAAGAAAACTAATCATACAAGTATCCTTACCAGCCAACAAAGGAAACCAGAAATAGAGATGGTCTTCCTTATCTGCAAACTCTCCCTTGTCATTTTTTCTGTCTTTTCCATCCTGAGGAGAAGATGGAGAAACATTTCCAGATGATTCCTTGTCCTTGTTCCTAGAGGAGCCTAGATCCCCTTCAGCAAGTTTTGATGCACAAAATCGAAGAAAAGCTATAGCATTGAGACTAATGTCTTTGTTGAATCTGCTGTTAGTGAACGCAATCAGACAATTTACGCAATCTGTGAAGGTGGTGGTTTCAGTCTCAGTAATATATGGGAAATAGTCTCGCAGTATCTTCTCAATGATTTCGAAGGCCAGGAGTACAATGTTTTTGTGGTCATCATAAGCTGCTGTTGTGAAGACCTGGAAATATTGGCATGGAATGAAGTTCAGCAAAATGATATATCTACACATATAAACAAAATTGAAACCATCATTACTACACAAGACACTCATGCAAGAGAATATACGAAAGAATTGGCGGATGAGAGAGAATTGAAGACAGTCGGTACCATGAACATGCTTTTCCATCCCGATTTAACGTTATTAACACGAGATAAAACCATTTGAGAGACACATCTGATGATTAATTCTCTGATTTCCACAGCACTACTCTTGCGCATAACAATTACGAAAGGCTTCATAAACTCATTCTGAAAATTATAGTTGGCCAATTCTTCACGCTCCAAAAACTTCATTGATAGCTGGCGTAGTGAATCCATTGCAAATATCGCAATTGAAAGGTTTTCGGAGCAGCCAATGGTCACAAAGAAATCAGAGAGCACATGCCAGATGCTTGACCAGACAAGCCTGATACGATTCATGTTATAGTGCCTGTTCCAGAGAAAGAAAAATTACAGAAGTTCTACAATTGTTCTAAAAGCTCAATATTTGTACCAGGCAAACATTAGCTAGAGAACAAGAATAGGAAATACATGATCAAGACAAATGAGAAGATTCATACGCAATCTCAACCATTTTCGTAAGGCTGAAAACACGTGGATCAGATGCAGACCGCAATTCTTCCATAGACACCTTGCAGAGGGCCTTGACAAAGTCAACAATTGCCTCACTGTTTAATTTTTGACTTCGCGTAAATATGCGATTCATTTCACCAACTTGTTCCAACATGTTTAAGTTAGAGACTAAATTGTTCATTTGGTCGGATGTTATCCCTGCAGAAGCATTGCCACCAACACCAGCACTATCATATGAACCCCTTCTCATAGCTGCAGCTGCATACTGAATCTTCCCAGGTCCCTTCTTCTTGAGAACAGGAAGAATATTTGACTTGGCTTGTTTCGACTTATCAATCTCATTCTGGTTTAGTGCAAAGAAAGTGGCATCTGGAGGTGCCCCCTCTCCTAAGAGATGCAAATGCTCAAACCTAGATACACATGTCAAAATATGCTCCCAGGCTTCCTGCAAGTAATTCCCATCTTCATCTGCAATTGTAACTACTGCCTGTAGAGAAAAGAAGTGTTGAAATTAGCGTACCACACTATTAAATTAGTCCGAAAGATCAGACTACCGTGAGTTGTAAAAGAACTTCAGAGAGTTGTCACTTCACGGCTACAGTATTTTCAAATAGTAGATATGCGGAAACAATGTTTAGAATCTTCATATATCCAAAAACCCGGCTCTATCAAGTTTCAACAAAAATTTTATCCTCATATATCCATTTACACGAGAAACACTAGCATGCTGAACACAAACGAGCTAAGTATAACTACCAGTTTATCTCAACATTAACCCACATTAACATGTCATCACTGTACTGTAATGCTTCACCAAATATAACCTTTCAGAGAAGAAATGACATATGTGCTAATGAATCCAAGAAAGATAATAACCGGCAGATAACTTGACCGAAATCTGCAGCTAGCCCATTTGGGATAAAGAGTTTAAGAACCATTTGGGAGGGGATGCCTTTTCCACGTGCTAATGTAAGTCAGAGCATGAAGAATCGGAAAGAAAGTCCAATGATGAATCAATAAATGATCATTGACTGCAAGTGACAACTTCATGAGTCAGAGGAGAAGAGCATGTGCCTCTTGTCAGCTCATGTCTTGAATGTACTGCAATCATTATGTGAAAGAGAAAGAGACGGAGGGGCCGAGCCCGAGGAGATATAGAGAGAGGGGGGGTGGGAGAGAGACAGAGGGGGGAGAGAGAGAGAGAGAGATTTACCACTAAGGGTAAACAACATCACTACTGCAATAGTTCCATTAGCAAAAGAACTTGTATGCTGGCTAATAAGAAAAAATTGACATTAAGCCTGTTGGACATTTCAAGATTATTTCAACCTCCTTCCTGAATTCATACTGTACACAAAGATAAGTGCATAAGGTTCTGATGATGATCTGAAGAAGCATCAAAAGCAAGCAGCCATAAAAAGTGGAACAAACATCATCAAATATGGCAAACCCATGAGAAAGTAAAACCAACCTTAATGGCATCTATGTTTTTCTGTTTGATGTCGGCAGGCGAGTGGAGGGAAGTGAACTTTGCTAATGATGTTACAAAAGCATCTCTATGAGTCTTCATGGACATTACTGCAGTAACATGTATTGCAGAACGAAAGCCTTCAAGACACTGAGCTATCACTATCTCATCATCACTTTGGTCAAGAGGAACACTGAAAGCAGCCAACATAGGAGCCCAGCAAACCTCAATCATAAATCTAAGGATCTCCACATCTGTTGCTGCATAATATACTGACCTAAAAATGCCAACAATGATTAATATTCTGTGGCTAATGCACTTTTTAACAGCAAATGAGTGTGAAAAAGCATAACCGCATTCATATGTCACCTCAAGTCAAAGAATCGAAAAGCAACTAAGCCATTAGCCAACAAGAATCCTATTAAACGATTAACTCAAATTGAAGCTGAAGCTCCATCTCAACTTATAGCTACGCCGTCCATTATATTCTTACTGTGGCAATTTACATGATCAGAACAATTAATACTATCTCAATGTTTCTCCAGATATATGGCCTCCTATTTCTATTCTTTTTTCTTTAGATATAAACGTGAATACGAAACATCTAAGGAGATAACATTTTTTGAATAAAAATAAAGAAGATAACATAAAGCCACAAAAACAAACTTCCGGCTTGTAGCACGGAGCAAACAAAAGGTGGCTACATCCTAAGCTAGGGTGCGGGTGCGTCACAGCGCCAATTCTAAATTTCGTGTGTGCAGGTGCGTCTGAACTATTTAAATATAATCTCTTGAGAACATACATTTAAAAAAGAGGTCACATTCATCATATCTGTAGTAATGTACTACTAAAAGAATTAAGAGACCCGCAGAGGAACGAAGGAACAAGTTGGTCCAGTGAAAAGGTCTTTTGATCTATGGCTAGGACCACTTATTTTTTAGACCATCATTCACATAATGCTGCAGATAGTAAGGTACACTCGACATTCTCAACTAAATATTTGCCGGTATACACGATGCGCTGTAAACAAGGAATCCAGCTCGGATTCGTATACAGGTGGTGAGTTCGTTTGTTGACCATTAGAATCCTTGACTTTAACTATCCTATCCTTGACTTTGACTATCCTATCCTTGACTTTGACTATCCTATACTGCTGGTAGGTCCCAATTACACACTGAATTTGAGGATTCACGTTTAAGAGCGGCTACATCAACTCATAAAATCTAGAAAATCCACTGTCGAAGCCAGAATAAAGGGGGTCTTTTTCTTAGTAAGTTACATCCAGAATAGTAAGTTACATCAACAATTGAGTTCTCGCCATATCTTTTGCCAAAGTGATAATACACATGTGGGCCCACTCTTTGATAGCTCAAGGTTTTAAAGCGAAGTGTAACCCAAGATGGTATCGAGCTTAGGGTTGTGCAAGCTCATGGGTTCGACTCTTCTCGCTTGCATTTGGCCCCATATATGTATTTCTCATAGATTGCCACAATATTTTTTTTTGCACATGGTGGCAGTGCACCTCACTTTATCTCTCCTTGCTTTGTCTCCAAGTGCAACAGGTGCCTTGCACGTTGGGGGTGGGGGCAGAAGTATAGATATACATGTTGGTCCCTTCTCTGACAGCTCAAACTTTAAAGCAGATGTTAACTTAATACTTTTCTGAACCAGCAATATCATCCATTACTATTCTAGAAAGGATATCTTCTTCAAAACATACAACTTCCTCTCTTTGGCCCCTCTAAAGCCTGAGGGCAATCATATCATTTGTCCTTGCAAGTGAAACACTTGGAAAAAAAAGTCATCTTAGTTATTCATCATTCTCTGATTATGATCACCCAAAGGCATTGCACAGAAAAACAAGAATAAAAGGACAGGGATTGCTAAAGGGAGGAGAATTAACAATTGTAACCAAAATAAGGTATTGACCCAAAAAAAGTGTAGTGGAAAACTAATATAATTGACTGGAAAGAAGAAATAGCTAGTTAATCTTACTCAGATTTGCGAGCTTTTTCTTTAAATTGTTCTTGCATGTGCCGCATGAGATCATCACTGGTATGATTTTCTTCCCCCCGCTTGCGGATCACAATATTCAATATACTGTCTAAGCCTAAAATTCTGTTCGAGTTTACAGACTGCTTTTGCTGAGGGGCCATGTCATATTCTTTCATTTTGATCTCATTTCTTGATATCCTTTCGAACAACGATCGTAAGTACTCCTCAGGTAAGTCTTTCCCATCATCTATGCCACGATTGTTTCTGATGAAATCATCAGCTGACATCTGCATATCGAAAAGTCAGAGTAACAAAGATGTAGTCATAGCTAAATCTGGCATCCAATCCTAGTACATTATGTGGATATACCTTATTCTTAACCATAGGGTTATGAGCATCAGTATTAAGCAATATGACAGAATAGGCAAGGACATAGGCCGTGTCAGCACTTGTAAAAGCCTTTGGATTGCATTTGCAGTAACGTTCAGAAAACTTTTCCATGATACGATCAATCTTCTGGGCCTCACCAGGTAATCTAAAACCCTGTAGGAAGGCCCTTATTGCCTCATCAAACTCCATGCCTTGAAACTCGAAGGAATCTACATACGCGTGCATTACTTTCAGCGACAACTCCTCTCTTTCCCCCAGATAATCTCCGACCAACGTTTTGTTCAAACCAGATGCATTTTTAAGGAAAGACGCTATCTCTTCTGGTGAACTCCCCACCTTATTTGCATTTATCAGGAACTCGATACCCTTTTTAGGTTTCCGATTGAAAAGGGAAATACCTTCCTGCCATGAATTTTAAACTTAGCTTTCATTGGATAAACCAGAAGAAAGATGGTTAGAAGACAGAACCAAATGACTGCTTCCATTTAATTCTAATTACCTGAAGCTCAAGCTTGTAAGCCCGACGCTGCTCAATTGTTGAAACATCAGAAATTTCACTCGAGGCTTCAGACTGAGAATCTGAACCTTCAGCAGGCTCATCTCCATTCCCATTTGCGATGGGGAGACTTCCAGGTTCATAACTGTTTTCAGCTGCCTCAAATTTCTTAGCAGAATAAGGATCTGGAATGCGCAGTTGTTTGTTCATCCAGTCACCCATTGATTTCAATATGGCCACTAAGCACTTCATAGCTTCAAGCTTCATGGTTACATCCTGAGGCGGCAGTAGTGTAGTGGCAGCACCAGGTGGGACACCTTGAGCAGTTTTAAGAAGCCCATTGACCATTCTGTGCAAGGATTAGTTAGAATAACAAAAACCCAAAAAGCACACAAACCATTTTAACTGAAATAGACCAAAAACAATGTTCTTAAGAGAATGGATACACAACATGCGAAAAAAAGCTGCTCTCATATTAGCAACTAGAAAAATAAACAATATCATTCCACAACGGGGTATTACAAAAGTTTAACAGCGATACCTCTCAAATATGTTTGACGAATTGACATCACAATCATAGTTGATGAATATATCCACCAAAATCTGAGAATCAACGCAGAGCTTCTCGAGAAACCGAAGTACTATCATCTTCTGCTGAAAGTTAGGTTGGGAAACATTCTCTAAAACTCTGAGAACAATCATAGGGAAAAATACTCCAATCTCTGCCTTTAATCCAGCTCTAAATCTTGACACCAGACTAATAAAAATGGAGCAAGAAAGCTGAAAAACGATCATAAGCGTCGAAGCACTGTTCTTCAACAACGAGAGACATAAGTACTGCTTGATGGCACCTAAAAATCTGTTCCAAAAGAACGCCAAAAAGAGGATCGTGAGGTCAAAGTAGGAATTTATGGACCATAATTAGAATCCGCAACCAATAAGAAGCATAGCATACTCATGTCAGAATTCAGGGATTAAACAACAGCTAATTGTTTCTATAAGGCACAAGGAGGGGCATGTGTTTGTTCATTGCAAGCAAAGTGAAGTTATGAGACCTCCTGATGATCAATCTACTACAAATGTAAGGCTGCTAACCTTAAAATATTGGTTTTATTGAATATGTCTACAAACTCAAGAAGCGGAAGAAGCACAATGCACCAATAGCCACATAAACCAGATTGTAACACAGGTTAATGAATAGTGAGTAGTCTGGACCTTGAAATCACCAATGAAACTAAACCCTAAAGAGGTGTTTGGTTGTCCCTAAAGTAAAATTGGCTCACCCACTTCTCTATAGTATTTCAGCACAAAACTAACTTACTCGAATAGAGTCATTGATAAAAAGATGGAGCCATCTGCTTTTCCAATACCATTTATTTCAATAGGGCCATTTAGCTTAAACATGAGATGATGGCCATGCTTCCACAAAATTCTGTTCACGGTTGTGGATTTTAAGATAGGATATTACAACATATTTAGATGAGCGATTGAAACCTTGATTCGACAATCGAAATGCCCCAAAGCAAATTCCTAATAGCATTACAAGTTACATGCTAAAGAGTTTCCCATGATAAAGCATAAGGGTGTCTCCATACGCAAGTCTCCCACCATTGCGTCGTCTAATGAGGCTTGATATACGTCACCTTACCCCCGCAACTGTCAAGAGGCTGTTTCCGCGTTCAGAGTAGTAACCTCCACGGCACACTGAAGTAACCTTAAGCAGGCGATGGTCTACTGATGTTGAGTAATTGAGGAGTTCAACAAGTACAAGCTCCTAACTTCTTTGCAATCCAAATCTGGTCAATTCAACTCACATGATACTTTGCAATCCAAACCAAATTCACACTTCAAAGCCCTAGGCGACAATGTTATTATGATGAGTGATGACTGACTAACCATATTTAACAACTAGGAGTCGCGGGCACACGCAATGCATATACAATCTATGCAATATATTAAGTGGGGGCAGGGATATGGACTGGAGATTGTATTTTCCGTACTTATCCATTCTTCAATTTTTTTATTTTCATAATGACTTCTTGACCCAAAAACACTAGAAACATGCCTATAGTGAATTTAGTCTCTTCGCAGACCCACATCTACGTACTCGACTCCCAAAGCCGATAATCCGACTAACCCAAGTTCTCTCTACATTACCAATTTCTTAATGCCACAACTTTTCTCCAGCCTCAATCTATGTTACATGGACTCGGTGTCGGTGTCCGGATCGGGTACGTGTCCGAGTGTCGGACTCGCCTATTTTCGAAATTCTAGGATACGTGGACACCGTCCAAAAGTTGGACACGAGTACGGGGACACGTCATACATAATATATATTACATTTATATTCCTACTATAGTGCGCTACTAAACACCATATATAAGCATATAACTAATTACTATAGTATACATAAATATTCTGAATAGAATGCTAGGAATGTGAGGTAGAGCATCAAGATATGTGTTAAATTGGACTATTGGAGAGGGTTGGCAAAGAAGTACCTCTTGAGCTGTCATTAAAATTTATGAATTTAAAAATTGAGCTGTCATTGTCAAAAAGTAACATATTTTAGATTTTTAACATAGTTGGAGATATTGTACAGTTAAAAGGCTGAAAGAACATTTAAGAGGCCATGCTTTGCATCCCATCCCAGGGATGTGTGGTACAGCAGTACTGGGCTTGTGGGAGATGAGACAGCAAAAAGGCAAAAAAAAGGTTATGGCTGATTGAAAACCCCTCCTCAGTCGTCATTTCAACTTGCAAGAGTGCAAGACAAGTTTGTGCGTCTCTCGAGGTGAAGTTACAGAGAAATCCTTCTCTCTCCCTTGTGCTGCTGCTCCTCCTCTTCCCTCATCTTCTGCTTCTCCTTCTCTTCTTCTTTCTTCTGCAGATTCATTTTTTCCTTCTTCATTTCATCCGGATTAAAAGTTGCCCAAGAATCTTCTTCATCCTCTAAGTAGCGACAGAGACATGAGCCGTGTCCGATCTCAATCCAAAGGGTCCGGTACGGCTCCCGTACCCGTGTCAGGGTCGTGTCGTCTGGACACCGCCCCTTCACCCCAAAGTGAAGGGTCCATGTAACATAGGCCTCAATAGCCACTCTCGTCTCCTTCTACCTAGAGAAACTGTTAAGAATGATATAAATTGTTTGGCTCATCCTCTAACAACTTAAGCTTTTAAAACATATGATAATTTAACATGGTATCAGAGCTCTCATTGCGCAAGATCCTGGTTCTATTCTTTCGGCTGGCATATATGGTCCTCCTTTACAATAGTGCAATATGCTCTCCGTTTATATGTGCACTCGGTGGTGGTGCACCTTGATTTGTTTCTCATTGTCTCTATACGTGCAAACGTGCGCTTGCATGTTAGGGGCATTGTTAAGTATGGTATAAAGTGCTAGGCCCATTCTCTAACAGTTTGAGCTTTTAAACACAAAACGGTAACTCAACAGATACATTTGGTAATTTCATTTGTTTGATTTTTTTTCTTAATTTTACGACAATCTTTAGATGTGTATGCATCAAGGCTTTGGGAAGCAGTGGCAATTCTAATCTAGGTCCTTTTTACTCTTCTGTTGATCTAGGTCATGTGTACCTCTACATATTGTTGTTGTGCTAATAGCACAATTAACAACTCCAAATAAAAAAGGAAAACAGCATTTGAATGAAAGATGGAGATCGCAAAAACATGGGGGGAGAGACAGAGAGAACGAGGGAGAGAAAATTACGGGGAATGGTAACATGTGTGTGCGGTGGAGAGAGAGATCTAAGGGCAAAATGGTGTTCTAATTAAGGGGACAGCACAAAATCTTGATGACGAGATGGAAAAAAAATTCTAATAATGACATTTACTAATTTTCTCTAATATAGGATAAACAATAGTAAGAAAGCTTGGTCTTAATAATGGTATAGATGTTTTCATGATATCTTAGGATTCAAAAGTTCACTTCTATTCTCAGCATGATAATGAAAATATATACAAACATGAAGTTAAAACCTTGAACATAATTCACTACAAACAGAAAACTTCACAAAAACCATCACAATTCAGTAACATTCAACGTTATATTCCGCATAACAAAAATACCTTTCACTGGTCCTAAAGATTGCACCTGCATTCTCCAACAAGATCTTGAGCAACTCCAGTGCGACAATCTTCCCCCGCATCAACTGTGGATCTGCCAACGCCTCCTTAGGCGGGGTCTTCATTGACAGCTTACAGAGAGCTCGGAACACCAAGAATGCGTCCCTCCTCAGCTTATTCCCGATCAGAACCTCCAAATCGTCATCCCTCTCCCCCTCCCCGTCCGCCAACTCCCCCTTCCTCCCCTCCAACGCCGTCTTATACATACTAATCTCCCAATACTTCGCGTCCAACATATCCTTATCCGTCGAATCCAACAAATCCGCCGGGTTTGTCGACTCCACGGTCGACGTCTTGGTCTCAAACGCCCCATCGTGCACCCCTCCCTGCCCCCCCTTCCCTGGCGTCCCCGGATTCAACACCCCGTCAATATCCTGCATTATCTTAGTAATGAACCCCTGAACAAACATCGTCATTGTACCGTCCGCATCCGCTTTCTCCGGGGGCTCCATTAACTCCGCCACGACAATTGGCTGCACCGGCACCGTAGACGAATCTGCCTCCATCCTCCTGAAAACAATCACCAGCATCTGAATCAGTGACGCCTTGGCGGTCGTCTGATTCACCACATTCTTGCTCCCCAAGTATATGTCGTAACAAGTACGCACAATCTGCAACAAGCAGTCCCCGTGTATGCGCAGCGAAATTGAGGTGACGGCGGATAAAAGTGTCTTTAAAACGGACAATTCGACGCCCTCGTCAGCCAATTCGTGGCATTTGCAGACGGATTCGATGAGTTTGGAGAGGAGTTTGGCCTCGGGACCGGCGGCGGGGTCGGCCTCGCCGTGGAGGTAGCCGTGGGAGATGAGCTTCTGTATGCAGTCGAGGGCAGGTTCGGCGATCTTGAGGTTGTTGGAGGCCGCGGCGTCGATGATGGGTCCGAGTATAAATTCGGAGTCGGCTAGCGAGAGGTGGTCGGCGAGGACGCCGGGGAGGGATGAGGTGTCGGGTTCCGATTGGGTGGAGGGCGAGGGTGGGGTGGATGGCGGCGGCGGCGTAGAGGGTTTTTCGGAGGCGGTGGAGGTGAGGCGGTCGATGACGGACTTGGAGTGGTGGGCGAGCTTAGAGTGCTTGCGCCATGAGGCGTTTTTTATGATCTTCTCGAGGGCGGGGATGAGGACCTGGTTGAGGCGGGAATCGGCTTCCGAGGAAGCCATTCCCGGCGGTGGATCTGGGGGCTGGACGGGAAATGAGGAGGTGCTTGACGGTGGTCGGGTGGTGGTGGATCACGGCGGAGGTTGATTTGGGAGTGATAGTGAAGGTCTAGATCGCGGTTATGATTTTTAGTCCAAAGCTTACAACAGCATACAAGACTGGAATGATGGAGCGTGGAGTGGACATTTCTTTTTCTCTTTTATTTTTTATTTTTTATTTTTTATTTTTTTCTAAGCACATGACCCAAGTCTACTTTTTTATTTCAAACAAATTTGTAGTTCTAATATTCTTCGGAAGTGCAAATTTCGTCTAACTCTATCGACACATAAATAATCGTCACCTCAACAATGATATTTTTATCGGTCGTACTGATCTTACAATCATCACTAAAGTGCTTCAAAGAATGCCACTGATAGCTCATACCAACAAATATTTGTCACTAAATGGGGGTAGCAGGAAGTTTCTACAATGAGGGTTGGAGCAAAAATCTATCTTTGACAAATATACAATACATCACGTGACTTTTGTTGCACAGATAGCCGTACTTAATAGAAACCCTGCACTTTGACCTTTGATCACTACACCACTCACACATATTCCTACGGTGAGCGTTATTACCAAATTTTGTTATCAAAGAAGCACCACTTTGATAAAAGGGAGAAAAAACTAAAACATGTTCTTTTTGAAATTTTAGAGAAAAAAAACTGGATTCGGGGACTAGGTTAAGAATCGGGGAGGTGTTAAGCATCATCTACTGCATGGTACGTCCGGTAGATATCACTATCTTCCTACTCAATTTGCATGTTCTAATTATATTTGTGTTAGTTTAGGATACAAATCTTGGTCTATATACCTGATTAAAATGCCAATGTTTTCTCTCTCTAAAAACAATTCTCTCTGCCTTCTCTCTAAAGAACAAAGTCCGACAGACAGCCACCGTGGCCGCCCCACCATGCTTCCGCGCGTGTGGGGCGATAGTCTCTCCGGCAAGTAGTCTATATATCTTCCATTTTCATCTTGTGTGGTGGTAGCCTTAAGGCTTGATTAGTGGGTGGCCGATGATGCAAGGGATGGGCGGACGGTGGCGGTGCGTGTCTCACCAGATCTGATCGGAGACGGCGAGCTCTCGATAAGTCTCCGATCTCGATCGATCTTGGTAGATCCAAACAGATATGCCAATTTCGTCTTCTTTTGCACCTTCCGCCGGAGGTGACCAGAATTTCGCCGACGATGACCGGAATTACGCCAACGCTGCTTGACCGACATTTCTAAAAACTCCTTCAATTGTATGCTTTTCATTCTTATGTGTCCCTTGATGTACAGTGGTGGAAAACTGGAAATTGGGTTTTTGGTTGGTTGTGATATCTTTGGTAGTTGCAAGAGGGCTTGATTTAGAGGGGGCTTAGCCATGGTTATGGTTTGTTTGGTGGATCCTGGGGGTCTTGGGCAGGTGGGGTGGGGTGGGGTGGGGGGGGGGATAGGGTTTCGGGGGTGGGGTGCATTCTGTTGGGAGAAAGGGGTGAAATCGAAGCCTTGGGTGGGGGGTAGGGGAGATCTGTCTGGGGTTCGGGGCAATCTGTTCTGGTGGCGCGGGGGGGGGGGGGGGGGGTGAGGGCTTCTTTCGGTGATTCAACATCATGTGTCTACCATGATCTGTTGTGGGTGAGTAGTGTTTTCTCTACCCTGTCTCGTGAAACTTGGTTCGGATTTGAGAAAATGATAGTAGAAGGATAAAATTTGCGGTGTTGACGATCTTGGTGGTGTGCTGCACCTTGTTTAACAGTTTACTCACCTTTGGGGGGTAGTGCGGTTCCCATTGTCTGCTCTATTGTTACCACGTTGTACCTGTGCTTTATTACTTTTTATGTTTCATTTCTTTTGGTTTGCTAATCATGTAGATTGAGCATGTTACTTTAAGTTGAGTTAAAGTGTAGGATTTGCTCTACTTTAGTTCAATTGTAATGTGCATAAGTTTACGAGGTTAGTTGTAAAAAATTTTGTGTACCCGGTCACGGGTTTGTCATGACCTTTATGCCGTTTGGCGAATGTAATTGCTGCAAAAGCACTTTATCACCTTTGGGGGGTAGTGCGGTTCCTCTTGTCTGCTCTATTGTTACCAAGTTGTACTTGTGCTTTATTACTTTTTATGTTTCATTTCTTTTGGTTTGCTAATCATGTAGATTGAGCATGTTACTTTAAGTTGAGTTAAAGTGTAGGATTTGCTCTGCTTTAGTTCAATTGTAATGTGCATAAGTTTATGAGATTAGTTGTTAAAATTTATGTGTACACAGAGTCACGGGTTTGTCGTGACCTTTATGCCATTTGGCGAATGTAATTGCTGCAAAAGCACTTTATCAGTTATTCTCGATCTTTATCAAAAAAAAAAAGTCTTGGTCTAAAATGCACCATTTGTCTTAGAGATCAAGATTACATGATTAACCATGTGCGCGTGCGACAAACACGACCAGATAACCATAGTTTGAATTTCTTACCTAAATATTGCAATTTGATAACTTATTTACTTATTTGTTGTTCTTTGAAACTTGTTTACCATTGCATAATAGTTTTAAAAAAAGTGATTTGTAACCATGATTTAATACTATGAAAAGTGTGGTTCAACAATCACGTTTCAAATTAAATAAGTAACAAAAAAGTCCATAAATGAAGAAATTATGGTTTGAAACAACACTTTCGCATAAAAAAGTGTTTTGAAACCATACTTTTAGAGTCTGATACCATGATTTAGAACCATGTTAATTTGAAACTACAACATATTAGTAAATAAGTTTTAAAATACTGCATATAAGTAATTTAACTATTAAACTACAATCTTTGGATCAAAAACTCATCATAGCTTGGCATGATGTAGCCTACATAATGCGTGTCCTGTACCATGATTCTAGTATTATTATATGCATCATCTAGGAACACAAATCTGAGCAAATTATACATGCAGTAAAGTTGAAGCTAAGAGAGAGTTACTGTTATAATTTCTAGTTGGCTTGCCTATTATTTTCCCACGTAGTATTCAACCAATCAACTTGATTTCATATTCTTCTATCTTTCATGTCAACATGTTCCACTTCAAATTTTTCATTAATAAGTTTGCACTCCCAACGACACTTAAAATTTTGCCAAAACTCCCCCTATATATATCTCCCCCCATCTCTCTTAATTTTAAATTTATATCTCTCCCTCTAGTCTTAAATCTTTTCTATTTTCTAGACTAGATAAGCCCAGTATTTGAATCTCTCCTTTTTTATCTCCTAGTAAGTAATGTATATATATGGACAAAGTGAATATGTGTGTCACCACAGATAATTTGTATGTGGTGCACACCAAGCGGCAGTGTATATTGGAAGGGAACTCAGCTTCGACGGCGTGCGAACTGCATCTTCCTTAATCATTGATGGCTCATTTTCTTCTCTTTTAGTAAAACTTATCGCAACTAAAACTATTAGCCAAACTCATCAATTATTGCCACACATCGTTGGGCAAATATGTGATCAGCGAATCCAAATTTCGAACAAAAGAACAATATCCCCGTTTACGTTACTGGATTGCATCATTAACTAAAATTTCTTCACCTATTTTTGAAGAAGGAGAAGACGGGTAGTGAGAGGGAACCCACGACCGCAAATGAGAGCCGCCAAAGGTGCTCCAGACATCGGTGATGATTGTAAGACCCCAAATAATATATAGTTAATTATTTTAATTCTTAGGCTACTTTTAAAATTTTAATAGTATTTTGGAATTCCTTTTGAATAAGTAACATATCTTTAGGGGCCTTTGGAGTTATTTACCAAGTTTAGATAAATAAAAAGACTGAGTAAGTTGTGTCGATAAATTGAGTTTGGGTCTTTCATAGCATGTGTTGTGAGTTTTGAGATGAGAGAAAAGAAAAGAAGAGAAGGGAAGAGAAAAGAAAGGAAGAGAATAAAGAAAATTTTACTTCCTCTTGAAAGAGAAAAGAAAATATCATTCCTTTCTCTTGTTTGTGAGTTCAGCAGAAAAGAAAAGAAAAAACACCAGATTACGCATATACCCTTATACTACACTATAATAATTTTAACAAAGATTATGAATATATGATTCTAAAATAAAAGATGATTTTGATGGAAAAAATAAATTAGTTATCAATAATATCATACAAAGTACATCCCATATTAATGTAATAAGTCTTACATCACTGATTAATGTCAAAATATAAAAATAAAAGTAGCCATGACTTGACTACAAGCATCCTAACATCTAAATCTAATTATATGTACGCCAAAAGCAAAATAATCAATTATAAGTTAACTATAACATCTAAAACAATCATTTGTTTGTAAGTAAAAGGGTAAGTTCCTGTAAAAAATCCTAAAACCTAAAAGTCATTAAAAATTTAATCTTTATTGTTTAAAGGGTAATATGAGCATTATTAAAATGTTACTTATGAGAGTTTCCTTTCTCTCCATTTCTTCCTAATTTCGGGAGGAAAGATTTAGAGACAAAAGAAGCTCAAACTTTCATCCCCTTTCTCTTCTTTTCTCTCCTTAAAAAAACTCACAAACTAGAGAAAGGGGAAGAAAGAAGCTACTTTCCTTTCTTTTCCTCTCCTTTCTCTCCTAAAAAAAACTCGCAAACAAGCTATCAGAGAGATAAGAGGAAAAAGAGAAAATTAGGACTTGAGGATTTCAACATTCTACTCACAATTGGTAAGTGATCGATCCTATACCTAAATCAAAATATAATTGATTTGAAAATTTTAATCTTAATGGTTGATTTTATTAATTAGGTTTGATACTTTCGGAAGGTTACGTAACTTTGCGAATCTCGTAGCGTGAATTGAGGTAAGGGTTTCATACATACGTCTACTTCTCTTCATCGATAAAAGTGTCATATTTTGTAGTAATTGTTTGGGTTGAAATTTCGGTTGCGATTAGTGGTTAGCTACGCAATTCCTTGGATTACGTACAAAGTAAATTGTCCTTCTTTTTTTATTTTTCACTCAGAATTCTTGGCTTCTGTAAATTCGTTGGGCATGAGTTAATTATGTGAACAATGCCTTACTCTTTCTTTCTCTGATTCACAAGCTATCAATTCTTGTGTGCATGTAGCATCATTGGATGGACATGTCATTATTTGTCCTCTTGTATATTTTCAATGTATCTTGATTCCGGTGCATACAAAAGCCGGAGAAACCATTCTGCTTCCGGCCTTTCCTAGGCATGTGGAGTTGCCTAGGTGGCATGCCACATGCCACTTCTTGATTGGGTCTTGGTTAGTTTATTTCTTTGACGTTTTCTTCTTTTATTTATTCATAACTACCTCAAATCAACTCGGATTGAAATGATTCAACTTCTGTTGAACTCTGATTTTTGTCCTCTTTGATTTAAATCTAATATTGAATATCTTTTGAAGTTTTTAAGACATCGTTTCTGAAATTCAAAGTTTTGATTCTTTGTCGCTAATTTGTGTTTGAGATACTTTGATATCTATTGGACCTCTTTGAATTGAACTAATGTTAGAACCTTCACGTGCTTAGGTTAACGTGATGCCATGACATGATATGGCAATTGCTACCGGTATACAACTTTGAATTTAGAACCTTCGCGTGCTTAGATTAACTTGCTTTATAGTCAGGTATTACGTGATTGTATCGTATTCGATTATTAGTTCAATTATTCGAATGTGTTCCGAAATGAGATTAGTCGGGTCAGGTTTATTTATCGTCTATGCACTTTAGCTTTCATTTGTTTCGTTTGACTCAGCTACAAGTTATTAAATACATGCGTTATACTCTGTGGGTGTGTGGGTGTGATCTTTGCTGGGCTTTGTGTTCACCCCCCCTTCTCCTCCCATTTCAGGTAATTGAGTTAAGACAACGGTAAAGGAGGTAGCTTTATGCATGAGCTTGGATTTGTTCTTAAATTTTAGACTATCTTTAGTCACTTGAGAATAAGGATTTTGTAATAGTTGATTAAGTAACTTTTCGAAATCTCAGTTCCTGGGAAGTAATTATTGTTATTAGGATTTTCGTTGCATTTATTAGACATTGATGGTTAATACCAATGTTATTGATTTGTGATATGTTTAGAGCTCTGATTACTTTTTGAGGTTATATTTTTGTGATATATGTGGGGTATTATATTTCTGGTAAGCAGGAAATTTTAAATATTATGTGAAGGTCCGCTTCCGGGTCGGGGGCGTGACACTGATGGTCGGATTATACGAATTTTCTAATTTTGCAGTCAAAATCGTGCAAAGTCTTGCTCTTCACCGGAATTTGACGAGCAAGACTCTGCACATTCAAGCTTATATTGGGCTCAGGCAGATGCCACCGTACAAATGATGTGTGGCCGGAAGAAAATGCAATTTTAGGTTAGGAACTATATTTCCGTAATGGCCCTTTTCTCTAACCCATGGCACCTTACAAAGTAAGAGCATGTTTGTCATACACTATGCACCACAGGGAATTTATATGTGGTGACACACATATTTAGGGTAGGTTTGACACTCTTTTTTTTTCTGTTTTAAAAATTGAAAAAAAAAGGAGCGTTTGGTAACCATTTTTTTTTCAATTTAAAAAACCAGTTTTTAAACTGAAGAGTAAAAAAAAAACTCCAAAAACTGGTTTTTTTTTTAAACCACCACCCTCCCACCGCCGGCAGCAACCTCAGGCGACCACCGTTGGCCGCTGGCAATCACCGCCGGAGACTGCCGGCAGCCACCTTCGGCCGCCGGCAGCAACCTCCGGCAGGCGACGACCACCGCCGGAGACTATCGGCACCCACCTCCGGCGACCACCGCAGGAGACTGCCGGCAGCCACCTCCGGCCGCCACCACCACCATCGTCGCCCACCGCTACGCCCCACCACTGCCACCGCAAACCACAAAAAAAAAAAAAAAGTCAAAATAAAAAGGGTTACCAAACACCAAAAAAAAAAAAATCTCAAAAAAAAAACGGGTTAGCAAACACCCACTTGTTTTTATAAAAAAAAATAAAAATTAAGCTACTCTTTAAAAACTGAAAACAAAAAAAAAAAATTGTCAAACGAACCCTTACTTTGCCCATATATATAATCTTATCCCTCATTGTATTTTCTATCATTTTCATATAACTTATATTCTCTTCTAAGTGACCTTTATTAATACAAACACAATTTTTATTTGGAAGATACTATTCCTACCACTTTTTTATATGCTATTTTACTTCTTCATTTGCTTCTGAAAAACTAACAATTGCTACTAAAGTTCATTTTCAACGACAAAATTTGGTAAAAATTCATACAAAAAGGTGGAAAATAACATTTATATTATTGTTGCTACTACTATTGTTATTACCTATTTTGTTATTACTATTAAGCAAATGAGGACGAGCTTTCTCAATGAAAATCTTATCGGTTGTTGCTCTTATATGCAACGCAGAGGATCAAGACTAGTCTAGTATGATGCACGAGCGAGCTTGTAGTCGTGATGGATGCCATCAATTGTCATTAAATTAACAAGATTGCATTAAAACAAATACACACAAATAAGAACCGCACGATTATTAACTAGCACATGCATAATGATTTAACTCATAAATACATATAGGTCCCACGAAACTTGGCTAAGCAGGGCTACAACTCAATAACCGAAATTACATCTGCTTATTTTTGCCAATAAACGCCACAACTCCTTGATCTTTCACACATCTGGGTGCCCGTAAAAACCAGTGAACTGCCACTTGCAACACAAGCTCTCATCCTTAACAACCGCATCAATACGATACAAAGACATCTTATTTAAAAAATTGAAATCACCTTCTTCCGGAGCAACACCAATCCACCTGACTACCCCTTAGCGCTCACGGCCAGCCCTGTTTTATTTTTTTGTTCAAATAAAAACACTTGGTTTCCATGAGTAAGATTGTGGGGGTCTTGTTTTTGGCGGAGAAACCTTACTTCCCGAGCCCCGAATATTTTCAACTCAAGCAAATCAAGGTGACCACGGGACAGGAAACCAGTCGTCGTCATTCAAGCATCATCAGTATTGTAAATAGCTATACCCATGCTTGTCGCTCTACTCTTTGGCAAAAATGCAGTACCCAAATCCTCTTTTATTATTATCCTAATGCTTGTCCGCCAAGAGTTGAATCCATGAATGTAGTTGTTCGGGACCTTGAGCATTGAGATATTATCTTCGAGTCAACGAACTACTCTCAAGGACAATGCATCACACGCCTCAGTCATCTCAATTTTTTCATTAGTTTGCTACACTACTCTTCAGTTTTAATATAGTAATTTTCTTTGATTTCCTACAATCATAAGAGTAGTTATGAATGCTATTGTATTGACTAAAGTTGAGTCATTCAATGGCTTAAACTATGAATGTTGGCAAAATTCTTTAATCCTGGACATTGCGAAAGTGAACTTTGTCCTTACCAAGCCTGAACCCATAGCAAAAGATCCCAAAGATTTTGAAAAGGAATTTTCATTTTGAAAAACCTCTTACAAAATATACAAGGGCATGATATGAATTCTCTCTCCAATGAACTGTACGACGTTCACTGAAATTATGATTAGGCTTCTGATATTCAGGACGTGTTGAATAGAAAATATGTGATAGAGGATGCCGTTGGTACAAAAAAGTATGCAATAGTTAATTTTCTTCAATACCAAATATCTAATAAGAAAGACGCGTTCTCTCAATTCATGAGTTTCGCACTGTGTCATAGCCGAACTCATCAAATATGGTATGCCTCTGTGCGTGTAACGACCCGGTCCACGGCCCCACCACAGGGTATTGCCTCCCTCAAAAGGGCTAGCCAAGTAGGTACTTATGAGTTCATAGGTAGGGTCTTATAAGGCCAATCGTAAACTCTCCCACAACCGATGTAGGATATTACAATCTCCCCACCTTATTCCTTAGCATTCTTAAGGCTCGATCACACATAGCCCATAATCTTTCTCTCTAGCCAATGTGACGACCCGGTCTACGACCCCACCACAGGGCATTGCCTCCCTCAAAAGGGCTAGCCAAATAGGTACTTATGAGTTCATAGACATAGTCTTATAAGGCCAATCGCAAACTCTCCCATAACCGATGTGTGATATTACAATCTCCCCATCTTATTCCTTAGCGTCCTCGTTAAGGCTCGATCACACATAGCCTGAAATCTTCATCTCTAGCCAATGTGGGATATACCCAGCTCACCCTTTGTTGCCCCAACCATCCTCTTGACGTGGGATATACTCGGGCTTGCCTTCATTTTCCCCAACCATTGGCAACCCGACTGGACAGCCCAACCCAAACTTTCGAGAGTCGGCTCTGATACCATTTATAACGACCCAGTCCACGACCCCACTACAGGGCATTGTCTCTCTCAAAAGGGCTAGTCAAGTAGGTACTTATGAGTTTATAGGCAGGGTTTTATAAGGCCAATCGCAAACTCTCCCACAACCGATGTGGGATATTACAATATGTGGTGGGGCCGTGGACCGGGTCGTTACAGTGCGAACCCTTTGTAGCTAGCTCCTTAATTGAAAAACTCTATGAGTCCTGATCGGGCTATAAAGGATGATGAAACACAAAAGGACGAACATGACCCTAGAAGACGTGACGGTGCACGTTCGGATTAGTGAAAAACAAAAGTCGCGTAAAAGTTGCTAAGGCTAGGGCCAACGAATTTTCTTCGAAGGCCAATCTGAATGAGTAAAGGCATGACAAACCACATCGGTACCACGATAGATCTTTAAAAAAAAATCTATTCTTCAGGGCAGTGCAGGGCATCACACGCCTCAGCCTGCTCAATCTTTTAACGAGTTTGCTACACCAATTTTTAGATCTAACATAAAATAAAATTTCCAGATAAGAGAGAGGACGATGGCTGCGTAGGGTGTACCTAGGTGGAGATTAGGAATGGTAGGTTGAACCTCAATTTTCTCCAAGCGGGTAATCCTCGAAAGTGTTCTTGGGTATGGCGAAGTCTTTTGGTTGGGCAACGAGTCCTTCGACAAGGCATTCAATGGCATGTGGGAGATGTGTTTTCAATTTCGGTATGGATGGATTGGTGGTTACCAGACTTTCCACCAAAGAGGATGCAGACTTTTCTTAATCTCGTTAATGCTCACTGATGTGTGAGTGATTTGTTTATTCCATCCTCTCATACATGGAACCTTCCTTGCCTCCTTGGCTCCTTCCCATATGAGGTTGTCATGCAAATTCTGTGGGTTCAATTGCTTCTAGTCGAAAGGACTGATGAGCCCTTTTGGCCTACTTCCAGTGAGGGTCTCTTCTTTGTTAAAGACACCTATTCCTTCATTCAGGATCAAGTTAGCGTTTCCTCCCCACCTCGGACTTGTTTTTCCCCGCAGCTTTGGATGAAACTTTGGAAATTACCGATTGCTGAGAAAATTAAAATATTCCTATGGCAATTACTGCACCTACGTTTGCCTCTTCATTCAGAGTTGTTCAAAAGGCATTGTCCTGTGTCAGACGTGTGTTCTTTGTGTTCTATGGTATCGGAGACACACCAACACCTGTTTTTAGATTGTCCACGGATTAAGCAAGTCCGACAGACCTCATTCTTATTACTTCGCCAGCCTCATCAAGTGAACCTCACTCTCCCACAATGGTTAAGACATTGGTTAGTGTAGCCAATTGGTAGTCACGTGGATGCCCTACTTTGTATTGTTTGGATTGCGGTTGTTCTTTGGAATATATGGTGTGAGCGTAATGAAGTTATCTTTCGCCTCTCACATTTTTCCATTTCCCGGTTTCGGCGAAAAGTTAAGATGGATTTCAACAATGTGAGAGGAACTGCGTACTTCAAGCGTTCTGTGCAGAAAATTCGGCGACGAATCTCCTCTGTACAGATATTGCACCATTATGGCTTCACGCACTTCTTCCCACCTCTTTACCAAATTGCTTGCTCTAACCTCTGTCAATGTTCTATCCCCACCTCTCCGGTTTTCCGTTCAATATCAGTGTCTCCAGATAGCTCATAGGCTAGTTATGGTATCGACTTAGTGCTTTTTAATTCCCACTGGATACCAGTTCATGCCTGCATCAATCTGACTATTGTTGATACTTTATTTGATGCCATTGTTGAAGCTGTATTATTTGGCCTACACTGGTTGCATACTCTCACTCACATGCACATCATTTTGCTCCTTGCTCACTCTCCTTTTCTGTCTCAGATGATTCACCAGACTTCGTGCTCCTCCAGTAGTTTGATGGTTAATACTGGTCTGTTGGCAAGCTGCAGTAGGTTTCATTATGTACATATTGGCCGGAGAAATGATTGCATTTTGGATCTAACATCTGTTCTAGCCGCTTTTGCATCCCGATCAGGTGATGGATATCAGCAAACTTGGACAACTGATGTATAGACTGCTGACGTCTTGGTCTTTCGGTTAGAGGTTTCCTCGATATTTTTGTTACTATAGCTTGTTCTAGTCTTTCTGGATGGGCTTCTTGTCACGCCCCCGACCCTCAGGCGGACCTACACAGACTATTTCAAAATATTCCTGTTTACGAGAAATATAATACCCAAAGCATCATACCAAATATGTGACCTCAAAGAGGTAATCAGAGCTCTAAATCATATCTGAAATCAAAGGCATTCAAGTTCCTCATCAATGTCTAACAATTGCAGCGGAAGTTTGATAACAATAATTATTTCCCAAGCATTAGGGTAGCAAAAGTCATTAAATCAAAAACTATGACAAGGTTCTTATTTGAAAGCTACTAAGAGAGTTATCAATTAAAGTTACTTCAAGCTTAAGCATAATGCTATTAACTCCTCTAAACCGTCTCAGCTTAATTACCTGAAATGGGGAGAGAAAGGGGGTGAGCACAAAGCCCAGTAAAGATTACACGCACACACCTACAGAGTACAACGCAGGTATCCAATAATATATAGCTGAGTCCAACAAAACATATGACAACAAAGTGCAAAGACGATTGAAAATCTTAGCACGACTAATAATCTCACTTCGGGACATTCCAATATGTCAAATATCAAATCAAAGTCAAAGTTGAAGGAACACATTCGAATAATTGAACTAATAATCGAATACGATACAATCACGTAATACGTGACTGTAAAGCACGTTAACCTAAGTACATGAAGGTTCTAAGTTCAAAGTTTGCGTACCGGTAGCAATTGTCATATCATGTCATGGCATCACGTTAACCTAAGCACGTGAAGGTTCTAAAATATTAGTTCAATTCAGAGAGGTCAAACGAACATCAAAGTATCTCACGGATATACTAGTCGCAAAAGTATCAAAACTTGTATTTCAATAAAGACGACTTAACGATTTCAGAAATTATTCGATATTAGACTCGAATCGAAGATGACAAAAATGCGAATTCGATGAGGTTTAAATCGCTTTGATCTGACTTCACATGACCCCGAAATCATCAAAATGAGTTACGGGCAATTAAAACAAACAAAATGAGTTACGGGCAATTAAAACAAACAAGGAATCTTTAATCTTCACATGTGGTGGCCCACCAAGGCTACAAAGACTTTACAATGACCGGTATCAATGTGTGTGTGCCTGGTGCGTGGAAGATAATGTACAGCAAGGTGCCTGGGTTTAGGGAGGAGAAAGTACAGCAGCATGACAAATTAAAGTTGTACAAGATAAGTAAGAAATCAATTCACTGTCAAGTACGAACACACACACAACGCACGTATATACGCGGCTGTCAATTGGAAGGACAGTGCCAGAGGAACGTCACCGTGAATTTCAATGCCAGCGAGACAAATTAACGGGAACGAAGGTACGAACCGGAGAGAATTATCAAGAACAGTGAGTACGTACGCGATCCATAACTTGGGTTGACATTGATGATATCTGAATAGCGAAGCAGTTTTACACAAAATAAGAAGTAGACGTATTAAGTGAAATCCTTACCTCAATTCACGCTACGAGATTCGCAAAATTGCGTAACCTTCCGAAAGTATCAAACCTAATTAATAAAATCAACCACTAAGATTAAAATTTTCAAATCAATTGTATTTTGATTTAAGGTTTGGGATCGATCACTTACCAATTGTGAGTAGAAGTTTGAAATTCGAAAGCCCTAATTTTCTCTTTCTTCTCCTCTCTCTGAAAGACCCAAACTCAATCTATCGATAAAAAAAAAATAACTGACTAGTCTTTATATCTCTAAACTTGGTAAATAACCTAAAAGACCCCTAAAGTTATGTTACTTATTCAAAAGTATTCTAAAACATTATTAAAACTACAAAGTAGCTCAAAAAAATTAAAATAATTAGCTACGTATTATTTGGGGTCTTACATTCTCCCATCCTTATAAAAATTTCGTCCTCGAAATTTATGCACCTCAGTTACCGAATATGGATACACAATCACATCTACAGACTCTCAGAGTTTCCACTACCTAAAGGTTCTAACTCAGTACCAAAGCTCACGAGCAAATATATATAGACTATGAAAATAAGGAACAAGCATCACTCAAAGCATAAGTTCTAGCTGAACTATGTAAAATTTACCTGTCACTACATCATGGAGATATAGTGGCATCCTTCTCTGTCAAGGCATAAGCTCGAGCCCGAGTTGTTCCAGCTTGATTATTTCCTGGCAGCTGATTCTGCATCCCTCTACCCTGAGTAAATTGAGGCTTAAGCGGCTGAGGGCAATCCCGAATCCTATGTCCCTGCTGCTGACAATTAAAACACGCGCCACTCTGCCAATAACATACACCTCTATGGTTCTTCCCACAAGTTTTGCAAGCTTCTACGGGATTCTGGGTATTCTGAACCAGTTCCTTAATAGCTAAGTTGTTGGTCTTACTCTTAGGCTGAACCATGTCATTGCCCTTTAAGCTACTCTCTTCTCTTCCTCTCTTCTGTCTCTGCTCCTTATAGTACTTACGTCCAGTCTCGACATCTTTCTCAACCCTCTGAGCCTTGTCCAAGACTTGACCATATGTGTCTAGAGTCACAGCAGTTAAAAACTTCCGAATACTATACCTTAGTCCGTTTTTGAAACGTATTGCACGTCTCTCCTCAGTATCTATAACGTGCGTTGCAAACCTCGACAATCTGGCAAATCTAGTCTCATAATCCTTAACAGTTTCATCCTCTCCTTGCTCTAACTTTAAGAACTCTTCCACCATATCATCCTTCATATTTCTAGGGAAGTATTTGGCAAGAAATATTTCTTGGAAACGTGCCCAAGTCAAAGTTTGTTCCTCCTCAACACTCAAAGTTCTCTCGACCATTTTCCACCACTGGTCAGCCTCGTTTTCCAACTGGTACACCGCGAGGTCCACCTTTTGACGATCGGTGATGTTCAGAAGCTTAAACCTCTTCTCTAACTTATTCAACCAAGCCTCTGCATCCTCTGGCTTGTCTGCACCAACAAATGTCGGACAATTTAGGCGGTTAAATGCCTTGATGGTATCTGCAGTCAAAGGCGTAGGAGGGGCTTCTGCTTCCACGTTGACCCCAGTGACATTATTACCCCTACGACCACCTCTAGTACCCCCTCTAGCTGCACGCGGCGGCATAGCTCCTGAGATAGCGAAAAACTTATAAGATCACAACTTATTGTTTAAATGCCACAAACTTAAGTACTAATAAAGCTAGACTTCTGAACTATATCTCAAACATCATAAAAATCATCCCAAATCATTGAAAGCTTAAGTCTAAGAGTCTACAGAATCTTAAACCTATGCTCTGATACCAAATCTGTCACGCCCCCGACCCGGAGGCGGACCTACACAGACTATTTCAAAATATTCCTGTTTACGAGAAATATAATACCCAAAGCATCATACCAAATATGTGACCTCAAAGAGGTAATCAGAGCTCTAAATCATATCTGAAATCAAAGGCATTCAAGTTCCTCATCAATGTCTAACAATTGCAGCGGAAGTTTGATAACAATAATTATTTCCCAAGCATTAGGGTAGCAAAAGTCATTAAATCAAAAACTATGACAAGGTTCTTATTTGAAAGCTACTAAGAGAGTTATCAATTAAAGTTACTTCAAGCTTAAGCATAATGCTATTAACTCCTCTAAACCGTCTCAGCTTAATTACCTGAAATGGGGAGAGAAAGGGGGTGAGCACAAAGCCCAGTAAAGATTACACGCACACACCTACAGAGTACAACGCAGGTATCCAATAATATATAGCTGAGTCCAACAAAACATATGACAACAAAGTGCAAAGACGATTGAAAATCTTAGCACGACTAATAATCTCACTTCGGGACATTCCAATATGTCAAATATCAAATCAAAGTCAAAGTTGAAGGAACACATTCGAATAATTGAACTAATAATCGAATACGATACAATCACGTAATACGTGACTGTAAAGCACGTTAACCTAAGTACGTGAAGGTTCTAAGTTCAAAGTTTGCATACCGGTAGCAATTGCCATATCATGTCATGGCATCACGTTAACCTAAGCACGTGAATGTTCTAAAATATTAGTTCAATTCAGAGAGGTCAAACGAACATCAAAGTATCTCACGGATATACTAGTCGCAAAAGTATCAAAACTTGTATTTCAATAAAGACGACTTAACGATTTCAGAAATTATTCGATATTAGACTCGAATCGAAGATGACAAAAATGCGAATTCGATGAGGTTTAAATCGCTTCGATCTGACTTCACATGACCCCGAAATCATCAAAATGAGTTAGGGGCACATAAAAGAAACAAGGAATCTTTAATCTTCACTTGTGGTGGCCCACCAAGGCTACAAAGACTTTACAATTACCAGAATCAATGTGTGTGTGCGTGGTGCGTGGAAGATAATGTACAGCAAGGTGTCTGGTTTAGGGAGGAGAAAGTACAGCATGACAAATTAAAGTTGTACATTATAAGTAACGAAATCAATTCACTGTCAAGTACGAACACACACACAACGCTCGTATATACGCGGCTGTCAATTGGAAGGACAGTGCCAGAGGCACGTCACCGTGAATTTCAATGTCAGCGAGATAAATTAACAGAAACGAAGGTACGAACTGGAGAGAATTATCAAGAACAGTGAGTACGTACGCGATCCATAACTTGGGTTGACATTGATGATATCTGAATAGCGAAGCAGTTTTACACAAAATAAGAAGTAGACGTATTAAGTGAAATCCTTACCTCAATTCACGCTACGAGATTCGCAAAATTGCGTAACCTTCCGAAAGTATCAAATCTAATTAATAAAATCAACCACTAAGATTAAAATTTTCAAATCAATTGTATTTTGATTTAAGGTTTGGGATCGATCACTTACCAATTGTGAGTAGAAGTTTGAAATTCGAAAGCCCTAATTTTCTCTTTCTTCTCCTCTCTGAAAGACCCAAACTCAATCTATCGATAAAAAAAAAATAACTGACTAGTCTTTATATCTCTAAACTTGGTAAATAACCTAAAAGACCCCTAAAGTTATGTTACTTATTCAAAAGGAATTCTAAAATATTATTAAAACTACAAAGTAGCTCAAAAAAATTAAAATAATTAGCTACGTATTATTTGGGGTCTTACATTTCTCATCCAGATGCT
Organism: Escallonia rubra; assembly: GCA_033065855.1. Taxonomy (NCBI): domain Eukaryota; kingdom Viridiplantae; phylum Streptophyta; class Magnoliopsida; order Escalloniales; family Escalloniaceae; genus Escallonia; species Escallonia rubra. The sequence goes on along the minus strand of JAVXUO010000216.1, from coordinate 141,413 downwards.
TTTGTTTTCATGGGTACGTTGTTTAGTGTAACCTTACTGTTTCTTCTTTATGGTATATATTCCTATTTTCACCACAAAAAAAAAAGGAGTGGTAGGTGAGGAGAGGCTGCGGGAGTAGGGCTTAGAGGCCGTGGCGGTGGGCTCGCCTGAAGGCAAGTGGGGCTGGGGTTGGGCTAGTCTGTTTGGGACTTTGGGGGCAGGGCAACTGGACGAGTGGCTTGGGGATGGGCCGTATGACTCTTGAAGGGGGCGAGATGGTCTTGGACTGGCCCAAAACGTGTACAGGCTTTGGGAGCTGTTTATTCAACCCCTTCCTCGGCTCAGATCCCCCCTGTTCAGGAACAGTTATAGCAACGACCATAATTATCTCCATTTCATTCCATCAGTCTCCTCACTTCGCAGTGCACCATCGCAAGCCAATTCCTTGAGGTTCGGTGGATGGTGAGAGCTTTGAAATCGCCATTGATTGGCAAAGAAGGTGGAGTCGTCTGCGATTGATTGCGCCAGCGTCGTCAGTTGCCATTACTTTTGCGGGAGGGTCTATTGGAACATCACTTTTGCGGATATCAGTGCCGCAAATGGTTTAATCTTTCTGCGGTAACATGTTTGCTCTCTTCTCTCGCTGTTGTTGCACGCTAACCCCCAACATCACAGCAACACATCACCGCTATGTATGGAAAATTCCCACATTCAAAAAGCTCACAAACTCGAACATTTATCTCAACAAGCTCCATTTCCAACCTATATCAGTAGCAGTTAGCAATGCAGACCCAGAAATCAAGAATTTGGAAACCCCAGATGCAGAGGAGCCAAGGTTCAGGTGGGTTAAGATAAACTCTGATAGCCTTACTGAAGAACAGAAGCATGCTATTTCTCAGCTGCCGCCAAAGATGACCAATCGGTGCAAGGCCTTCTTGAAACAGATTATCTGCTTATCAGACGAAAAGGGCAGTTTATCGTGGCTGCTGCCCGCGTGGGTGAAGAGTGTGAAGCCCCGGAGAGCTGACTGGCTTGCCATTCTCAAAGAATTGAGCAGATTGGAGCACCCACTTTATTTTGAGGTACTATCCTTTTTTCGTTTTTGTTTTGTATTCGTTGCAAATTTTCGTAATCTGGGTTTGATTGAATGGTATCAGCTAGTGAACAGATTGTTTGGAATCTAGTTAGATTGGTAGAAGTATCTCTGCCACTTCATAGATGACTTAAATGTGAATGAGTGTCAGAAGTTTGTAGATGGTGTATCACCTGCTGCCCTATCGTTCAGATTACAATAATATCATGAAATATACGCGCTTGGTAATTTTTATTTTTGGGGTGAGACTGAGACTTGAACTGCAACAAGTATTGCACGGGGAGGCCTTGAGCTATCACGTTTATCTCAATGTGTGTAGATATAGATATTACTTAATAAATAGGCTATTTTTTCCCTCTTAAACTAGATTGTCGTGGCTTTGGATTGTTTGGTTATAGAACCAATAGTGCTCTGCTTGATTTCTTTATTTTGAAACTAATTCAACTAGTTAGAAATTGCCTGTAATTTTACTTCTCAAGACTGAAACCTTAAACTTTAGGCCATTGTGGAATTGCCTTCCTGCACACTTCTCCGAAATACAGCAGATCACCTAGTTTATGCTATTGGAGAGTTGGAGCACTTGTTCTTTATTAGTTATGGCAAGCGGGATTGTGCCGAGTGTGATGTTTTTCTGTTGTATTCTTGGCACTTTGACACTTGTTTTAACTAAACAATTTCAACCAAGAGAGATTGTCTATAATTACTTTCGTTGCCCCAACTTATATGGTGTCTATAGCTTCTATCATCATGTATTGGTTCCCATTATTCTACTAGCTGTATTTCTAACTGAGATACAAAAAGGTACATTAGTTTTGCAAACCTTCTGTAGGTTAATTTAAAACACCGTGGTCTTAAGTAGCCTTAGGCAAGTTGCCTACCTACGGCTGCACAGATATTTTCTGTATTTAGTTGTATGGGAAAGCTAATATGTAGCTAGCCCTAGGCAACTTGCTTACTGCTAGTTTCGTAACTACGTCATTTGGGACAAACTATTTTTAAAAGCAATGACCACCAAATTCTTAATTTGACGAGATAATTGTCAACTTGTATAGGTCATCTAATTTTAAGTCTACCCCATGAACAGAGATAACAAGAGGACTTCTCGAGTCACGTAAATTACTTAACTATTCTGCATTCTGTTTATGTACCACAATAACAGTATGGTGTCTTATCCATGTCTATTTCCCACATTTTATCGATATCCATGATTCCCCTGTCCTTGAATTGTTAATTTTCTTGCATACTAGGTTTCTTAGAAAAATGTACTTTTATTATCGTCTTTTACAATATCAAATTATCTACACTGGATGGTACGTGTATTACCGTTCTTTTTATTCATTTCTTTCTCCAACCTCTTGTCAGGATAATTTTTACTCCTTTCACTTATTTAACTGACTCTGCTTGATCTTTTCACACTCTATGCTACTTCGATTTTGGTTCCTTTCTGCTTTTGTAAGAATGGAGTTATATAGATATCTTAGCAGTATGATGAACTGAAAGTCCACTCTAGAGATCTCATAGTGCAAAATTAAATGTATCTACTAAAACTTAGATGAGATAACTAATCTATTTTTCCCCTTCCAATGAAGGTTTCATCATTGTTTGCTTTGGCTTCAGTCCTGACTTTTCTTATGCTCTTTGCTTATCTCTTAGGTGGCAGAACGTGCACTCTTAGAAGAATCATTTGAAGCTAATGTTCGTGATTATACCAAGATAATTCATGGTTATGCGAAGCAAAATCGGCTGCTAGATGCAGAAAGTATCCTCCTGGCTATGAAGAGAAGAGGCTTCTTATGTGATCAGGTCACCCTGACTGCTTTAGTTCACATGTATAGTAAGGCCGGAAATTTTAAGCTAGCAGAAGAGACTTTTAAAGAGATGAAGCTGCTCGGTCAACCTTTGGACAGAAGGTCGTACGGCTCAATGATCATGGCCTATGTAAGAGCTGAAATGTTTGATAAAGGAGAAAATTTACTCAAGGAAATGGAAGCGCAGGATATTTATGCAAAAAGAGAAGTTTACAAAGCATTGCTTAGAGCATACTCCATGACTGGTGATAGCGAAGGAGCTCAAAGAATATTTGACGCGATCCAGTTGGCTGGCATCACTCCTGATGTCAAAGTTTGTGCACTCCTCATAAATGTCTACGCAGTTGCAGGGAGAAGTTGTGAGGCTTGTATTGTGTTCGAAAATCTAAGGAGGGCTGGTCTTGAACCTAATGATAAATGTGTGGCACTGGTATTAACTGCTTTTGAAAAGGAGAACAAGCTTAATAAGGCGCTAGACTTTCTGATAGATCTAGAGAGAGGTGGTATTATGCTTGGGAAAGAGGCTTCAGAAGTATTGGCTGGGTGGTTTCGAAATTTGGGTGTGGTGGAAGAAGTTGAGCTTGTATTGAGAGAATATGCTTCAAGAAATTGAAATAAAGCTGCTGCTTTCTGAATCACACAAGCTCCCAAGGAAACTGTGCCTCTAGTAATAAACTTTTCCCTGGATAATAAAACTTGCACATCTCTCCACTACCACTTTTAGCAGTTGAAGCAGTACGCTCAACTCCGTCAAATCTCTTATACTGGACCTTTGTAATAGGTTGGGAAGAAGGGGCATGGAGATGATCTTCTACTTCAGCTGTTAATTCTTTTGCTCCTCTGGCCGGCTGTTTGGAACTCATTCTTAGCAGCAAGAATCTGTCAAAGAGAACTCTCAAGAGTTGTTTATAGTCTATAAAGCACCACTATTGCTCGAAGAATACCAGAAGGGTGCTACACTATTGGTATCAGATAGTATAAGCCATCGATCCTGAATTAATTTGGTTATACATTGTCTGGTATCTGCTCTGCATGCTAAAGGCCATAACAAGTATGTTACACCAGTATAAAATTGAATCTTGGAGCTGTTCTCCTCATCGGCTATGAACTTCATAAAGGTTACCCTTCCCCGTGTAAGAATGATAATCTATAATAGTAGTAGTATCAGTATTACCAGTAAGGACGTTTGCCTGTGAGCTAGAGGTCACAGGGTTGAAACGCAGAAAATAAGCGTAGATAAGGCACCATATGTGGAGCCCGTCATTGAGCCCTCTCAAAACTAAAGGGAATTATGAATTATGTGCATGTACTAATGAGAGATGGCAATTTCAAAACACAAGAACAAAGACCAATAGTGATAGAAAATAAACATCCGCTAGTAAAATTTGTAATCAAAGACCAATATTTTGTGGGATTTGTATGTTGAAAGATAAACCTATAAGGTGATGATTCCGTTCTTGATTATGTCGGGCCATATGCTTAGGAGAGAGACTTCAGAAGTATTGACTAGGTGGTTTCAAAGTTTGGGCGCAGTGGAAGAAGTCAAGCTTGTTGCTTAGAGAATGTGCTGAAAAAGAACTGAGAGGCAAAGCAACTACTTCTAAGTCATCTACAAGTTGCTTGCCGAAAGAAGTTCAATACATCACATCTTTGTACAAGGACCCTTAACAGGTAAACATGACTTCCCCTACGTCCTTCTACTTGATGGATTTTCTTCATATGCATCAGCGACCACCTTATGAACACTAGATTATGAAGTTATCTAATGTTCCTAATGCACCCTTAGTCAACGAAGAGTGCTAGGAGGAGGACCGAGCGTCTCTTTCCACACCCCTATAATGCTTTTATGAACCCTCATATATCACTAAAAAGTGCATAGGCAGACTTCTAAAGTATTTAGCAACAACATAGGCATGGGAAACTCTATCGGATGTGGAAATAGACATTCCTGGGCCTCAAAAACGCAAAAGTGAAAAGTAAAAACTGGCTATATCTGATGTTTAAGCCAATGTCTCTTATATAGGGAAGTGAGTAGAAACGCCTTTTTAATCTCTCGCAGCTATTATTTTGGCTTGAGGGGTTGAAGAGGCCTAAGGATGGTCCAGTACCGCAGTCTAACAATTGTTCTGCTCATCTTATTAGATCTTTCTTCTTTTTTCTAATCTGATTTCATTTGGGAACTCATTCCTGGCAGCAGGCTTTGCCTTACAAAAGTGCTGACAGTTGCTTGTAGTCCAGGAAGGTCGTGGAAGCCTGGCAACTACGTTTCTTCGAAGTTCCAAAAGCGCACTCTACTATTACTATTTGACAGAAGTGTCCTATTCTGTGTTCATCTCGTTGTAAATTGCCTTGGCTCCTTTTAGCATGCCAAAGGCCATAAACAAAATGCTCTGCTTATATAAAGTAGAATCTGCGAGCAGTGTTGCTACTCAATCATTGCCTTACATAACGAATGTGCTCACAAGCAATTTATGCGGACTAACCGGTTATTATCCACTCATTGTTTTGGCATAAAGAGTGTGAGCTCCAACCATGGATGTTGCTTCGCTGAAGATGCTTATGCAATGCAAGTTTCTGAAATGTTCTGAACTAATGTTGGTGTGTATTTTCCTACTGTCATTGCCAGTGACTCTAGCATGACAGCTTCTTGGTTTTGCATCCCCCACCCCCTGCGCGCTCTCTCTCTCTCTCTCACACACACACACACTGCGTCTATCCATACAAGTTGTTTCAGTTTTGCAAGGTACTTTTCCTAAGTTCTTGCATGTTGTAACGAGAAGCGTTCTTCAGATATTTGATCTTGGAGCTGTAAATAGTGAAGCAGATTTGGATGTCTTGATTCAGCAATGAGGATTTGCTGATCTTTGTTGTGGTGTGAGTTGGGAGAGAAGCATCTACAACTGGTCTAATTTCATCTGGTGATTTCACCTGGCAGGTGAAGCGTAGGGTCGAATCTTCTTTCATTGAATTGCAAGTATAGGAGCTGGATGCATTGACTGATGTTTATGTTAGCGCATGCATTGGTTGCTTGATTCTTTTAAAGGTTCTCTTGCAGTTGAATTTCTCAGAGATAAGGCCTTCGTGGATGGGGGTCATGAACGGACTGATTCTCTTCCACCTGCAGCGGAGGATCTCTTCTATATAAAGTTGTACAAATCAACCGTGGAGGTGGTAAAAGTTCTTCTTTTTCTTCCATTTTTTGTTTTTTGGCAGTGAAATGGTGATCTTATTGTTTATTGATAGGATAGGTGTTGTGATTCTTGCAATTAATCAAGGGAGTAATGCTGCTCTTAGTGCTGTGTGTTCTTCGATCGAACATAGCAATGTAGTAATAATTCCTTGATTTTTTCGTGTCAACTGTCTCAAACATTTTTCATATATTTTTCTGTGGAAATGTGCCATCTCTTGTCTAGCCTCCTCTTATGTTCATTGGTGCTTCTAGATCAAGTGCTCTCTACGCTGAACTGTTGAATTAGTGTTCAGCCAGTTGCATTCTGTCACTACGATCTTCATCGCGATGATCATCAACCAAAACACTGAGTCAATCTTTGATTCCCATTTAAATGCTTCTCTAGCTTTCGAAATACCAAAAAGGCCGATTATGACTCATTTTAGCCATTTTATGTGACAAAAGTAGTGGCTAAGGGAGGCAAAGACTTGTCTTACAATATATACAAAATGGTCATAGATGGTTGGGGGCACTCGCTCGAAACTGTACAATATTGACTACAACATGCTAGCTGCTAGTCCGTGAGATTACAATCATGGCCGGACTATTTAGTATGCCTGTCTAGCGATGAACTACACAAAGTACATGGTCAAGATATTTATTACGCTACACATGATTGTCTAATTTGGTCCAAGAGTTGAAGTCTACATTGCTTGATATGTATGCCTGTGATGTAAATTTATTCTTGCGTGTTCTAAGTATTCAGCCTTGCATCAAATCTTGCAATCTTAGATTCCGTAGAACATTAGTACCGCTATTGGATTTAAGATATCCCGACATCAGATAACTGCTTTTGCGTTTTAAAAGTACTTTATATGATCTCAAAGATATATTAAAAGGCTATAGTACCTATCACAGATAACGATATATTTTGCCCAATGTGAACACTTATATGAAGGAACTTTGACCAAAGAAAAGAACATTACATGAATGAACAGTGATATGTGTGTTGAGCACAGTTCATCCCTAGATTGAATGGATACAATTTCATTAGTGTTTAAACTTTGAGGGAGTAAACAAAAGAACAAAGGAAAAGATCAGTATTACAATTACTTCCCCATTTGAACTACAAATCAAAATCAAATATCTCAGCTGGAACGGTGGAAGCCAACCATCTTGGACACAGCCCTGGGCAAGTACTCCTACTAAAGTCAGTCTCATCTAGAGTTTGGTGGCATATGTGAACCTTCATTGCATGGCACTGGCGGAGAGCCATGCCTATGTAGAAGCTCTCGAGCCAATTCTTGGAGATCGCCGCCACCGGACATCTCTGCGGGAGCCCTAGATCCTCCGGCAAACTGCCGCGGGTCCACCGGCCGCGACTGCATTGTCCATGATGGCTGTAGCATTGGGTCGAAAAGCGACGATAAGTCGTACGTTGCGGGCAAGCAAGAAGTGGTTGGGAGGTCCGAGATGGATAAGGGAGGTGGCGCTATATGCGGTTGAGGCGGTGGAGGGGCCGGTGGCGGAGTTGGAAGCTCTAGGGTTGCAAGGTGGGCTTGTAGGTATGAAAGCTCCGCTTGTAAATTCACCACCTGTAATGACATTGTGCAAAAAGAGAACCAAATGATTCAACTAAAACAATAAACTCAATATCTACTGTAGTAGTTTGCGAAATGTAGTAACCACCTGTAATGTAATTGTTGTAGCACGGTTACTAGAATTTACGAAATTTTAGTCGTTGAACGGAATTTGTTGCGATGGCGTAATTGGTACGACAAATGAGGGTGTTTTTGGAACCTCAAAATTGATGGAATATGATTTCAAATACTCATTTTTAGTTTTTCTATTTTTTTGGTAAAGAGAAGAAATATATACTAAGGATAAGGGAGAAATACATCATGCCCAAAGGCAAGTAACAAGAGCCACAGATGACAATATTCTCATCCGATAGGTATCGCAATAAAAGGATAACCTACAACTAAAAGCGGCAAAAGAAATAACAAACTAAAAAGCTGTAAAAACCTACAAAAGAAAGGAAGATATATTTTGATTTTTGGTTGTTTGGAGTATTAAAAAATGATGTTGGAATTGGATTTTGTGGGATTTTACTGGTTTTGTTTCCGTAGTGTGAAATCCGATGAAAAATGATCGGATTTCATGGGATTTGAAATTACTTACACTAAGAAGAATTACATCACATATTTTAGCCTTTTCTTAATATTTATAACCTAGAACTACCGCCGCCACCGTTACTACCGCCAACACCACTGTTACCATCACACCCAACACCACTAGATTGCTATAACCATCACCACCGCCACACTACTTTCATCGCCACACAACATTCTCATCCGATAAGTATCGCAATAAAAGGATAACCTACAACTAAAAGCGGCAAAAGAAATAACAAACTAAAAAGCTATAAAAACCTACAAAAGAAAGGAAGATATATTTTGATTTTTAGTTGTTTGGAGTATTAACAAATGATGTTGGAATTGGATTTTGGGGGATTTGACTGGTTTTGTTTTCGTAGTGTGAAATCCGATGAAAAATGATTGGATTTCATTGGATTTGAAATTACTTACACTAGGAAGAATTACATCACATATTTTAGCATTTTCTTAATATTTATAATCTAGAACTACCGCTGCCACCGTTACTATCGCCAACACCACTGTTACCATCACACCCAACACCACTGTTACCATCACACCCAACACCACTAGATTGCTATAACCATCACCACCGCCACACTACTTTCATCGCCACACAACCACCTCCACCGTACACCGCGTAAGTCGCCATAGCGACCACTATAGTGTGTTACTCACCACCACTACCATCATTATCACCACCATTAGACTGTCAGCGTCATTCCTGCCCCCATACTAATGTTCTTAGCACCGTCGTTGTTGCCGACACCATCACTACTGTCACCAAGACTGCCACTTGTGACGCTCTAATATGACCACCACCACCACTAGACAGCCCACCATCACCATCGTCGATGCGACACCATCACGACCACCGCTAACGACATTACTGCCACCATCACTATCATCACCAACACTACCACTGGTGACTCTCTGCTCACACTACCACTATTAGCTCCCCCCCCCTCCACCCATTGCTGTCATCGCCTATGCCCCACCACCGCCGAAGTCACACCGCCATCACTATTGTCACCAACATTTCCACTAATGACGCACTAATAATACAACCACCGTTACCATCACTATAGACCACCCCACCACCTTGCAATTTAATTAGTGACGCCACGCTCATCACTTACACCACCAGTGCCGCTACACCGTGACTATAACTCACACACCACTGCCACCATATGCGCTATCACCAATACACGTGAAACAATTCAATTTCCATTTGTTCCAAACAAATAAAAATGAATTGAATTTCAAAGTCGAATTCCCAATCTGAATTCCACTTCATTAAAGAATCGGTTCCAAACGGAGTTAAGGTAGAAGCAACAGAATGTTAAGATTCTATATTGCAATTTCCTTTCCTTTTACCTTATCACATAAGAACGCTTAACTACAAGGACATGTGCTTAGTGACAGCCAAAAAAAGTACATATGCGTAATCACCCTATTAATTAATTAAGCAGAAAATTTTGGTCAAATATCACTGATTTCCAGAATCTTAAGTTACGTATACACAAGGTCTTGCCTCCCTATACGTACTTGATCAACTTGTCATCTTCCCTGTTTCTTCTGACTCATGATGAGGCTTTGGAGAAAGACTTTTACGTGAAATTGAAAGGTTCCGAATGTATAATTTTCACACAGGAGTGTACCCGAAATAGTTAACAGAGGACAATGTAGAAACAAGCTCAATCTAGTCATGCCATCCCTCCGTCACGTTAATCCCTGCACCTGATAATTCATAACCCTTCTACGCAAACGATCCGAAAAGTCTCCCTCCCTGATGGACACATATAGGTATCGCGATACAAATTTTTCTAGGACCGATAACGAGGGAGAATATAGATTGCATGGACTGTCCACTGGTGAAGACGGGCCAAGCTCAGTTGTGACCTTATCACTAACGAAATCGTCACCATCGAGGTGCATTCGTATATTAATGAGACGAAGAAAATGGAAGAAAAAAGGAACGGGGGCATTCTTGCCCCGAGGAAGGGTTTGCTAAGCCATCACTGGCTTAGGCATTCGAGAGGCTTGTTTAGCTTTCAGTGGCGTACAAATAATTGGCCTACATCACGAGTGTAGGCCCCTGATGCTAAGGTCGTCAATGTAGCAGCTGACAGTGGAGGCTATTACCGATGTAACAACCTTACCTTAATTCAGGAAAGTTGTTTAAGAAACTTCTGAGATTCAGCTGACCATGCATGTCTTGATAAAACAAAACAATGCAGCCAAAAAGAGTGAGTGCCCAACATCTCCCCCTCTCTCTGTGGACTCGACCAGCTCCTGAATAAGAGCAAACACTCGTAGAGGTTGAAGAAAAAGCTGAGGCCGCTGCAGTCCCAAGGTATTGCAGTAGACGCCGACCACATCATCACTTAATCAATCAGCCTTCTAGATTTCAGCATTGCATAGAACTGTTCCTCCGTTTCATGACACCATGGTCCACACTTTCTTGCGTGCCCTCATTCCTGCGTTACATATTCTTATTCTTGGATATTCGAGACAGAAGTACCACGTACGTATATATGCCAGCTCAAACTTTGAAATTAAGTTCACCCAATTAATGTAACTTCAATCCTACTTAGTCAATTCATTAACCAAATGGGCAGATCCCATGCTTCGTGGGGATTCTTTCTGCTAATTAGCATTTTTTTTTATCAGATCAATGAACATGTGTTTACGCCTTCTTTTATCTCGATCTTTCCCTTGTGATTATGTTTTGCGCATTATTCTCTCCGGTCAAACACACCAACTATATTATATTAGAAAATAGACATAAAATATATATGGATGACTGTCGGCTAGTTCATCTCATAAAGTCTCGTGGGGATGCTCCAAAGACGGTCCGATTCATCCCGACTCCTCATACGCTTCTGAAAAAGGGGGTTCCGGAGGGATTCCGGAAACGGCAAACTTGACTACCCCGGATACGGCACCACGGCCACGGTGACTGCCTCTAGCCTATAACTATTGCGGGATTTACTTGATAGAAGGTTAATAGTTTGAGCAACCAAAGTTTGTAACGGATGATGACAAGAAGGATGCTTGAAAAGACTCGATTGTGCCTCACCAACTTTACAGCATGCCAAAACACATATCCTCCTTTCACACTCCAGCACACTGACTGACTAGCCTTTTAATCAGTTGCTAATACATCTCAACTAAGCTGCCATGAGATAGATTAGTAGATCAACTACAGGCAAACATGCATGATCAAGACCCCAATCGCGATCGATGCCTACAAACGAGCAAACTCAACTGATCACTCGATGCGAACCACGGCCCCTGCATGTCTATAATAGCATCCCGCCCATGATTTACTTGGTAAAAGGCCAAAAGTCTGAGCAACCGAATTTCGTAACGGATGGTTCAAGAGAAGCTTGTTCAAGAATGAAGAAAAAAAACAAAAACTAACCCCTGTCAGAGACAAACGAGTCTTCCGACCAGAAGTGCCTTAAGACGAGTACATGAAACACCGCGAAAACTAAGAAATTTGTGTACCTGTTGTTGAAGAGCAAAGATGTGAGCGACGCAGCCATAAACGGGGTCTCTGAGGCGAGCCTGAGCCTCGTAACAAATGGTCACAACCGCGTCGAGCCGCTTCTGAACCGGAATATGCAAGAGGAGCTTCGAGACGTTGCTGGCTCCGAACACCTTGTGCACGGCCGCAAAGTGGGCCGCACCTTGCTCCGAGTCGAAATAGGGAGCAAATATGCACCCCGTCACGCACTTTCTCCTCAAGAACTTGCACGCACCGCAGGGACCGCCACCCACGCCACTGCTGTTGCCACCACCGCTACTGCTCCCGCTGGGGCCGGCGCTACTACTAGGGTTCGCACTCATATTTCGGGGTAATTGCAGTAACTTTCGGATTTGGACGTAATAAGATTAGGGTTTGTGGGGCTAAATCTTGGAAAGAAATCAGGAAAAGAGAAAGGGGGGTGGGGTGTTGTTGATCTTTCCAGCTAGGGTTTGTTGGTGGGGTTTGTTTTGGTATTTTGTTTTCTTTAAGGGGAGGGGGGGTTTTAAGCACTAAATGAAGACTTTAAAGGCACGCGATGAAGCAAACTCCCCCACAGTTAGCTGCTTGCGTGAAGCAAACATGCGGTAAGCCAACCTTGCCTTTTTTATTCATCCCCCTCTACCCTTATCTCGTGAATCTGGCAAAACGAAGCCTCATGTTTCTTCTTCTTCTTCTCCTCCTCCTCCTCTCTCTCTAGATCTCTCTCTCTGATGTATGTATCTAGATCGATGTGTATGTACATCAGGGTTTGGTTCAACTGTTTGTGATTGATACAACCTTTTTACAAAATGATGAAAAGGGGTGAAGGGATGTTAGAGAAGTGGAAACGTGTCGAGAGGAGTGGCAATGTTACATCTCTGCGTGTTTTAAGCTGCGTAGAGGCCAAAAGACGCCAACCCTTTCTGTCTCACTCTCTCTCTCTCTCTCTCTACGTTGAAAAAGACCTGCTCTTCGGCTTTTCCTACTTTATATAAACAGCCAAACAAAACGGCTCTGCGTTTCTCTAACAAGAATGTGTTCCAGAATGACATTCTTGCCCACATATACCTTCTCTCTCTCTCTCTCTCTCTCTCTCTCTCTCTGTATATATATGTGACTTTAGTTAGAAGTTTGTCTCACGACTGTTAATATTGTTTTTACTATGGAGTACTACGTGTTTGCTTTTGTTTTCTCGAGCTTTTTTCGTCGGAAGCTGATCAATTTACAGAGCTCGCAAGTTGTGAGCGCGATATCGCCGTCTGACCCATCCAGGTGATATGGACGGGTTTTCTTAAGTAAACTTCACCGCCCATTATGTTATGTAGCGGGACGATTAATTTGACCATACTGCCCCCTCCCTATTTGCATGCGAATCCTTTCGACTAAGTGAATCCCTCCGAGATATTTTGGTCAAAATTCTTGTCTGCCATGTTATGTAGCGGACCATGGTTTTTTTTTATTTAAAAAAGTGAGTCAGATCTGGATGGACGGCCAAATAGTGCTGACAACTTAACTTCAGTTGTCTGCGCGCGCAGCCAAGGAATCAGGTCTTGTCTGTACGGTTAAACTTTTTTGAAAGAAATAAAGTCGAAGCAAATTGATCTCTAGGGTAGAGTTTCTTTGACAACTCTCTCTCTCTCTCTCATGAGCTTATTCATCGCTGTTTGCTGTGAACTTTTCCTCCAACTTGTGAAATGGCGCAAATTGGCTAGAGGGTTGAGCTGTTGTTGTTTTATATATTTGGCCGGAAACTATAAATAGAAAGGAATATATATACATTGGATTGGACTAATTCGCAAGTGATCAGGAATTCCAATATGGCTGAAAAAATCATAAGATGAATAGTGCATAGTCTTATCCGTTGTTTAGTCCGATTTAGCTAAACTAATAAGTTGGCACAAGAGCACTAGCAAATTGCAAATCCTCCCAAAAATAGTTGAAAATGATGGGATTGGGATGTTGCTTCTTTTGATTAGTCAGTACTCGATCTAGTAACCCTGCAAGTTACAAGTCTCACGAGGTGATGCTTATTTATTCAAAGTTTGACAAAATAATAACTAAAGTTTAAGGAATCCAAGTTTGTGACCAGATATCTATCTATATTATTGAGGCTCAGCAGCCTTACAGTGAAGCCTTTTTTGAACTTTCTATTGTACATTTTCTCAATCTTTTCTCTGTTTTTTGTAATGATGATAAAAAAAAATATTTTTTGTAGACTTTTATTATTTTCTGTTTTCGTTTTAGGTAAAATTAGTCAAACATCCGATACGTTTTCAGTTTTTTTTTTACCCAAACTTAACATAATGTAAGAAAAAGTAACTAATTTTTTTTTCGTGAATATGATAAAAATATAGTAGCGTATTTTCTAACTGAATACGAAAAATCATGAAAATACAAAAGAAAAATAGAAAGCGAATATGGTAAACGTATGGGCCACGCTCTCTTACTTTTAAGTCAAACTACCTGGTTATATCACTCACATCTATCTCTATCCACTAGTATTTTCCCTTGTATATGTGCTCAGTGCTTCACTTCTTCCTATCCTCCTCTGCTTGCAAATTAACTTGCACGTCCGTTGCTTCTTTCCTTTTTTCTCCCTTTCATGTTAGTTTCTTTCTCAATCTGTTCTTTCTAGAATTTATTAATGTCCCTATATTTTCTTGTAAACTGGAGAAAAAAAAATCCGTTTGACAGACAGTTTTCTTTTTTTTTTCTCCTTCAGTTTTAAAAACCATTTTTTAAAACGAGACTGTTTCTGAAAACTCCATTTTGGAGTTCTGGGTTTTCAGTTTTGGTTTTTGTTTTAAGATCTAACCATCAAATTTCATTAGAAGCAATTTGCTATCCACATTTTAAAGAACTCATTTCATTTCATCACTTTCACCACTACCACTACTTATCCTTTAAGCCCTCACCACCACTACCACCAGCAGACAACCACCGTCACCGCCTGGCCGCCGCCCTAACTACCCCACCTTCGTCACTCCATTATGGCGCCACCACAGATCTACCCCACTGTCACCACCCTACCCTGTCACACTAACAGATCTCTTACATTGCCGCCATAATCCCCCGTTGCCACGACATATCTGCATCACCGTCGCCACCCCACTGCCATCACCACCGTATGAATTTACTCCACCATTGTGTTGCATAGACCAAGTGGACAACATCGCAACCACCATCTTAACCATCAAGCACCACCACCGCCATCTTAACCACCAAGCACCATAACTGCCGACGATCGATCAACGTCGGACAACATCACAATCGACAACACCGCAATCGAAAAACATCATGACCACCATCGATCAACGTTGACGTCGTCGATTTCACCACTCCCAACCACCCGCCGTCGATCTCGCCACTGTCATCTATGTCGTCTCTCGTCACTGCCGTTGATCTCATCATATCTGATTTTTGGGAAGTAGTAACTTCGTCGTGATTTTGGCAGTTGGCCGTGATGGGTGGTGGTTACTGGCTATGGGCAGCAGTAATACTGTGGCGTGATGAAGTTGGTTGGTGGTAATGAAAACTGATGTTTTTGGAAAGAAGGAATATAAAGAAAAATAAAATCCTAATAGAAGAACTAGGAATTGTAAAAAAATAAAACTGATCTATCAAACATCTACCTGTTTTTTTTTTAAAACAAAAATTACAACTAGTTTTGGTTTTTATTTTTTAGAAAATCAAAACTAAAAACTATAATGTTGTCAAACAGACCTAGTTTTTTTTCCATTCCCCCTTGCAAGTAATTTTGTATGGTCAATTATGGAAAATAAAAACACATCTCTCCATATCGTCGTGTGGTTTAATTATATGTTTGCTCTTGACGTTCATCGATCCATAACAACAATGTCATTTTCTTTGGGTGCACAGGAAATTACATAACAAATCATCACCTCCTTTTAGCTCAAGTTAATTACGCTTCAAGTCGATCCAGAAAAGAAATGGTACCGTTCAAAGAAACCAAAATACTTAATTTCGTGTAACGAAACTATATATGTAAACTGGATATCGTGAAATTTAAGAGATATAACAAACAAACAAAAAAAAAAAGTACAGCCTTGTTGCTTGTCCATTCATTGCACTCAAACTACATATTAGTTTGTGCAAGTTGCAGGATGTGATTGATACATTCCGTGTACAAGGGGAAAAAGTACATACATGAAGGTAACAACAACATTATATAATTATGGACACCAGCAGTGGTTCTTACTTCTAAGCACTTCCATCCCACATTACTTCTATTCACTCCACAAGATCCATCCTTATCATATAGTACATGCTACCTTCACTTTCGTGTTCACTACGAGATTCACATACATAATCTAAATCCCTTTTCTCATTGGATTTAAGTGTCTTAAAGGTTGACAGACCTTTCACACGTACTTCCGTTGTATGTATTTTTGTTTACTTTTATTATGGTTAGAACCGTATTTTTATATAATCTGTCGGTATGGAGATTGAAACCAACGAACTTGAGATTATCTCTCAAACCCTCCACCATTTCTCTCATTCCTTAGGGATTTCCCTTGTATGTATCATCAATGCGCATCAAGATATTAATTTGCTATCAGCTTATTCACTCGAATCTTTTTGTCCCTTGTTTTTGCTATTTATGAAGGAAGAGTAAAGAGAAGATCATATTGCTGCAAAAGGTGCACTTTGATGCATAAAGTCTTCTCTGTCACTTAAAACATGAAGAATCAGTCGTGTAAACGAAAACGACAAGTAGAGACATTTAGGGACAGTTTTTAAACTGCACTTTGCAATAACTACAAAAGACGAGGGTCCAACGAAGATACAAAGGAAATCGAAAAATATTGAAATAGAAAAATGCAAAAAAAAAAAAGAAAAATCAATACAATGGTTATAAAAGTTATCAGGATGAAATGTGGTGGTTAAGATGAGAAGAAAATAAGAGCTTGCTTCTAATACTGTTAGATTTGCACATCAATTATACCTTGTCATCTATTAGTTTAGATTTTTTCGAAAAACACGCTATTTTAGAAATTTGAGAGGGCGAAAGTGTAAATCAAGAGTAGAGAAACGGACTACTTTGTCATTGAGGTCCCGACCAAAAACAATTATTGCATAATTTGCGTGCCAATCAAAAGTCAAAGCAAAAGTTTGGCGTTCAAAGCACAGCGCGACCGTTTCTTTTCTTCGGTGAATGATACAACGCCACCTCGGAGTCGTTGCGGACGAATGTAACGGCCCAGCCACTATGACATCGCCCTCTATATTGTGTGTGTGTGGAGGTGTGTGTGATATATTAAATGGAATACTTTGGCCAGCTTAAGCGTCAGTCGACACTTAGTTTACTTTAAGACAACGGTAAGATACTCTCACAATGGTGTAGTGCATTTATGAAAATAAAATTTTCATAGATACTGATTTCAATATTTGAATCCAGTCAGTCGAAGAAAGGAGCAAACCTTGTCTAATGTCAGACCAACTCCTTGTACGTGATTGATTGTGTTTCTCATGTGAGAGTGAATTGAATTCATCCCTGGTAGCTAAAATTTTTGCTACAGGCCATACATGTGGGTGACGTCATTTTTTATATTTTTCTCAAAAAAAATTACAAGACCTTTTTGTATCTTTATTACATTTATTTCAAAACCAGTTATATATTTTGTGTTATTAATTTTTTTGGCACGCAAAGCATAACACTTATACTCTACGTAGCAGAGGTAGAATGTACTTGTGTCTCTCTTTTTAAAATATGAGCAACGAATGTCTTAAATTATTATTTACTGTTAAAGATTAGTCCAACAATATATAACAAGCATTATCATAAGAAAAAAAAATCAATGGGTATGTCACCAATGGAGTGCTATTTGCACTCCTACAGGGGAGGGACCAAACATACGAGCAGAAAAAATCGAACATAAGACGTTGCATGGCGAGAGCAATAATATCACGTTAAGCTATCATCGTGTGCTTTAAAAGTTCAAGCAAAGAAACAAGGAGTTTTAACGATATATACAAAGCTTATGACAGTCAGATGAGGCTAGGTGCCTCAAATTAGAATTGTAGTACAGTAGTTATGCATTCATACGAGAATAAAAATAAGAAAAAGAAAAATAAGCAAAACATCCTTGTTTGTTGCTAACTTTTTTTACTGAGAAAAGTAAAATTTCATAAGGCTTCAAGGCAATAGTACAGTAGAAGAAGCGTCTTCGTTCTATGATTACATGTTCGCATGAAATCATAAATTAAATATTTTGGTTAAAAAACTGGTGTAAATTACGTTTCTATTTAGTACTGAGTTTGAAATCATTTACCGTTAAGATTCTTGTGTGACACTTACAAAAACATTCCCTGGCTATAAACCCGTCGCTAAACAAGAGCGTGGTCATGACGCAGTTTGTTTGTTTTCTATAAAAAAGAAAAGAAAAGAAAACAGCAACAAATGCGAAAATCAAATATTTGAGAAACAGGAAAATAAAGAGAGTGGCGAAACAGTTCGTTACGGCGCATCACCGCGCCGTCCGGTTCCTGTCCAAAGCGTGTGGTGTGAAGAGGAAGCAACGCAGTGACAGAGGAGCCATGTTGACTGCCACGTGGCACGATTGAAGCCTGTTCCTCAGAGCAACTGGTTTTTTGCTTACGTTGGAACAGTTTTCAGCTTCAAAACAAAGAATTTAATGAGATCACCGACAGATTGTCCGTAGAAACTCTGGCTATCAATCTTCTGCTAAAAAAATCATTCAAATGAACAATTAGCGGCTAACTTCAATTCTGCGGTGTTTGCCGTTAATGAAAGCGTAACGAATATGGCAAATGATATATCCGCATTAAAATACGTTTATATAACTCTCTTTTTGTGGCTAAAATTACATTCCAAAGAAAAAAAGACGTTTATTTTTAGCTATTCAAATTGCTTGATAAAAAAATTAGCATTCACCTCTACGATTGCAAAGAATCAATATATCGTGTAAAACATGTAAAAATAAAAAATTCAAAAGTTGTTGTAATGAAATAGTCACAATAGTACGTGAAACATAGATAACACGCTTTGCGGTGCATTATAGTCAATCTCATGATTTTTGTTTCATTATAACAGTTCGTTAAGCCAAACATTTGAGTGTAATTACGATTACATTGTGACTGAATTCTACGGTATTGAATCAAACACGCTTGTTACAATTACCATTACGAATCATTATGGTTTCGAATCATTATGGTTACGGTAACGAATGATTCGAATCGCGAACCAAACATGCCCTTAATTAGCCATTGGACATCAAATTCTATTATTGCATGAAAGTTCGTCCATGAAGTAGTGTTTTTACGTTTAAAGGGTAGAAAATGGTACTTCCTTGCAAGCTTCCCTAGTAAAGAATTTTGTGAAGGGAGAGGTCACTTAATTTTTACTCCTGATGTGCTAATTAAGTAATCACCTTGTTAGTCCTTAAATTGTCAAAACTTGTCACTAAAATACATTTTTTAATAATGAAAAGAAGGTAAAAAGTATATAAGAGAATAAAAATAGAATGAAAATAGTATTTCCCTTTTACAAAAAATAGTTTCAAAAGGATTTTAACTTTTTACAACCACTCTACACACCCCCTCTAGCTTCAATCACAAACAAACCTCAACACCCCCCCTCCTCCTCCTCCTCCTCCTAAGTAAAGAACTTTTTAAAGGAAGAGATTATATTCACCCTCTAATACATTAATTCACCTTCTTTCAATACTTGTTACAAAATATGTTTTTAGCGACAAAAGAAATGCAAAAACATATAAGAAGAAATGCAAAAACATATAAGATAATGAAAATTACATTTTCTTTCTAATAACTCACTAAAACCACTCTCCACATCCCTCTATACACCGCCAAGCCCCCACCACCACTACCACCACTACTCCCCAAACTCACAAGCACAATAGGTATATGGTCCGTCCGTAAGCGCGCTCCCCCAATACGAACTTTTTTGCCACTCGCATAGTCAAAAACATTGATTACTATAACAGCTAATTGCAAGTATTTTATTCGCGGATTTTATGTTGATATAACTGCATATATATGACTTCTTCTTCTCATTCTTCTTCTTCGTGGTTTCACAAGCTGACCTACTTCCCACTCGTGCAGTCAAAGCCTAGGAATCATACACACTACTAGCTTGTACGTACTACCTTTCAGGAATTTTATGGCCACAGAAATGTGTTTTAAATTAGAGGATGTCGCCCCGACATCCGGCAAAGGAGCCTTTAACTATAATTAAATTAGTTGGAAAGCAGTAAGCATAGATGACATGCTGTTTAATGAAAACCTGAAGATTCAAAGTTAGTCAAATGAGTAGTTTGGATTTAAACTAATCATGTACACTGCCCAAAGAATTTGCCTCATGGCACTCTGAAGTAGTCAACTGATTATCCAGATGCTAAGTTTGATCCTTTGAATAACCAGTAGTCCCGCCGTAAATGTTGCCATACCACCTTTGTCTTTTTTTTGTTAAGAAACCAGATTATCTTATAGTCATTATTTGAGTCACCCGTTCATTGAACATGAAGCGAATGACAGTGAAAGTAAGAGCATGAGAACAAACAAAGTTGATTAGTAGTTAGAAAACGAAAGTATGAATTAACAAGTAAGACTGAAGATTGAGAATGGAGAGGGCTCGTTGTCCACTTTAAAATTAAAGGCTTCGATCGGAAAGTAACTCAATAATAGTAGTAGTTGCTATTGGCGAATTGTTTCAAGCCTAACATGTTACATGGAGGGAATTAACAATAATGGTAAGCACACAATGTATGGAAAATATAAAAATATCATATTTGAGTCTTTGAAAATTTGGTATTCTGGTCATTTTAGAAAATGCAACTTTACTGGTAAAGTGTATTTGGGTGAGGTATTTTTGCTGGGACTTTACTTCGGCTGAGGATTTAAAATTAAATATCTTGAATGCAATTTAATGTTTGGTAACTGCAAAAAAGAATTTGTGAAATTCTAAATGGGAATTGAAAGAGGGATTTTCAGAGTCAAAATCTTCAATTGTAATAACCACTAGACTAGTTTTTGCCAAATCCACATCTAGACTAATTTTTTTGTCAAATTCACATGAGACATAAGCTCTATACAAAAATCCTTGCTTATGCAAAAATCCTTGCCAAACTTGGTTGCTCCTGAAGGATTTGGCATAAGCTCTATGCAAAATCCACGTCTAGACATAAGCTCTATGCAAAAATCCTTGCTTATGAAAAGCTTCAAACATTTGGCTGTAAATCAAGCTGACATGGAGACCAATGCTTATGCAAAAATCCTTGCCAAACTTGGTTGCTCCTGAAGGATTGATTAGACCTCAAATATTTTGATGCTCCATGGAATGTACAATTAAACAGCAACTTACTGATGCTTTGGTTATTATGTACCAAAGACTTATGTATGTAACTTAATTTTGATGAATGCCAGATTATCCAAAAAAAATTCATACACTCTTGCATTGGGGTAATATCAATAAAATTACACTAAAGAGGGTGAATAGGATTTTAAGACTACTTAAGAAAATTAACAAATACATCTACCAATTTTGAGAAT
Source organism: Escallonia rubra (assembly GCA_033065855.1). NCBI lineage: Eukaryota > Viridiplantae > Streptophyta > Magnoliopsida > Escalloniales > Escalloniaceae > Escallonia > Escallonia rubra. Next base: position 120,145 of record JAVXUO010000216.1, on the reverse strand, counting down.
GAAATGAGTAATATATATGTCAAATATGTAGATCAACTAATCAGACAACAAGTCTAAGGCACTAATGTAAAGAAAGAAAGGTTTAGAGATATTTGACAATAAAGACTTAGATGATTAGGCTCAAATTGCCCTCAAGCCTATGTCTACCCATTCAAAGAAGTCCCTTGAAAGGCCCTAGAATGGTCTTCCTTGTGGGTCAAGGCCGATCTCTGACAATGCCTTGACGCTATCCACACACCAAAAACTAGGGTTAAGCACCAAACTATCTAGGCTAATCTGAATCGCTTAGATCAATCAAACCAAACAATCAAGATATCTCAATGTTTCGGTTTCGCATTTTTCAAACTGATCTTGGTTTGGTTCGGTTTACGAATCAATTTTTTTAATACCAATAACAAATTGAGCCTAACCAACCTACGACATTGATTATTTTCACATACGTGGTACTAAGCAAAGCCAAATAAACAAACCTTGACAGTTAAAAAAAAAGAAAAATATGAGAGCACATCTAGTGATAAGTACCTCTTGTATATTCCCTCACTCTTGCTTGTACGAATGACTAAGGCATATTTCAGTTTTCGTTGTAACATATATCTGCATTTATACTTACATCTTATGTTCACACAAGCACTTAGATACTCGATGTAATAAGATTATGTGTTAGATAAAATATACCCTCAATGTTGAATAACTTTTGGATCGAATAATATATAGGTGCGTGAAGGGAAAACTTTTTTAAATTGACACAAACCGATGACAACCGACCAAATCTAACTATATAAATCGACTATACCGAACTGTCTAAAATAATGTTGTTTGGTTCGGTTCTGTTAAAAGTTTTCCAAACTCATCGGCAACGAATTGTGATTACCGCTTCCAAGAACAAGCTTTGACATGCAATTTTCAAGTTCCAAAGCTTGACAACCCAACCCCAAACTTTGATACAATTTATTTGAAATGATAGACTATGTACAATGAACAACTCTCTATAAGATGATGGGTACAAGTTTAAGCTCGATGATGGGTACAAGTTTTACTCTAAAATAAAGAGAGATGAGTTTATTGATGACAAAAAATGTACATATCTTTCAAGTTTATGCTCATAATGAATGCTCAATTGAATTGAATGTGAAAATAATGAATATTAAGAGACATTGAATAAATGCTTTGAGTTTTGAGTATTTGCAAGAAATGAGGTTTAAAATAATTTGGATCAATGCCAAAATCAATTTATATAAGTGTGGGAATAAATATAGCTATTCTAAAGAATGTATGATATTAAATGCGCCAAAACGGTAAATGTAGCCGACTGTATTTTCGAGAGTAGATGTTGATATTTTGAATTCTGAGAACGTAGTCGATTGCATTGGAATTCAGTCGAACAGTATTCCCAATTTTTGGGACGTGAGATAGGATTTCGCTCCGTGAGACACTCATTAGGTGTAAAAGTGTTAGTTTCAGTAACCTAGCTACGTTTTTGACTAAAATGTTATAGATCTTGAGAAGCTGTATATTGAAATTTAGGAATATTTTGGTTAAAAGCCAGAAAAAATTTGGGTGTCTATACATGCTAAAGGTGAGCAATGTTCGATTTAAGGGTCAAACTGCAAACCAAACCGTTACACTTCGGTTTGAAAAATCTTGAATCGAACCGAACCGAACACCATTGATTTGGACGGTCCAGTTTAGTCGATTTAAACTATTCGGTTTGGTCAGTTTAAATCGGTTTGTGCTCATTTAAAAAAGTTATCCCTCTGCAAACCTACGATTGGATCCAAATATTATTCAAAATTCAAGTTATAGTTTTTTTCTAAATTCCACATAATCTTATTTCATTCAATATCTGACTGCTCATATTAATAGATGATTTAAATATTGTTCAAGACATATGTTACAATAAAAACTCAGCTATGTCTTTGTCAACGATGTTGAAGAAAGAATTAATAAATATACAAGATACATCAATAACTATACTTTTATTGTAATACCCCGAAAATTTTCTTTTCCTTGTGCGAAATTAATATTTTTGAATAATTAAGTTTGTGGTCTTTTGTTAACATTAAGAAAATGAATTGGGATTGTTTCTGAAATTTTCGGTTGAATGAAAGTGGTTTCATTCGAATCAAAACTTATTGATGATAAAGTTTTTGAGTTCTGAAATATCCGGTCGAAGAAAAATAGTTTGGCTTCAAATAAAAATGGTTTTCTAAAGTTTTAGTCGAATTTAAAAAGTTTTAGTCGACTAAAAGTATTTTCGGTTGACTAAAAAGTAGTCAAATTGTGTAAAAATGGTTTTCTGAAGTTTTAGTCGAATTTAAAAGGTTTTAGTCAACTAAAAGTGTTTCGGTCGACTAAAAAGTATTTAAATTGTGTAAAAAATGGTTTTCTGAAGTTTTAGTCGAATTTAAAGGTTTTAGTCGACTAAAAGAGTGATTTCAGCCGACTAAAAGGTTAGTCGATGAACAGTGATTTTGAACAGTACTATGAACAGTAATTTTTAACAGTGTTTTGAACAGTACTTTTAGTCGACTGAAAAGTACTTTCAGTCGACTAAAATGCGTTTTCAGTCAACTCAAAGTTATTTTCGGTCGACTTAAAGTTGTTTTCGGTCGAATTAAAAGTGTTTCCATTAAAAGTGTTTTCGATCGAATTAAAGGAGTTTTCGGTCGACTAAAAGGTGTTTTCATTCGACTCAAAGTGTTTTAGTTGACTCAAAGTGTTTCATTCGACTCAAATGTTTTTAGTCGAATGTAAACTTAAATTTTTGTCCCCTATAAATAGTGTTTTATTTCATTTCTAGCCTTTTTTGGATTTTCTGTTTCTTTTCTTCTCCTTTGTATGAGAGAGAGAGACGGAGAGAGAAAGAGAGAGATAGAAGGCTTGGAAAAGTTTGGAAGCTCTAAGGAGGAGCTTAAGGATTTGTGACTCTCAAGAGGCTTGATTAAGGTAAGGGTTTACTTTCGAAATTCGAATCAGCGATGGACCAATCGCTCATGTAAGTCTTTAGATTCTTTTGAAATCCGAATCTCTTCATATATGGATAAGTGATTCTTCATCTCGTTTTTGTTTTGAACTTTGTTAAGAATGACTTGTTGTCAATTCTATGATTTGTGAAAAATCAAATTCCGTCGGATTTGTTTGACCTCAGAATATTGACATATTGATATCGTCGTTTCAGTGATTTATGATCGTTATTATTTTCGTGAACTCCACTTATTGTTTGACGAGTTCGTTGTAAGATAATGTGATTTTGAAACTTTTGAATATGGTTTGATTTATCCGATATTTGATAATAGTTATTTTGTGATTTTGTTTTGGTGACTTTATGAGTCATGTCACAGTGTATGTGACTTATTTCCGACTTACCCACGTGAATTGAAACGTGGGCTACCTCAGGGGAGTTGAGCTAGAGATCGCGATCTTACTTTCCGAACCGGCCTCATATGTCAGGAATAACGTATGTGACCACTTTTCGAATGACTCTCTAGTGTCTGTTTCGATAGTATCTGTTTCTGAACTCTGATATATTTTGGCATATGATATTCGGTCTGACATCTCTAGTGTTTGTTTCGATAGTATCTGTTTCCGAACTCTGATATATTTTGGCATATGATATTCGGTCTGACATCTCTAGTGTCTGTTTCGATAGTATCTGTTTCCGAACTCTGATATATTTTGGCATATGATATTCGGTCTGACATCTCTAGTGTCTGTTTCGATAGTAGCTGTTTCTGAACTCAGATATATTTTGACATTGTTATTTGGCTCTCTAGTGTCTGCTTCCGAACTCAGATATATTTTGACATTTGTTGTTTGGCTCCCTAGTGTCTGTTTCCGTATTTTGACATATTCTGACATTTGATATATGGTCTGATTTTGTCTGTATCCGTACTCTGATATATTCTGGCATTTGATATTTGGTCTGATCTCCGTTCCGTTGAAATATTTTGTGCTTCCGAAATTTCGTTTCTCAGATATTTTGGTTTTGTCTGATTGGTCATTTGAGCGACCTTAATGGACATTTGGCTCATTCCCTTATTGTTTTTCCTTTCAGGTGGTTAGTAGGTGGGATTTCAGATTTGAAGGGCTAGCTGTGTGACCAAAGTTAGCTGCCTTATTTTAGAGTTAGTATTGATATTTAAGTGTATTGAATTAAGATAAGTTGGTATTGCTTAGGTTTTGTTTTGAAACTCTGGGTTGGAAAATTTTTGGATTGTATAAAAGCTTTGGGCCCCTATGTCAAATATTGATGTATTTTGGGAATTATTAGTATATGCTCTGATTGACCGTTTGAGAGATTTATGATTAAGAGTAAAGATTTTTCTGACTCCGTTTTTCTAATATTTTAAGGTTTTCTGATTTCATTTGGGAGACTTTCGATATTGTTTCGTTTGGGATTTTAGTGTATGCTATGATTTACCAATTTGAAGTCTTCTGATAATTATGGAATTTTATCTGATCTCTGTATATTTGGCATTAACGCTCCGTAAATAAGTTCGGGGCGTTACATTTATGTTCTAACTGCTTTCATTATTTTCTTTTCTTTTGACTTTCAAGGTTTTGTTTCTTTAGATTTGTTTAGTACCATGTATATTAAGATTATCAATAAATTTCAATAAAAATAAATTTGTATATCATAGGTCAGTTCGGTTTAGTTTGTGATCGGTTTCAAAAAAATAAACCGAATTGAACCGATGTCGATTTGAAAAATGTAAAACCGAATTGTCAAGATATTTGGACGGTTCGAATTAGATTGGTTTGAGCGGTTTGGTGCTCACCCCTATTACCCACTGTTAATTGCTCTTGAAATTGTGGTGCTCGTGGTGGTGGACGTCTTTGGCTATGTAATTTTGATAGTCTTGAAGTAGATATATGTTTTAAAGTATTTAAGAGTAATAAAAATAAAACTGGTAAGACTAATTAAATAATAAAAGAATAAAGTTACTAAATAATAATGCTTTTAGTAAAAAAAAAATTGAGAGGATTAAGACTTAGCAATAAATAAGGATGCACAAGAAAGCTTGTAGATAAAAGAGAATTGTTAATTGCAATTGAGATATGAAAAAATTGAAGAGAATGCATCAATTTATAAAATTTTCAAATCTCACTAAAAATTAGCCGTTTATAGTTGTTGGAAAGGTAAATATGTAAATGTGCATAAAAAAGTTGTTAAAATATGATTGGACGAAAGTATCCCTCAAATTAACCGTTATATATATATAGTTGTTGGATGAGCTGAGTAAAAAATAGTTATCCAAAAGTATGGCTGGAGAAAAGGAAAAAATTCAAAATTTTGAATTCTGACGGGTCTACCCAGAGAGGGCTGGACTTGGTACGGGCCGGGCCGGGTTCCTTTTGAAGGAAATAAGGGCCCAGTCTCGATCCAGGCCCTAGGTCCTTGTGGTCTAGACCTACACCGTACACTTTGCGAGCCGGGCCTACCCGGCCTCTTCCGGGGTGGACATGGGCTGGCCCACGGGCCCGGCCCATTTGACATCTTTATTTGTATCGATCCTTACTAAACATTTTGCTTTGAGACGTGAAAAAAAATAATAAAAAAAAAATTATCATGCATGAGGATAAAAAAAACGAGTATGTGCGACTCTGTTGGAGCATCAGTTTGTCATGCATTCACGCGAAGTGAAAAAGGAATTCAAGCAGACAGATAGTAGTCCGGTCAGAGCATGGACAGTAGTAGAGTACCACTGTTGCAGCGTAGGGAGCTCGGCTACCTAGACTCACTAGCCTGCCGCTCAGGCACACACAGTGAAGTGAGTGATGGAGATGAAATGGAAACGACAGTACTGATGTAAGAGATGGGATGTTTGTCCCACATGGGGGAGGTGGTGTTCGCAAGTGGGGGGCACAATACTTATGGCCGGTGCGGCAGTGGCTATAGCAAGTGGTGGCGGGTGGGAGAAGGTGGAAGAAGAAGGTGACGGTAGCTAGCTAGCCAGGCTGCTGCTCTGTCACCACTACTAGCCTGTACGCTTGCTTCACGCAAGCTTGCTCCCCCACACTGCTCATGTTTGCCGTGGCTTTCAAGTTTGGTCCTAATAAACACCCCCCTTTCTCTTCCCATTAGCAATCCTACATTACCACAATTATTATATTAGTGGTCCACGTAAGTCGTTTCTTGTTCGGGATAAATAAATATACGTATTCGTTTTGTTTGTGAGTTTTTTTTACCGTATAAGATTTTAGATTAATATAAATGTAAAAATTGGTGCGATGGCCCATACGTATGTAGTGGTCTTGTAGATTTTTGAGGCACAGAACCTTATGTGAAAAATTATTATATTAGAAGAATATCTCATATATATAGGGATTAATAAAACTATTATATTAGAGGAATATCTCATATATGTAGGGCTTAATTAATCAGGTTTCCATCTATAGATTCTTCTGTCTTCGGTTTATCACGAAAACCGATTAGCTAATTTGGCTCTTGACTTGCTCTCTTGTTATGTGAAAAGCTATCTTTTTTCACTTGAATATGGCGGACCCAATTGCAGGCTATTAGTACATTCATACACAAGTACGTAGTCTATGTACGTAGAGTTTGATTTTTTCTTCTTTTTTCGCTCTAACACGTTATTGTTTGTTACCGATTTGAATAGATAAACTCGGTTTATAGACACGACTTAACTTTGTCACAGGAAAATTAATACCCGAACTCCACAAAGGTGATAGCAAGGAAAATCAAAATGCCAAATAAAATTCGAAACTCTGCATGTATTTGTTCAAAAACCGTCTGCAGGGTAGAACCTTCCGTATATACGTTTGTCCATTATAATATAAAAACCTCCATAGGTCTCAATTCTCAACACTGACCCACCACCAAAAGTTCAATTTTTTTTCCGATACAAGAAAGCCAAGTACCAAACAACCCTTTCTCCCTCTAAATTCCTCCCCCTAGCTCTCTCTCTCTCGATCTCGATCTCGATCCCGACCCCACAATCTTCTCAGAGAGAGAGAGATGAGTGCTGGTAGTCATCGGAATGATGATAGAGGCAGTGCTGGTGGCCGTGGTGGTGGTGGTGGCGGTGGCGGGCCTTGTGGTGCCTGCAAGTTTCTCAGGAGGAAGTGTGTAAAAGGGTGTGTGTTTGCGCCATATTTTGACTCGGAACAAGGCACTGCACACTTTGCAGCGGTCCACAAGGTGTTTGGAGCCAGCAATGCTTCCAAGCTGCTTCTTAGAGTACCGGCACACAAGCGCCTTGATGCAGTCGTTTCGCTCTGTTATGAAGCTCTCTCTAGGATTAGAGACCCCGTTTACGGCTGTGTTGGCCACATCTTCACTCTCCAGCAACAGGTCTGCTTGTATAATCAATTTTTACTGTTTAGCTACTTCTGTTTTGATCTTGCTTCTCGGTTCTTTCTCAAACATACATTGGCTTATGAGGTTGTGGTCCTATTCGATTTTCTTGTTGGTCAGAGCAACTTTGATGCAACCTCATCACTGAAAATAAACAAACTCAGCCGCTATTCTATCATTGATGGGGAATTTGAATGTAGCAAAGCTGTTTTCCTCTCTGGTCGTTTAACAACATATATGTAACGCTCAGTGCCACTACAAAACATTTGAGGTTCTTATCAGTGGTTTATCTTTGAGCTTGTTCGTTCTGAGATTATCAATTGAAAAAGTTTCTTGGGTGAAATTAACTCATAAAGGCTTTTTTTGCTAAAGAACCTGCAAGAAGACTTGGCCCTTTGCTCATGTTAATATGCGCGTGTTCCTTTGACTAATAACGCAGGGGTTATCTAGATTTCACGTACAATGGTGGTAAGTAACTTGAAATTGCTAACCTGGTAGAATTACAGAGAGTGTGGACTAGGTGCTAAGTTCTTCTTTCTGTCAGATATCCTTCACAAGAAACCCAATTTGGTTTCGTGTGTTTTTGCATATATTTTGTTGTGGGGTGGGGTGGAGGGGGGAGCAGACAGTAGTGGTGGGTGGACTTGCGAGTCTTTGTTGTTGCTTGCCGGGATTTCCAAGTAAACCTAATCTCTGAGTAGCTCGAGAAATATTAAAAGACTTCTCTTCTTGACTTTTTTCCGTTGTTTGAGTTCTTATCTTCTAGTGACAATAAAGGGACCTTAAATGAGTCTTTAGAATACAAAATTATGTTTGTTCTCTGCACCTACAACAATACATGATCAGTTCATTACGTTTCCCGAGTATGGCAGACTCGCATGTCTCATTTTTCTGCTTCAAAAAATCATCCTTGTTGAATATTCCTTCCTTTGTTCCTGATGGTTATGAAACTAATTAAGCACTCGTTGGTATTGAGCACCACATTTAAACTACACTCTGAGATAGATACATTTGTGACCCTAGGACAAGCTTCACCAAGACTCCACCCCATGTTGTGGTGCGGATAAAAGCGAAAAGCTCTTGACTTTTATCATTAAGTGATGAACCGTATGTATCGATGGCCGATCATGTCTCCGTTCTTTGACTACTTACAAATAGCGATAGAAATTCCAGATGGAGTAGTCGAAAATACAGGCTACTTCTGGATAAGACCTCGCAAAGGTGCAAAGACTTCTTGCAATTCTTATGTTACACAGAATAAGTAATGAGTGCCTTGAGTTTGATATTTGTTCAGGTGTCCGATTTCTCTAATTTTCAAAAACCAAGACACGAACGGTAACATGGCATTCCTCTGTGCTTATCTTGCAGTTTCTTAGTTAACATGGTATAAAGGTGACGCACATTGTTTTACTTTATTAAAATTTAAATCAAGAACTATAAGATAGTGTAGCATTTTGCAATGCGAAGAAGATTTTCACATCTCAAAACGTTTTAAACTTGAATCTACTGTTGTGCATGTACGCAGGTTGTTAGTTTGCAAGCGGAGTTGGCTTATGTTCAAGCCCGCCTTTCAATCCTGCAGCGACTCCCTTCAGCAGCGCCTCCGCGTCAACAAAGTCCTACGCCAACATTTCACCGACCCTCATCAGATTTGGAGTCCAGCACTAACATGCCAGTGCATTTTGATCCGCGCCAGTCAGCAGTGGCAAGTTTTTGTAGCCGTTGGACGATGACGAGTTTGAAGACGGCGATCTCCGTGCATTAGCACGAGAATTCGTCTCGAAATACTTGTCGGAAGTGAAATGTCGGCCTTCAACCTCCCCTTGAATACCCAACTGCTCCCGAAGCCATCTAGCAAACTTTTGTAAACTCTTCCCAGCGAGCTTGCGCGTCATTTGAGTCTTGACTTAATCAAATGTAGCTCATATCACCCTTTTTTTTGGCTTCCAAATCTCATAATAAGAGCTCAGATATAGGTTTTGGCATCGTTTTCCATTGCTGCTTCTGTCTTCATTTCTTGTTTGTGCAATGGAGGCCATCATCACTGTGCAGTTATTGGTTACTTTCCGTGGTCTGTATTTCTTGTTTATGCAATTTCTTGTTCATCTCTCTGCAGTTTAGGTGTCGGTCTTCTTGTTGTTTGATTACGCTTTAACATACTGTATTTGTTTTCGAAAATGACGTTGAAGAGAGAAAAATGATAACAAGGATCAAACATAGATGTTTGGCGCATGAAAAAATCTACATGTTCCCAAAAAACAAAAAGACATCCATATAACGGTAACAGAAATGACACGATAGACCAAACAAATGCGAGATTCGTCGAGATTAAAGTGAGCAAGAGCCCAAAGAACAAAACAGGAGGGGAATGAGAAAGTATCCATACAAAGTACAAGTAATGGCATTTGTAATGTATAAAAGCTATAAGTTGGCGACAAATAGTTGCCCATATATTTGATATTTCTCCCTGCAAATTGATGTTTTATCTTCTTGGTTTTTTATTTTTCTTACTTGATAGTTCTTCGTATCTATTTGTTTTTACAATATGCGTTTATGTCATCCGGACATGGATCTTCAACATTACTGGAAAAAATTAGTAAAGTTTGTTATTGGTAAATCTAGATGTTTAAAAGGACTTACAGTTATGTACGGAGTACTAAACATACTAGCCTCTCTAAAGATCTACAAATACTCCGTATCATTTTGGATGGATTCTTTAATTTTAAACTTACCTAATTTTTCAGGAGTAATAAGAGTTAATTATACTATCAAGTAAGCCTTATGTAAATATTAAAAAGCTCTAATGAACCAATATGCATAACCTATTAGGGTTTGACTTGGATTATTCTATGTATCCTCAAAAGCACTCGCTTAGCGAAGATAAAAATTAAGCTACAATCGATTTGCATTTTCAGTGAAAAATTAGCTACATAGGAAAATCAGATCTACATAACCGGTAGAAACCTTATTTGTAGCTCGTGCCGTACAAAAAATTCCTAGTAAAGAAATATAAATCATTACTGAAACTGCCGATAGACTTAATTTTGACTATCCTATCCCTAGAAACATCTCTAGAATGAAAAATGAAAAACAATAGGAACATCTAAATTAAGAAGAGAAAAGGATGTTATAATTGATTGATGTAAGATTCTTTTATTTATCATATATGGTGTAAGGTTATTACATTTATCGTATGTTAATGTATATCTATAATAATCAATGAAAGGATTTATCAATAAACATATAGCTTTCATTATCTTATGATAAACCAGATATCGGCAATAATTTTTTTGTGAATGGGACTCAAAACAAAAAAAGTAGCCATATCTCTATACTTAATTAAATAAGGAAGAATAATAAGGCTAATCAAAACAGAATTTTAACAATTTGGAAGAAATAATATATGCCATTGGTGGAAAACAATCTAAATTTAAGTAGAATAAAACCTTATTGTTTTTTTAAAACAAATCTAACTTTCTCAGTGCAAAAAAATGTATATATGAAAAATGTATATCTTACGAACTTATTGTAAACGAGTATAAACCAAAAAAATATTTTTTGATGGGTACTAGCCGATGAAGAAAGGGCTCTTATTTTATAAACAATTTAAACAAAAATAAAGGACTAATTAGCAAACCTTATTGTAAATACTATCATTATGACTTAATTTTAACTATTATATTCCTAATAATCTTTAATATGAAGACATAAATCTATTTGTCAAGAAAAAGAAAATAGGGTTTGAGTCAAAAACCCCATTTTCGATTCCTAATAATCTTTAATATGAAACCCTTACTTTCTGAACCGGCCTCATATGCCAGGAATGACGTATGTGACCACTTTCTGAATGGCTCACTAGTGTATGTTTCCCGTATTCAGATATATTTTGACATTTGATATTTTGTCTGCTAGTGTTTGTTTCTGTATATAGATATATTTTGACAATTGAAAACACCTTTAATTCGACCGAAAACACTTTTAAATCTACTGAAAACAATTTTGAGTTGACCGAAAATAGTTTTTAGTCGACTGAAAGTGCTATTCATTCGACTGAAAGTTATTGTTCATCCACTAAAAATTTCAGAAAACCTTTTTAGTCGACTAAAAACCACTTTTAGTCGACTGAAAACTTCAAAAATTCCAAAATACCATTTCCCTTCATTTTGATTCGAACACAACCACTTTCATTCGACCGAAAATGAGTTTTTTTAGTCGACCGAAAACTTCAGTAGCTCTTTTACACACAAAAAATCTTTTCATTCGACCGAATATTTCGAAACTCAAAAACTTTATCATCAATAAGTTTTGATTCGAATGAAACCACTTTCACTCGACCGAAAATTTTAGAAACAATCCCAATTCATTTTCTTAATTTTAACAAAAGACCACAACTTATTTATTCAAAAATACTAATTTCGCACAAGGAAAAGAAAATTTTTGGGGTATTACATTCTCCCCTCCTTAAAAAAATTCCATCCTCGGAATTTAAAACGATTCTTAATTAAAAAAAAATAGCTTCTCGCCTCCCAACACGAGTCAAAACATTCCTCATACTATAACTGAAATTCTAACTTCAAAACATACATGGCTTAACTAGCCTATGAAATGGACTGAGCTACAATTACAGCATTCAAAATTTCAATAAATGAAATCAATCCCCAATGCGTAATGCTTCCACTGCACTATTCTGATAATACACCGAACCATATACTTTACAAAATCCGGATAACGCGTTTAACTTTAAGCCTGAGGTGTACCAAGTACTAAACACTTTCTCATCCCATATGACGTATTTTACGAAATTCAAACTTAAGTTTTTTAACTTCCATTGTCATAACCGCTCCAAAATATAATCAGATTGCTCCTCAAAGTATTTATACTTGGCTATCAAATGAAACACGCTGAATCAAGTTACTCCAATCAAAATTCAAATCATCTGAAACAGATACAATACAGACAGGCTCACGTTATGCCATTATGCTAACACATTAAACCATAACCTTGGTACAAAGCCTAACATTAAACCATAACCTTAGTATAAAACCTAACATTGTCACGGTTAACTTCAAACGTACCCCAAAATTAATAATCAATCTTCATGCTAATCTCAAGGATTTATACTCCAAAATCTTCAAATCAAAATTTACGCCCGTACAAAATCACAATGGAGCCATATCAATACGCCCTTAATAACATTTCACTGACAACTGAGTGTAACTTATAACTAAGGTTACTAAATTATTGGTACGCCTTCAGCCCAAATGTTTTACCCACATTGTTAGACTTTCCAATATGATTACCCATAATCAAATCACCAATATCGAATATTCAAAGATTCTATATTCCAAAAACATTGTATTGTTTTAAACATACGGTTTCTTAAGGCAACATCAAACTCAACTTCTTGCCCATACTTTTCAACTGCAAAATATCACAAACTCAAAATCTAAGGCTTAACTAAATTAAAATCACAAAATGTTTAAGCAATTCAATAACCAAACCATGAGATCACCTAATGATCAATATTTCTCCTATCTAATTTTATTCTGACATCAAAATTGAAACCATCAGACAACATTTGAAGCATCCTCCATCGACTTAGCCAATATGAATAACCAATAACAATAAGCACTTACTCGTCATACCAAAGGTCACCTCGCTTTCGCTGCGCACCCTGATACCTCAATGCAAACCAGCTCAATCTATTATCAAATTATCACATAGAAAAATATATTATTCTTAATTTCACATATATCACGCATCCACCAAAGTTTAAACCTTTAAACTATCACATCATTTATATCTCTCAGTTACAACCTTTACAGATAGCTTCTAGTTCTCAGAGTTACTCGCCAGACGGTCATAATCATCCTCTTTTCTAAAGCAGTCCATCTTGGTATTATTGGAAGACAATCAGTCCAATCCATACTCCCAAAATAACCTCATATCTAGAAAATTATGTCAATTCTTAAATATCTGTAATCAATACTGATGAGGCAGGGATTATAAACCGTAAGGGTCACCATGGAATTCCATAAAGATATCTACATATAGACATGTTTCAATTTTCTAGGTTTAAGACTTAGGTGCCCACAAAAGGATATCAGAACAACAGAATAAAAGGGGCATTATGATATAGTAATGCCAAATCTTCCTTTCAAATTTTTGCACGAAATCTCTGTCACTATATAAATTATTTTCTGAGATCACCACTCTTTTCCATACACTATCTAATAGAGTTACTAAACAACATCTAAAGATCATAGTCATATCCTTCAATTATTCTCCTTGATTAATACTAAAAATATCTGAATCCCAAATACAACTAATATTCGTTCTATGATTATTCACTCAACTCAAATCCAAAGCTTATGGCCAAATCTCAATCTTATACTCTATTCGGAAATAAATTCCCCAAACTTATTCAACCTTTTCAAGGTTTAATCCTAATCACATATATCTTAGGCTTAGGAGTCTACAGAATCACGTACCTAAGCTCTGATACCATTTTGTAACGCCCCGAAAATTAATTAAAATTCCTTGAGAGTTAACGGTTGAATAAATCGAAAATCAGAAATCGGAGTAAACCTTACAATATCGAAAGTCTCCCAAACAAAATTACAAACCTTAAAATATCATAAATATCCCAAACAGTCAATCAGAGCATGTAATAATAACTCCCAAGAGTATATCAATATCTGTCATAGGGCCAAAAGCTTTAATACAATCCAAAAACTTTCTCCAACACGGAGTTCAAAACAAAACCTAAACAGTACCAACTTGTCTTAATTAAATACACTCAAATGTCAATACTAACTCTGAAATAAGGCAGCTAACTTTTGGTTACACAGCTAGCTCTTCAAATTCGAAATCCCACCTACTAATCACCTGAAAGGAAAAACCATAAGGGAATGAGCCAAATGTCCAGTGAGGTCGCTCAAATGATTAATCAAACAGAAGCAAAAATATCTGAGAAACAAAATTTTGAAAGCACAAAATGTCTCAACCGAACGAATAGTCAAACCAGGTTCCAAATGTCAAAATATGTTTGAGTACGGAGACATATATCAATTGTCAAAATATATCTGAATACGGAGATAGACACTATCAGACCAAATATCAAATGTCAAAATATATCTGAGTACGGAGACAGATATCAATTGTCAAAATATATCTGAGTACGGAGACAGACACTATCAGACCAAATATCAAATGTCAAAATATATCTGAGTACGAAGACAGTAATCAAATGTCAAAATATATTGAGTACGGAGACAGACACCATCAGACCAAATATCAAATGTCAAAATATATCTGAGTACGGAGACATATATCAAATGTCAAAATATATCTGCATACGGAGACAGACACTATCAGAACAAATATCAAATACCGAAATATTTCTGAATATGGAAACGGACAGTAGCAGACTAAATATCAATTGTCAAAATATATCTGAATACGGAAACAGACACTAGCAGACCAAATATCAAATGTCAAAATATATCTGAATACGAAAACGGACACTAGCGAGCCATTCAGAAAGTGGTCACATACGTCATTCCTGACATATGAGGTCGGTTCAGAAAGTAAGATCGCGATCTCTAGCTCAACTCCCCTGAGCTAGCCCACGTTTCAATCCACGTGGGTAAGTCGGAAATAAGTCATATACACTGTGACATGGCTCATAAAGTCACCAAAAAAAATCTCAAAATAACCGTTATCAAATATCGGACATTTCAAACCATATTCAAAGGTTTTAAAATAACATTATCAAATTACGAACTTGTCGAACAATAAGTAGAGTATACGAAATAATGACGGTCATAAATCACTGAAACAACGATATCAATATGTCAAAATTCTGAGTTCAAACAAATTCGACGGAATTTAATTTCCACAAATCATAGCATTGAAAACGAATTATTCATAACCATGGTCAAAACAAAGGGGAAGAGAAAGTGACTTAACTCAATTCGAAGAAGTTCAGATTTAAAAAAAAAAGAAACTAAGGACTTACATGAGCGATTGATCCATCGCTGATTTGAATTTCGAAAGTAAACCCTTACCTTAATCAAGTCTTTAAGAATGCAAATCCTCAAGCACCACTTTAGAACTCAAGAGCTTCCCAAACCTTTTATTTCTCTCTTTTCACCGCAAGGGTAAAGGGAACAAACTTCCCTAGCCTTTTGAGAGCCACAAATCCTTAAGCTCCTCCTGAGAGCTTCCAAACTTTCCAAGCCTTCTTCTTTATCTCTCTTTCTCCCTCTCTCCCTCTCTCTCTCCCTTTCTCGCGCGAAGGAGAGGAAAAGAAACAGAGGACCCAAAAAGGCTAGGAATGAAATAAGACACTATTTATACAAAGGTAAAGAAAATTACACTATTCATTCAAAGCAATACTAGTTTAAGTCGACTAAATCCTTCAACCGTTTCCTCTATTGATTTAAAACACTTTGAAGTCGACTGAAAACACCTTTAAGTCGACCAAAAATACCTTTAATTTGACCGAAAACACTTTTAAATTGACCGAAAACTACTTTGAGTCAAACGAAAATAGTTTTTAGTCGACTGAAAATACTATTCATTCGACTGAAACTTACTGTTCATCGACTAAAATTTACTGTTCACCGACTAAAAATTTCAGAAAACCTTTTTAGTCGACTAAAAACCACTTTTAGTCGACTGAAAACTTCAGAAATTCCAAAACACCATTTCCCTTCATTTTGATTCGAACAAAACTGAAACAAAAAAGAGAACCCTAGAGGGGGTGAATAGGGTTTTAAGACTACTTTAAAAAATAACAAATAAATACTTCAAACACAAAATCTCAAGTAAGCAAACTAGTCAATCTCAACAAAAATGTAAAACGATAAAGTAAAGAGAGAAGGGTTTAGAGATACTTGACAAGGAGATTTAAATGGTTCGGCTTGATACCCTCAAGCCTACGTCCACCCCTTCAAGGAAGTCCCTTGAAATGCCCTATAATCTACTAGTATGATCTTTCTTACTGGTCAAGATCGAACCTCTTACAATCCATTGATGCTATGCCCACATCAAGAACAAGTTTTGACAAACCCAAAGCTCCAAAGCTTGACAACCCCAAGCTTTGATACAAGAACCTTTAGATGAAGAATTGTGTACAAGATTTCACTCTCAAGAAGTAGATGAGTACAAGTTTAGGCACTAGAACAAGAGAGATGAGTGTAAGATGACTTATGAAAGTGTATATCTCTCAAATGTAAGTTCACAATAAAACGCTCTCTTGCAATGGATGAGAAATCAATGAAAATCAAGAGAGATTCAACAATTGCTTTGATATTTGAGAATATGAAAGATAAGAGAGCTTTGAATGCAATTGATGATTCAAAACTAAGTCCAAGATGAGTATTTATAGAGTTAGGAATTAATATGACCGTTTGGAGTTAGGTAGGGCATTTATTGCGCCAAACGGTAAATACAGTCGACTGTAATCCCAAAGTAGCCGTTGGAAATTCAAATTTTCAACTTACAGTTGACGGTAATCCAAATGCAGTCGACTGTAATAGGCTACTGGCCGGAAGTATTGCAGTCGATTGTATTCCAATGCAGTCGACTGTAATACCTCACTGCCCAACTTGCAGTCGACTGCATTCCAGAAAATGCAGTTTCCTAGTTTTTAAAGAATGAAAAACTTTTATGCATGCAAGGGAAACCTATGGGCAAGTTCTAGGTATACAATCATCGTAACGATCATCTCTCTACGTCTAGTTTACAAATAAGGAAATAAAGCATTGTAAAATTCAATCGATGAATTCCTTCTTTGATGCGTTCCGTTGAGAGTCTTTGAACGATTTGCTCGTCTAATTGTCCATTTGCATGAGTATGAGATTGTTCCTATTGCTTCATCAACTCAATGCATGTTAGACAACATAAATATCAATGTCAGTTATCATCAAAACCAAATATAATCATAGGTTAAATAACCGTAGGGTTAACAAAAACCACTTTCATTAGATCGAAAATGAGTTTTTTTAGTCGACTGAAAACCTTTAAGTCGACTGAAAACTTCAGGAGCTCATTTACACACAAAAAATCTTTTCATTCAAAGCAAAAACCCATATTCATTCGAAGCCAAACTATTTTCATTCGACTGAATATTTTGGAACTCAAAAACTTTATCATCAATAAATTTTGATTTAAATGAAACCACTTTCACTCGACCGAACATTTCAGAAACAATCCCAATTCATTTTCTTAATTTTAACAAAAGACCACACCTTATTTATTCAAAAATACTAATTTCGCACAAGGAAAAGAAAATTTTCGGGGTATTATAATTAAAGTCTGATTCAGATCACTTGCTACTTTGTTAATGGCAGAAAGTGGTGTTGAAATTGGAATTCAATGAAGAAAAATCCAAGCAAAAAGCCATGCAGAAAGTCTCTGGCCTCTTAGGTATTGTATAGACATGTCAAACGGGTATACCCGCGCAGGTACGGGTAAAACTCGGTCAGGTCCGGGTAAAAACGGATCGACTAATTTTTACCCAGATTTTTTCGGGTAGGGTTTTTCAGGAACTGTACCTTACCCTTGCGGCGGGTAAATAATAATAAAATTTTATTTTTTTATTCACGCATATTGACTGAATTATTTTCCTTGAAGTATTCCTTCACCAAGGTTATTATAATTAATCTTCTTGCTATAACACAACAATACAATTATCTCAACACTCAAATCCAACAGAACCATCTCAATTTCATCACAACAAGCACATATATATCTTCAAATTCCCCAAAAATTACCTAAAAGTAAGTACCTAAGTTTGAAGTAGTAAAATTCATACAAAAAATTTAACAAAAATTATACAAGTAAGTCAAACTGTTGGTTAACAAAAATAATCTTGCTAGCTCCACTGCTCCGGTTTGAGTTACCACACTCAAAGTTGATCAGAGACCACGATCGAAGCTCTTTATCTGTGCGGTGCTAGGCGTTAAGACCAAAGGTTGAAGAAAAGTTTATCAGATCTGCAGCGGGCTGTGGTAGATTTGTGGTGGGCTGTGGCAGATCTGTGATCGGCTGGGCAGATCTGCGGTGGGCCGTGGTAGATCTGGGGTAGAGTTGTGGATAATTTCCGGTGAGCATGAGACGGACAGTGAGGCGCCGTTGTTGTGGAGAATAATGGACTAGATCTGAGAGAGAGACGGAGAGAACGAGGTTGAGAGAAAGAGACTTCAGAGGAAGTGGAGAGTGGCGCCAGAAGATGAGAGAAAATGATGCAACTGACTAGAAAATGAAAACCCTAGTGCATTATATAGTAAAAAGTTCGGGTAGATCGGGTAACCCGTACCTAACCCGGATTGAACCAGAATTTACGGGTCGGTTCGGGTACGAGTCTAATTTTATCGGGTCTCTTATATATGTACCCGTACCCCGATTTTTTGACCGAGTATGGGTAGACCCACGGGTCCGAATCATATTTTTCCAGGTCTAGTATTGTACCAATAATTTCTTGTAGCTTAGATTTATGTCTACGTTGAGTATTACTAAATTCTTCTCATAATCTTCCTTTTTATGCCTTTCGAAAGCCACGTTTCTTCTTCATCTTGAATACCTTGACTGCCACATTCTGGAAATTAATATTACTATGCTTGATGCCTTGTACCACTGAGAAGCCCATGCCTTCTTATTATCCCCTCTCCACACCACACCATTTTCATGTGCTTAGTTGTCTGTAATTCCCTTCAACCTAAAAAAAAAACCCTTTCTTTACCTCTTTTAGTTTACGTATATTTTTGAGGTTTTTGATACATATAGACACCCATCTAATGGCTTTTCTTCTCAAAATCCCTATACTAGACCGGAATCACAAGAAACCAGTGAATAGTGAAGCACTAGATATAGATACCCAGAAAGAGAAAACCCATGTTTTGTGTTATGTGTGAATTTGCCAATATTATATTCAATGAAGCAAACTAAATTGAGAATACATTCAAGAGGTAGGAAAATCGATCCAATATCAGAAAGAACAAATTGGGAAAAAAGCCCTAATTACGTTCACAGATCAAGCGACACCCATGTAATGAAGCACCATGAAATCACGCACCTGCAAGTAGGAGTACCGTGAGAAGAGAAAAAGAGGTAGCGAGTCAGCCAGGAAGAAGAAGAAGAAGAAGAAGCGGCAGCGGCAGTGAGTGAGCAGGTGAAGACGATCGGGAAGAAGAGGAGGCAGCTTGGGCAAAACAGTCTTTTATTGGCAAAATGTTTTAATTCCAAATTATTGACCGTGTTCAGTGATAAGTCACTATGGGTGACTTAAAATTTTGTTCTTCAATTAATCTAGTACTTATTATTTTAAGCGATAAAAAAAGCACGTCATCAAATGCACTTAATTGAAAACCATTGAAAGTTTTCAGTTTTAAGTGCTGAAACGGATTATCAAACACCATAAAATTCTAAGAGGCTGTTTGATAAAACTGAAATTTAAGTACTGAAAAAGTTAAGCACTGAATTTGTAAAACTGAAAACTTTAAGCGACTGAATTTTTACTGAAAAATAAGTTAACATGTTTGGTAAATCAAAAGCAGATAACTGAAAATTATTTATTTACAAATTTATCAATTTTATCAAAATTATTCTTTTGTTTAAGTACTTTGCAATTTTTTTTTGGGTTAGGGGGTTGGGGTGGGGGGCGCTAAAATCGTGTTGATGGTGGTGGCAGTGACGATGGAGTGGTGGTGGCGACAAAAAACTGTCTATGGTGACGGTAATTGAGCATGAAGACGTGGTGTTGGTAATTGTGATGATAGCAAAAGGCGGCGACATGACGGTCAGTGGTGGCAGTGTGGTGGATCTTTAGATGATTTTGGTGAAAACAGACGTAGTGACAACGACGACGGTATGGTGAAGGTGGCGGTGTCCTTGTAGTGGTGTTGGTGGTGGTGGGGATAGTGACTATGTTATGGTAATTGTGGTGGTGGTAGCAAAATGAAATAATGATTGTGGTGGAGACGGTATTGTCAGCAAATTAATTGAAGCGGCATCACGGTGGTAATTAATTTTTTTATGTAAAAATATGTTAAATAACTTTTTTAACCATCTCACTTAAAATTAAGTGATCAACATTAAGTAAGGGTGTGTTTGATAACGCTATTCAGCACTTAAAACTGAAAATTTTCAGTGATTTTAAATTAAGTGCGTTTGGTAACGTACTTTTTTTACCACTTAAAATTATAAGTGATAGGTTAATTGAAGACCAATATTTTAAGTCACCCATATTAACTTATCACTTATCATTGAACACGGTCAATGATTTGGGATTACAAATATTTGCCGACAAAGGACATATTTGCCCAAGCTGCTCGCTGCCTCTTCTTCACCTGCTCGCTGCCTCTGCCGCTGCTTCTTCTTGCTGGCTGATTCGCTGACTCTTCTTCTCTTCTCACGGTACTGCAGGTGCGTGATTTCACGGTGCTTCATTACATGGGTGTCGCTTGATCTAGGGTTTTTCTCCCCAATTCTGTATTTTTTGATATTGGATTGATTTTCCTGCCTCTTGAATATGATCGATTCGCTGCCTCTACTTTTTTCATCTTCTTTTGTTTTGCTGTATTGGTTTTATTCACCTGTTAGTGGTAATGGCCTTTCGTTCTGCTGGAAGTCTGGAAAGGCTCTTGTCTTGTGGGTCTTGGTTTATTGTGCCCACCATGTGTTTGTGTAAGACCTCAGCTGGTCTTACTCATGGATTTTCAGTAAATCTAAGTGATTTGGTTGCTAAGTATCAGAATGGAAGAAATATACAGCAGAGTAGAGAGAATTTCAGGAAGAAGGAGACTGAGAGAATGGTTCTTTTCATTTCATGCCTTCATCCATTTCGTCATCCCCCTTATAAGGAGGTTACAACCAATTCTCCTAACAAACTCCCTCTTCTAGAAGGAAAAGAAAAAGAAATAAAGAGAGAAGAAAATCTGGAGAGGATAAATCCCAATTCCAGTAAATGTAACCATTCTAACTAATCCCTCTCAATCTCTGTCCTAATTGTCTGTAACTAATTAATAACCCATGTTTAATAGATGCCAACTCAGCAAATCCTTCTGGTGATTAGTGCTTCCACGCGACCCACGCGCCTGTCTTTTATTGTTCTTCAACTACTTCACGCGCTCCCTCCTTCTGTGAATATGTCTGCGTGTGGTCCACTTGCTCATTCCCTCCTTTGGTGCTGCAGTTTCCATCCTTTGCCTGAGCTGCTGATCCCCTTTTGATTCTAATTCTGAGTGGGTGTCTGGATGATAAATCCATGACATTCCTTCCCCCTTCAAAACCAACCTCCTTTTCCCCAGCAAACCCTGGAAATCTGTTCTTGACTACCTCCCAATCCTCCCAAGTAGCTTCATTAACTGGGAGATTAGACCATTCCACTAGGACTTGTGACACGCAGTTGTGCCCCGTTTTTCTCTTTCTGTGATCCCGAATTCGAGTAGGTTCCATCAACATCTGACCTTCATGATTTGTAGGAGGTAAGGTAGGTGAGGTTGGTATCTTGTTCCCAGTAGCTGCCTTGAGCAGTGATACATGGAAAACTGGGTGAATGAGAGAGTGAGGAGGTAAGTCTAGTCTGTAAGCCACCTTGCCCACTTTAGCCAAAATGGTAAATGGTCCATAGTACTTAGGTGCCAGCTTAAGACTCCTTCTCAAGGCCAAACTGGTCTGCCTGTAAGGCTGTAATTTCAAATACACTTGCTCTCCCACCAAAAAGTTTCTGTCACTTCTTTTCTTGTCTGCATATACCTTCATTCTATTTTGTGATTCCTCTAAATTTCTCTTGAGCAAGCTCAAGACCCTTGACCTGTCAGCCAACTACGAGTCCACAGAAGCACTGTTGGTGGTCTCAGTAGGGACAAGTCCTAATGGCTTAGGTGCATAACCATATAAAGCTTGGAAGGGAGTCATTTGAAGAGAGGTATGGTAATTGGTATTATACCAAAACTCAGCCATAGTAAGCCATTTGCACCAGGTTTTTGGCCTATCCCCACAAAAACACCTTAAGTATGTTTCCAAACATTGATTTACTCTCTCAGTTTGTCCATCACTCTGAGGATGGTAAGCAGTGCTCATATGCAGCTTGACTCCTAATAAGGCAAATAATTTCTGCCAGAAATGACTGATAAATACACTTCCCCTGTCACTAATGATATTGTCAGGGGTCCCATGCAGTTTGAAAATGGAGTCAAAGTACACTTGAGCCACCTCTTGTGCTGTGTAGGGGTGGCTTAGGGGTATGAAATGTGAGAATTTGCTTAGTCTGTCCACTACCACTAGGATAACTTCCTTGTGTTCAGCCTTGTGGAGTCCTTCCACAAAGTCCAGTGAGATACTTCTCCAAAATTGAGAAGGAATTGGCAGGGGTTGAAGGAGGCCAGGATAAGCAACATTTTCATGTTTGTTTTGTTGGCATACCTCACACCCTTTAACCCATTCCTTGATGTCATGTCTTAAGGAAGGCCAGTGGAATATAGCTGAAATTCTCTTGTGGGTGGCTGAGATGCCTGAGTGCCCTCCAATGCCAGAAGAGTTGAGGGTTTGGAAAATTTGGAACCTCAGTTCCCCTTCTTGTCCAATGCAGATTTTCCCCCTGTACCTCAAGATGTCTTGCTCATATGTGAATTCAGAAGTGGCATAAGGTTCCAAGGTAAGCAACTGAATCTGCTCAGTGATGTACAGGTCCCCTTGATAGCTATCTCTAACTTCAGTCAACCATACTGGGGTGATATAGGAGATAGCCTTGCATTCACCACTACCTTCAGCAGTTTCTGGCAACCTGGACAAAGCATCTGCAGCTCCATTTTCAGCCCCTGCCTTATAGTGAATTGTGAAAGTGAAACCTAATAACTTGGAAAGGCATTTCCTCTGCAACAGTGATGTGACTCTCTGCCCCAACAAGAACTTCAAACTACAATGGTCAGTCATGATTGAGAAGGGTTGGATACTAAGGTAAGTATGCCAATGCATGACTGCCTGCACTAAAGCCATCAGTTCCTTCTCATAGGTAGATAGAGACAAAGCCCTAGGTCCAAAAGCCTTGCTAAAGAAAGCTAGGGGTCTACCATCTTGCATTAATACTGCTCACATTCCCTGATCACTTGCATCAACTTCGACTGTGAATGGCACTGTGAAGTTTGGTAATGCCAACACTAAGGCACTAACCATGGCTGCCTTGAGCTTGTCAAAAGCTGTTAGAGCCTCTGGTCCCCAATTGAAGTTGTTCTTCTGCAAAAGCTTAGTCAGTGGTTTACTAATTATTCCATAGTTTTGGATGAACTTCCTGTAATACCCCGTTAAGCCCAGGAAGCCCCTTAGCTGCTTCAGTGTTTTTGGCAAAGGCCAGTTCACCATGGTCTCTATCTTGCAGGGATCAGCAGACACTCCCTCCCCAGAGACTAAATGCCCCAAATACTCCACTGTTGGAACAGCAAAGGTGCATTTAGACTGCTTGGCATAAAGCTGGTGATGCCTTAGAGCCTGCAGTACTGTGCTGAGGTGTTGTATATGTTCCTCCAGGTTCTTGCTATACACTAAAATGTCATCAAAGAAAACTAATACAAAAATTCTGAGATAAGGCTTGAAAATGTCATTCATGACAGATTGAAAAGTAGCTGGTGCGTTTGTTAATCCAAACGGCATTACTTTGAATTCAAAGTGTCCAAAGTGGGTTGTAAATGCTGTTTTGGGTATATCAGCTGGGTTAACCCTTACCTGGTGATACCCACTCCTTAGGTCCAGCTTGGAAAACACCTTCGCCCCATGAAGCTCATCCAAGAGATCGTCCACAACTGGGATGGGGTATTTGTTCTTGACTGTGAGTTTATTTAGGCCCCTGTAGTCTATGCACATCCTCCATGTACCATCTTTTTTCTTCACTAGTAATACTGGGGAGCTGAAAGGAGATGAGCTAGGTTGTATGATGCCTGAATCCAGCATTTCATGGACAATCTTTTCTACCTCACTTTTCTGATTGTATGGCAGTCTGTAGGGTCTGATGCTTATGGGCTGGGAATTGGGGATTAGGGGAATATGATGGTCTTGTGGCCTCACAGGGGGTAACCCCTTTGGCTCGCTAAAAACATCAGCAAAGGTATGAAGTAGTGCAGTAAGTTGGGGGTCTTGGTTGTTACCTGATGGTAGAGTGGTCAGAGTGTACACCTGCCCACACACAGCCCCTGGGTTGTGAGCTAGATATTTGAACATCCCTTCAGCTGACCATAGCTTAACTTCAGTCTTTCCATCCCCCCCTTGGAGAGTGATGGTATTTCCCTGCCTTGTGAGTGTCATAGTCATGGCTTGGAAGTCGAACTGTACCTGGCCTAGTGTCTTAAGCCATTGTAGGCCAAGTACACAGTCACAGCCCCCCAAAGGTAATAACATCATGTTGGAACTGAAGACTTGGTCCTGTAAGGTCCAGGAGAAAGCTGGACACATAGAGTCACTGGTGACCCTGTTCCCATCAGCCACCATAACAGTCATTGGGGTAGTAGGTACTACTACACAACCTAGCTTATCAACTGTGTTGGGGTCAATGAAATTATGAGTTGACCCAGTGTCTATGAGTATGGAGAACATCTGGTTGTGGTGTTTGCCCCACAGTTTGAATGTATTGTGTGAAGATATGCCTGTTATGGCATTCATAGTAATTTCAGCCCTGTCTTCCTCATTTTGCACAGCAACCTCCACCTGAGCAGGTATCTCCTCATCATAGATAGGTGGAGTGTCCTCCTCTCCTTCCTCATCCACTATTAGCATAGACACTTGTTTGTGCTTACATGTGTGAGCTGGTGTGAACACTTCATCACACCAGTAACACAAGCCCTTTTTCCTTCTTTCATCAAAGAAACCCCTGTTGAACCTGTGGGTGGGGGCCTGATTTGGTGTGGGGAGTAAACCTTTTTGTGGTGGGCCAAGTGTATTTGGGTTGTGAGAGGTAAGTGGTAAGGCTTGGGGAGGGTTACTTTTCCAATTGGAGGTAGTAGTTGGTGGTGTTGCAGGGCTGGAGTTATTCGAAGCTGATTGTGTCCTAGCAATGGTTCTTGGGCTGTGCCACATATTATTCAAGCTGGCCTCCTGTTTCCTTGCAAGAAAAATTGCTCGTGATAGGTCCTCCACATCAAATTTTTCCACCTCCAATCTGATATCATCCTTCAGTCCACTTACAAAACTTTGGATGAAGTAGTTCTCCTCAAACTTACACCCCTCACTCACTAGGATGGATCTGAGTGTTTCAAAAGCATTATAATACTGCTCCACAGTGGTAATTTGCCTCAATTTATGGAATTCTCCTATGACACTTTCCCTAAACAGGCTAGAAAATCTAGCATGTAGGTCTCTGATAAAGTTAGGCCATGACACTATCCCCTTAGCTTTTATGTACGTCCCAAACCAAAACTCTGCCTGGCCATCAAAATGAACCGAGGCAAAACTCACCTTGTATTGTTCCTCCACATAATTAAATTCGAAGTACTTTTCTGCTTTTCGTACCCACCCATATGAATCTTCCCCATAGAACCTAGGGAACTCTAGCTTAGGTAATTTTGGAGGGGGTGTACCTGTACTTGTATGTTGATATTCGTTGTACAATTGCTCAGGTTCCCTGCTCAACTTGGATTGCTTAGATCCTGAACCAGAGCTCTCTCCTTCCCTATGGTGAATCAGCTGGTTCATCATTTGCCGCAGCTCAGTCAGGCCTTGCCTCACAACGGGTAACTCATCCCTTAATTGGTCTACGGATAACTTCAAGTCTGAGATTTCAGAAACAGATTCCCTCAAACCCACCAATTGATCATCTATTGCTCCGAAGTGATCTGCAAATTGAGCCTCCATTAGGCTCACATGCTCATCCAACTGGTGTTGCTTGCCTTGCCTTGTGTTGTACCCCATTGAGTCTTTCGAATAGCTAGTGTTGTATACGAATTGAAATCTGTGGTAGTTTAGGATTCGAAACACTGCTCTGAATACCAATTTGTAAGACCTCAGCTGGTCTTACTCCTGGAATTTCAGCAAATCTAGTGATTTGAGTACTAAGTATCAGAATGGAAGAAGTACACAGCAGAGTAGAGAGAATTTCAGGAAGAAGGAGACTGAGAGAATGGTTCTTTTCATTTCATGCCTTCATCCATTTCGTCATCCCCCTTATAAGGAGGTTACAACCAATTCTCCTAACAAACTCCCTCTTCTAGAAGGAAAAGAAAAAGAAATAAAGAGAGAAGAAAATCTGGAGAGGATAAATCCCAATTCCAGTAAATGTAACCATTCTAACTAATCCCTCTCAATCTCTGTCCTAATTGTCTGTAACTAATTAATAACCCATGTTTAATAGATGCCAACTCAGCAAATCCTTCTGGTGATTAGTGCTTCCACGCGACCCACGCGCCTGTCTTTTATTGTTCTTCAACTACTTCACGCGCTCCCTCCTTCTGTGAATATGTCTGCGTGTGGTCCACTTGCTCATTCCCTCCTTTGGTGCTGCAGTTTCCATCCTTTGCCTGAGCTGCTGATCCCCTTTTGATTCTAATTCTGAGTGGGTGTCTGGATGATAAATCCATGACATTTTGATGAAATGCAATAGAGAGAAACTGCTGTGTCCTGTTACAGATTGTTTGTCGGAGAACATGCAAAATCATTATATGTCCATATAATGATTTGCTGACTCTTCTTCTTGGTTTATTGTGCGCACCAAAATCTCCGACAAACTGCTGGGTCTTGGTTTATTGTGCTCACCTGGTTCCCCTTGTTAGCATTTGAAATGTTTTCATCAAGAAAGGCCAAGAGGGATCTATTAAGCTCATTCTGCTCCACCATCTCCAATAACTGCATAACAAGATATAAGCTTTTCAGTTGAAATCATTCTAGATATATCCTACTTGAGCACTTTAAAGACTTGGGATCATGGGGATAAAGGGTAGCACATACAGTTGCTTTTACATCCTTTGATGTCAAGATTTTGGTGAGGTTCGCTTTTGCAGTTACCATGTCAGCTTGCAATTTATCATAGGCCTCTGTAGAAGGAGAAGGAAGAGCAAAAAAAAATTGAGGTTTCACAGAATAGCTGGTTGCACAAAAAACAAGTTTTTGCCGTATTTTAAATACCAGTTCCTTCCAGCAGATTCTGAGGATATCCAAGCATTTTCCCAACCAGGAGGTATTCTTTTCATTGCCGTCTTTATGCTATTTAACGGATCAATGTCTGCTACCTGAAACAAGTATTAAGTGAGGTAAAATGACAAGCTATATCTACTTTATAACGAACAAATAGATGGAACATATATACAAGTGTGTATTAGCACAATAAGTGGATAGAGTGAATCTCACTGGCCAATCAGACCCGAATGCCAACAATGCATTGCTTGCCAAGAGTGACTGAAACAAATAAGATCCTCTTTGAGCCCTATCCAAGCCGAGTTTTTTGATTGCAGAATCAGCATCATCCAGTAAATGGTCTGGCTGTCAAGAATTCAGAAAACAACTACATATCCATGAAGTGATTGATACAAAGAAATTAGAGCTGTGAGGAAGAAATTAGACCAACTCGATCAATCTGTCTCCTATAGCCTGACAAAATACCAAAGTAATTGCGTATTCTTAGTTATCTCATTTATCTTGGCAGATATAAGTTAAACATGTGAATAGAAACTAACCTGAGTTTTTGACACAGCAAATCGGAGTTGTCCTAGTTCAAATTGTAGGTGTGCTAATAAATACCAAGTGTCTTATTAGAGTCTCTTATTAGAGTCTCTTATTAGAGACTCTCGTATGTCTTGGTATCATTTTTTGATTATATTTTTCCCTTTGAAAAATAGCTTGGCAATATTTCTTGCAAACCATACTACTACTGCTACTACTACTAATGCTATAATACTTGTATAGGAATGGCTTTTGGTGACGGTTCTAGAGCAAACTGGAAGGATCCAGAACTATATAAATTTTTCATAGATGCATGCCTTGTAGAAGTAGCAGAAGGTGGAAAATCTGGAGGTAGTTTGAAGAAGGTGTCATGGGATACTTTAATTAAAAAAATGAAGGAGAAAAAATGTATTGTCCTTAATAAAAAACAACTAAAAAACCAGTGGAATTATTTGAAACAAAAATATGGTGTATGGTCCAAACTAATTGAAAAGACTGGAAATGGTTACGATCCCATGACAAACACCATGAACTGGAGCCCAGATGAATGGGAAGACTACATAGAGGTACAATTGCATTAACCCTAAAATATATTTATAGAAATACGAACATTTCTCATCTGATTTACGTAGCTTCTTTGGCACAAGCTTCTTCATCCTTGATTTCATTTAACCCTACGAGAATTCCCATGCTTAAGTTCCGGGATTTCAGAGCTGCGATCCTCTTGCAACCATAATTGTCTCTTTTTCTTCAAATCCCCATCTTTTACTGCAACCAACAGCATCAAGGTTCTCTTTCCATTTCGAATTCGCTCACTCGGAGGCACAAAGTGAGGCTTAGCATCTACAATCTGGATTTTGAAAGCTGGGGAAATCAAGTCACAACTCTTTTACTTTATTTGGTTGAGAGTTGTGACTTGATTTCCCCAGCTTTCAAAATCCAGATTGTAGATGCTAAGCCTCACTTTGTGCCTCCGAGTGAGCGAATTCGAAATGGAAAGAGAACCTTGATGCTGTTGGTTGCAGTAAAAGATGGGGATTTGAAGAAAAAGAGACAATTATGGTTGCAAGAGGATCGCAGCTTTGAAATCCCGGAACTTAAGCATGGGAATTCTCGTAGGGTTAGATGAAATCAAGGATGAAGAAACTTGTGCCAAAGAAGCTACGTAAATCAGATGAGAAATGTTTGGATACAAAAAGCGAAATTGAGGGTTCAGGGGAGGAAGATTGGTGTAGAGAGCAGGGGCAGGACAATGAAATGAAATGCCATGACAAGCTATCAGTGTTGCCGAGTGAAAGTTATGATGGAGAGGAAGAGGTAATTGATGGGATTTGTAGTTCTGGTGAATCGTCGCAAGGTGATTTTGAAGTAACTGTGGTTGATGACGAGTATGCAAGCTTTAAGATTTAGATTGAGGCTCTCTTGTCCATGTTCAGAGATAAGTAAATGAAATGTTTTAATATGCAAATTGCAAGTCAAGAGCTTTCTCTTTCTCCTTGTTCTTCCGTATATATCTTTCTCACACACAGCACTTGTAGTTGGTCTCATCAGGTATAGTTGGTCTCGACTCTTAAATCCCATAAAGGGAGATAGAAATATTCAAAAAACACAAAGAAGTCCGATAGACTACCTCTCTTATTAACTATAGTGCTTCAACTTAAAAGTCACCTGTACAAATTTGTGAAATATAAATGTTGGGTAAGAGATAATCTCAACCAACAAACATTACATAAGTCGTTCAATCCCATCATATTTATCTTGTTACTGTAATCACATTATATGGGTATCAGAGCAGGACGATCTTATGTTGCTTCTGCATTTCGGCGGACGGCCTAACGTCGTTGGCCCGACATATTGTTCTTTTCTTTCCTTGCATCGCTTGCAATTAATAGGTCCGTCTCTGATATCGAACCCAATCTCAAGGAAAAACCATACTTTTAATAGAAATAGATTGAGCCATTCTTTACGTCTTATTTTTCCATGCAAATTTTGGAATTCTGGCTATTAGAGTAGGACGATCTCCTATTTTGATAATTGTTTTGATCATCCTAGAGCAGGACAATCCCCTGTTTGAATTTTTGATAGTTGTAAACACTTATTGAATGTCTATTTTGTATTCGCCTTTTTTTTTGGTGCTGTGAAGAGTCTTTAGTGGCTCTCATAAAACTTAATAAGGCATTTTCAATGCTTTTTAGTATGTTTTTTGTGTATTATCGGAAAGTGCACTCAGTTTCTGTGTATCATTTTACTTATAAAAAAAATTTAGTGACGTCGATATATTTTTTGCACCCCCTAGAGTGAAATCCTGGTTCCGCCGCTCTGTGTGTGTGATGTTTAATGCTGGGATTGAGGGTGGTGATTGAAGGACATTCTTGTCCATGGCGAGGATTGCGTCATTCCCAGGCCGGACTTGGTGGTCGATATTCTCATCGCTATTTCGGAAATATTTGAAATACTGACTCCCTGATCGAATTTTGTGTTTTCTAGCAAATAATCGGGGCCTGCCTTTTCCTCAGTCCATATAATTAGATCCCATCGAGGCAAAGTGTACCGATGGTCCATATATTATCCCATTGGGTGTTGTTCCCCTCTACTTATCCGTGGAGTGGAGTTTTTACAGTTCTCATGATTCATACCAGAGAAGCAATTGACAGGCAAAAATCAGCAGAAGACTAGCCACGAACTCATCTTTGAATGAATGCCTCTGGACATTCACGTTTCTGCCCTGAAGTGAACCATTTCTTCCAATTTGCAGGTCTCCCAGTCACAACGCTGCTAAATGCTTGAACCTTTCGGTGCAGCTCCAGCTTCCTGAAACTAGGATTTAAGCATAAACTTTTGCACAAGAATATTACTCTGTACCAAAGTATTTAGGACCAAAGGGTGGGCAGAGGTTGCCTCTTTTTCTGCAAAAATATATTCATACTAGTAAGATATTATCCCATTAGAGGTATTTATGCACTTGTAGTACATATGTTTACCATGGTATTATAGTTGTGTTGTTGTTAAAGTAGAAATCACAAGATAATGTCCATGTATCTGGCCAGATATTGTGAAGCGCCATGTAATTTGGACCTGTCCATCACGGGGCATCATCTTGTGTACTAACTGGTTACTATCCACTCCTACACCGTAGAATAGTTTGGAAAAACAAACAGGACTTTTGTACTAAAGTTCCTTCAATTACAAGGATTGACAAGTCTTGCGATACACTTGCCAATTGGCAATCTCGGGCCGTGCAGAGGACCTAAGTAGACATTTATGGAATCGCACTTGCTTGTTGCCCTCTGCAGCATCGTTCACAGAACGTAAGTTGGCTTCTGCTGGATAAAACGCAGAAGCTCCTGTAAATGATATGCATGCCTCCTTGAGAGGTTTAGTGATGATCTATCAACCCACCGAAATTTAGACAAATAGATACCAAAAAGGGGTTAATTTTAAGTTTATCAGCACCGTCACCTAATAGATATGAGTCATATGACTAATCACCGTTGTTTACAAGTTTGGCTTCATAAATTTATCTGGTATCTTGTGGGCGTTACCATGTCAGGCTTGGCCCTTTATTTCTCATTTTGTTATTATTTACAGGCTTTCTAATATTTGTTATCTTGAAATAGGGGAGGGATCATGAGTATAAATGGATGCTCCTTAATCGTAGAGGGTGTTGGCGTATATTACAAGGCTTGTAGCCCCAAATCCTATAACTCAGCCTCTGCATGTATATTGAGTGTCCCTTCCAAGGTTGCTTTCTCAAGCATCAGCAGTTCGTTGAGATCTCATCACGAGCTGAAATGCTGCTCTTCTCGAGGATTACATTATGGTATGTATCTCTCTCAAGTTTAATTTGTACACAAGATTTATTTAGCTATATTCCTTTGGTTTGTGATGTGCGTATGGGGCTCGAACAAATCTATTCCAAAGATAGGTTTGAGATGACTTTCTTGATCCTTTAGACTAGCTTACAAGCGTGGGCCTGGGCTTCGAAGAGCATTTTAAAGCCCCCTTTCTTATTTATGAGCAGAACCGGCACTCTTATTTTAGCTAACCGATTAAAGGTTCCTGAATAAATCCAAAAGTCTCATCTTTATATACGAAATGCAGAGGTTTTTCCCTTATCTTCTTATTTTATTTTTCAAATAAAGTTTCTGATCAAAATGGAAAGTGCTGTGCAATTAATAAAGTGGCACGAACCGGGATATCCTCTAGGAAAGATAAAGGCATTAGCCAATCCCAGGAACGGAGCGTAGAAGGTATGAGTTTGACACCCGCTTAGGCTTTATGGCTTAGAAGAGTAGCTGGCATTGGCTCTTTGCTTTAGGGACAGTCGATCAAGGGGATGACGGAAGATGGCAGAGAATGTAGAAGATAGCCACAGACAAGGGCTTTCGGCAAAGAAGGTGTAGGCGGAATAAGCTGTGAGGTTTTGGATTGGACAAAGCAAATAAATTCCTTTTTGACACCATTTCATTGGCCCATGCCTCTCTCATTCTAAAAGTAGCTGTCTCCAT
Organism: Escallonia rubra; assembly: GCA_033065855.1. Taxonomy (NCBI): domain Eukaryota; kingdom Viridiplantae; phylum Streptophyta; class Magnoliopsida; order Escalloniales; family Escalloniaceae; genus Escallonia; species Escallonia rubra. Next base: position 87,673 of record JAVXUO010000216.1, on the reverse strand, counting down.
CCCTTCTATGAGAAGGGCTTTGAACCTCGGATGCAACTAATAAACTACGGAGTCCTTCTGTAAAGGAAAGGGGCTGGGAGTGACTACTATTACTACTAAGGGACCAAAAAGCCTTTCTCGTCTGTCATGGAGAACGTTCCCGGGCTCTAGGTCTACCATAGACTTAGAATAAGCGGGACTAGAGGACAAAGCATCGAGAAGAAAAGCCTTCAGAGCCAAGACCTACTCCTAAATCAGCAGAACTACGGATGAAGCAATAACTCTCATCCTACAGACATCAAAGAAATCGCTGTCTAAAGCCAATGATTTTCTAAATCTTTTTGGCAGGAAGAGCTGACCCGGTCACCAAAGCCCAACCCGGGATCTCCTTTACTGCTCCGTGGGGTTTTGAAGGCATACGAAATAGGATCTTGCTTTATACCCCAAGCCACACACAACTTCTCCATTCTGGAAAAAGAGCTGAAGAGGAACTTCCTGCCCACTAGTGGTACAATTCAAATTCATTCAAATGTTATGCAAGGGAAGCAGGCATAGCACTCGAAGATGAAGCAGGTGTCAAAAGCTCTTTCGACAAATCATAAAAAGAAGAATTAGCAGCAGCAGCACTCGACTTCTTAGTGCCAGGTGCAATAAGTACGCCATTTCCATTTCATTACCTTGTGAACCGTGTGTGTCTGAATGGAAGGCATCTCAATTACTACCTAAGGCCTCTCTGACCTTGGTTTAGTCTGATTTCACGCGAACTGCTAATGCGGCTGTGGCTGGTTGAGGTGCTGCTCTCTGATGCGGGAGCCTATTTTTCCGTAAGTGAGAGCACTAGCACGTCCGACTCCACTGGTACTATTCATCTATACATGCATCATTCCCGCTTCTCCCGAATGGAATGATCTAGACCCTTGCGAAAGAAAAGAAAGGACCAATAAATCCGACGACTTTGACTGAAAAGCTCCCATCACAATTAGGTCAGTAGCTGGCCGAGTAGCTGATAGACCAAATAAGCCCAGTAGCTGTTTAGAGCCGAAGGAGCTCTATTTGGGATTCTATTACGCACTTGCCCTTAGGGGATCGAAGTTGGATGGATTTTCAGTGTTTTCTTCCATCGGCGTCATCGAATCGCGTTAGCAATCCAGAAGAACTGGAAGCTCGAAACGACCGGTCAAAGGAATTGATTCTTTTAGTTCTGTTCTTCTCCTAGTTTTCTTTTTCTTTTATTAGATGAATGAGAGCTTTTATATATCAACAAAGATACAAAGTTTCTATACAAAGAGAATAGAGCAGCCTAGCTGCTACCAAAGAGATTTGGGGAGATAGCCCAATCACTAATATCTTTCCTATTTCTATAAGAATCCTTAACATTTTTACAAATAGAATTCTTCTAACTTCTGAAACAATCAATTTGAGCAAACTCTCCTCTGTCTTGAACCCGTTAGCATTAATTCTTTTATTCCTTTCAAGTCAGCAATGATAAAGATGAGCAGACCAAGCCACCTTGATAAGAGTAGAAGCAAAGCTAGAATCATTAAGATGATCAATAGCCCCAGACAGAACACCATCCCCAGTCAAAAAATTATCCCAAACACAGATGAAGTATGTGCTTCCAAAGCCTGCTAGTGAAGCTGCAGTCATAGAATAGGCGATCTCTACTTTCAATTGCAGCTCTGCAGTAAGGACAAAAAGAATCACCGGTAAAGCCCCATTGCAACTGTCTGTCCTTTGTGGACAATATATCTTGAATAGTGAGAGCCAAATAAAGGAGTGCTGGGTGGGGTATAGCTTTAGAAAACTATACCAACTGATGCCAAGGCACCACTACATCAATTATTGCACTTTGATTGGCAACAGGGCCATCTGATCTGGCTGCAGGCCAGTGCCAAATTCCATTTTTATAAACTGTCTTGCAATGTCTCTAGGGCCCAGGATCTTTCTCCAACCCCATAAGGAGTCACTAGCAAGCAATGGGGAAAGTCCAGAAACTTTTCTTTCTAAGAGAATAGGCTTTTACCCTTTTACCCAAGCCACCCAGAGAGATCCTGCTTGAGTAAAGAGAGACCAAATATGTCTCATCACAGAAGCTTTGTTCAAATCTCCCACTCTTCTGAAACCAAGACCTCCCTCTTTCTTCCCGCTTGAACGAGATGGAAAACAAGAACGCCCAAGATGCAGGCCTACAATAGGTATGTCGGCTGCTGTCCACGTCCCCTTCTCTTCAAGTTGTCGTGTTGCAAGCGGTGCTTGCACATCTATCTTAGTATTTGCTTGTCGGCAGTTAGGCTGTAGCTCAAACGCCGCCTATATGTATTCTCTTAATTAAGATAATCGTAGTATAGCTGTGGGAAGGTAACTTCAGTGTCCGCGGGGGAGGAATGCTTAAGAAAGAAAGATATTCGTGAAGATTCCGATGGGACTCCCTTTGAAGCCAAGCCGGCCAGAGTTTTCGCTTGTATGGGCCGTAGTCGAATTCTTGAATTTCATCTTGGCGCATTCCGCTGGTTCTACTTACCCAGCAAGCAGAAAACTTCCCTGCGCTTGCCGATTCAACCGGCAATCCTGCCCGAAAGTCCCTCTTGTCCGCTTAGGTGGCGTACTATATCTGGAACTCAAAGCTATTTTCCTTCCTTATTACTTATGCACCACGGTCCAGGTGCTGAACAGGCGAAGAACTAGTTTCAGAGTCATCGTAACCATGTTGACATTTCACTCGCCTGACTTCCTTAGGTTAGGTCCTCCTACATTCGTTAATTAAGTAAGTAAGTTCGTGCTTTGCTTGTAGGCCAGCTAATCGATGCAAGCACCGTAAGTATCCGAATTAGAAAGAGAAGTGGTTGATTGCAGCAGGGTTGTTGTTAGAAGGTACCTCTTACTATTAGAAAGAGCTAGTCCAATGCGAGATTGATGCTTTAGCTGTCTTGTCTTGGTTTTTTATTTATGTATGTAAGATAGCGAGTTAGGCGAGAGCAGTTATGAGCTTGGAGCTGGTATTCGAGCTAGTTTGGCTTACAGCTTTGATATCAGCTGGACTTGTTCCAGTTAGTTCATACTACCTGCTTTGGCTTACTTGCCTTCCGGCTAATGGCTTTCCTTATGGGGATTTCTTTCCTATTGCTTGTCTTCCGGGTCAATCAAGCTTTCGACGAGTGACTCTTCGTTGTGGGGCCAGGTAAGGGACCGACTATATACTTACCTTACCCGCGAAAGGTAATTACATTGGGGTGTGAGATTCTAGTACTGGATTGACTCGTCCCAATCCCCACTCTGCGTTAGAGAAAGAAAACCGGCTTATTACAGAAGGAAAGTGAACTCCTTGGTGGGCTCTTGCATGCAAATTGCCCTTAGGTTAGGGTTTCAATCTATCCCGAAAAAGAAAGGTTCCACTGCTGGTTAATAATTGCATAATAAAGAGTCCATCTCGATCTCATTACGTGAAAAAGGGAATCAGTTTATTAACGCCTTTCTTACTCTTGAAGAAAGTAAGAACTCTAGTTCACTTAGTTAGGGGAGAGGAGAAAGTCAAGTATATGGTATATTTCTTGGTGATTGAATAAGGACAGAAAAGCGCTTAGTATTGGATTAGCTAGTCGACCATGCGGCATAAACTAGTATTTCAGGCTATTGAGCCCTTGTTTTTTTTTCGTGTAAAAATGTCCATTTTTTATTCATGTAAGCTCAAACCGAAAATCTTTACACTATTACATTCAAGCTTCCCTTTTTTCAGATAAAAACTAACAGCTACTAATCACAGCCTAAGCTAGTATATTGTCTGGTATCTCCCAAGCATGGCATAATTGCTTGTTTATATTATTCCTTGGAGCCTTCTTCCAGCTGAGCACCCTGTGCTTTATCAATTGTTGGACCCCTTGAATACATTCTTCTTCTGATCTTTGCTCTTGTTGAAATATTCTTCTGTTTCTTTCATTCCATATATAGTACACTGTAACTGCCAAAGCTAGTTTTCACGGCCTTGCATGAAAACTTTTCCCCTTGAACTTCTTTGTAACCTGAGTAATTAGATGATGCCAGGTTTGCATATGTATCTCAACTTGTAATCTTTGGAAGACATTTCTCCAAATGTGATTGACAAAATTGCACTGGATGAACAAGTGATTCACATTTTCCAATTCAGCATTGTATAAAAAGCATGCATCTTCTATGGTTCTGTTCCACACCTTAAGCTTATCCTTTGTCCTCAGACCATTTTTTGCATAGCATCCACAGAATCATTGCACATCTGGGAATATGTCCAGGGAACCACACAATTTTCCACCAACTGACTTTGCTTGCCTTACTTCTAAATGTTTCCCAAGCAGAGTTGATTGCAAACTTACCATTTTTCTGTAAGTTCCACCATGCTTTATCTTCAGAATCCATCTGAGGGGGAGCAAGTTATCATTTCCTCATTCCATTTCCTGATTGCCTGTGATCTTGCAATAAATAAATGCCAATAGCCACTCTCTAGGAAGCACGGACACAGTGTCGGGCACCGACACCGACGGGGATACCGGACACCGCAATTTTCAAAAAATTGGATTTTGGACACCGCAGGACACCACATATATATATATATATATATATATATATATATATATATATATATAGTAAATATCAAATATATATATATATATAGTAAATATCAAATATATTCCAGAAACTAAAATAACAAATAATAATAATGAAAAACTACCAAAACAAGGAATTCAAATACAAATCATACTTAAAGGTTAAATCCAACATAGTACAATGTACATGGTACATGACATAAGAAATTAAGTCTTACAAAGTCATACGAATAGGAAACAAAGGAAATAACTGAAATAAGTAATAAGTCGATCAAGTGCTCAATCTACATCACTACTAGATTCATCCATTTCTGAAATTAAGTAATAAACTAATAATAAATATACACTAACACATTGCATTATGAAATTAAGTTGACAAAATAACTACTGAAATTAAGTTGACAAAATAACTACTGAAATTAATTAAGTTAACTATAGGACTAACTTCCAACATTTGGAAATTAACTACAAAAGATGCGCAACATTACATTCAAAGTGTAACGATTCTTGAGTGTTGACTCAACACTCAACACAGAGGGAGAAATAAAAAGAGAGAGAGAGGCACGGCAGTCGCCTCACAGACGACTTCGAAGGTTCAAGAGAAGGTACTTGTGAGTCGGCGACGGCGGCGAGGACCTTCGGCGACGATGCAGTGACCTCCGGCGATAGCGATGGCGAGTCGCAGCAGCTGGAATCGTCGGCGTCAGCTTCGAAATGGTCGCGAACAGCTACAAGTCGATAATGGCTTCCGTGAGGTGCTTCCAAGCTGACGGCCGTAAGGTGAGATTCGCAGATGTTTGTTTTTTCAGATTAGGGATTTAGGGATTTAGGGCACAATCTGTTTTCTCTTAAAAAAGCCCCCACTTCTTACATTTAATACCGATTGACCCCCGAAATTAGTTCCAAAAATTCCAAAGTAGCCCCAAACGGTCGGACACTGCACATCACCGTGTCCGACACTTCTCGATGCAGTGCTCGACACGGTGTCGGAAAAAGAAAAAAAAAAAAAATCGGACACCGATTGGCGGTGTCCGGAGGGTGTCGGGGTGTCCGTCCGTTTAGGACACCAAACCCTCCCCTAGGAGGGGTGTCCATGCTTCAAAGGCCACTCTCAATGATAGCTGCCACTTTACTGTCTTCAGGCAGCCCTGAATCATAGATGATTCTATGTCCAAAATTTTCCAATAAGGGACCTCCTGACATCCAAGCATCTAGCCACAACCATGTACTTGTTTCATCTCCAATTTTGTAAGAGATATGAGCTTTCATACTGGTTCTGATCTTCAAGATTTTGCACCAAGTCCATGACAGATTTGCGGGGCCTTAAAAGTCCAAAAATGTTGATGTCTTATGATATATGTATGACACCATTTTACCCATAAGGTGTCTTTTTTACTGGCTATATCCCAAATGTGCTTACATATAGCTGCCTTATTCCATTCTTCAAGTCTTTTCAGTCCTAAACCTCCCTCAGATTTAGGAAGACATAGCTCCTTCCAAGCAACTTTAGCTCTAGTACATTTAACATCCTTACTATGCCAAATGAAAGCTCGAATTTTAGCTTCAATCTCATGAATGATGCTTTTAGGTAGGATAAAGATGGAGCACCAATAGATTTGCATGCTAAAGAGAACTGAAATTGCCAATTAGATTCTGCCAGCATAAGAGAGGTGTCTTGTAGACCAGCAATTAACCCTCTTGGTAAGCCTTTCAATTAAGACCTGACAATCCTTAATCTGTAACTTGATAGAGATTAGGGGAACCCCTAGATAGGTAACTGGGAGCTGTCCCCTTGGAATTTCAATGATCTGAACTCTGAAGTATTTGAGCAGCTATGCTTTCCTGACTCCAGCCATAAAAATAGAACTCTTTTGTAGGTTAGGCCTTAGGCCAGATAACAAACCAAACTTAGTGACAGCTTGTTTTATCCTTGTGATTGAATTTAGATCAGCTGCTGATAGTATAAACAGGTCATCAGCAAAGCATAGGTGATTAACATGCAATTCCTTACATTTTGGATGAAACTTGAAGTCAGGTTTGGCTGTGTAATCATCAATAATCCCAGAGAAAGCCTCCATGACCAGTAAAAACAGATAGGGAGACATTGTATCTCCTTGTCTTAGCCCCTTAGCACTAAAGAAATAACCTTCCATTGATCCATAGAGAGATATAGAGAACTTTGCTGTAGTAATACATAGCATGGTCCACTCAATATATTTAGCAGGAACTGGCATACCTCCATAGTGCTTCTCAAGAACTCCCTCCCCACAGAATCATAAGCCTTCTGTATATCAATCTTAAGGACACATCTAGCAGCTCCCTCCTGCCTATGATAGTTTTTGCATAGCTCTTGCAAAAGAAGGATATTATCAGCAATCTGTCTGTTAGCCACATAAACTGATTGTCTCTTGTTTATGAGCTTTGGTAGTACAACTTGAATCCTTGTACACATGATTTTAGCTATGCACTTGTATATAACATTGCAACATGCAATTGGCCTGAAGTCCTTCATGGTAGTTGGGCATGGATTCTTAGGAATGAAAGTAATCCGTGTTATTGAATAGCTTGATGCCCTTACCTTTGTTGAAGAATTCCACAATACCCTTTTCCACATCTTTGCCTACCAGGTCCCAATTTTTTGTGAAAAACTTGGTATTGTATCCATCAGGGCCTGGTGCTTTGTTTGGCTTTAATGAGAACATAGCTTCCTTGATTTCTTGTGCAGTCACAGGTTCAGCTAACACCATTTGATCTTGGATGGTGAGATGCTTTTTTAACACTTGTTGTAATCTTTCCTTGGTGTTATGTTGGCTTGGAACTGGAGTACCAAGGAATTCCTCAAAGTATTGGATTGCATGTTGATGCACTTCCTTCTCCCCTCTGATAATATCTCCATTTATTGTGCTAATGGATAAGACTTTGTTGTGTGCTCTATGAATCTTCACCCTTTTATGAAAATAAGTAGTGTTGCTGTCACCAAGCTTAAGATTCTGGACTCTAGCTTTTTGATGATAGAAAGCCTCCTCTGCCTGGGCTAATTGATAATATTGAACTTGTAACTCCTTTTCCAGGGGTATTCCACTGCTGTCATGCCTTAAGAAAATCCTCTCTTGAACTTGTTTTAATTCAAGAGCTTTATCTGCTACTCTTTGAGAGATATTGCTAAAGTGTGCATGATTTAGCTTCTTCAACTGTGGCTTGAGTCTCTTGAGTTTGTAATACAATTGATGTCCAGCATCTCCATCATATGTATCCAACCATACCTTTTCCACTATAGGTTTGAAAGTAGCATGAAGCATCCAAAAGTTAAAAAATTTAAAAGGTCTATTACCATTGCTTCTGACCTGATGAATCTGGATGGTTAGAAGAGAGTGATCAGATATTCCAGGCAAGTGTGCTTCCACTTGTGAGTTAGGGTAATAGGTAAGCCATGCTTCATTCTGGAGTACTCTATCAATCCTGCTCATGATCATGTCAGTATCTCTTTTGTTACACCAAGTGTAGAATACTCCTGTAGTAGCCATATCTTGAAGGTGCATTTGATATATGCAGTTATTAAATTCCTCCACTTCCCTATTGTTTATGCCAGATCCCCCTAATCTTTCTGTGGAATTCCGTACTACATTGAAGTCCCCCATTATCATCCAAGGCTGATTTCCAATATCTTGTCCAACCTTTATCATACTTTTGCCATAATTCCCTCCTCTTATCCCCTTATTATTTCCATATACACAGGATAGATAGAAATTTTTGTCCTGGTAGTGTTCTCTCCCTGTTATCATCTGAGCAGTACTATGGATCAATTGGAACTGAACCATCTGAGTGTTCCATCCAATCCAAATTCTAGTTACTCCTTTGGCATTTATATTATGTATGAACTGCTAATCCTTATTCCACTTTCTTGTTATTTCTGCTACTTCGTCCATCTTGACTCTAGTCTCAATCAACCCGATAATCGAAATTTTTTCTTTTCTTATGACTTTTTTCACCTCATGTTGCTTTGTAAGGCCATTAGGCCCTCTCACATTCCAGCTTCCAATCATTTGTGTTTGAATTTGGAACTACTCCCTTTTAGCATTGACACTGCCTTTCTGCTGGCTATTACTTGTGTTGTCATTTTGTTGAGGATTGGCAAGGCTTGATGTCTCTTGTCCCCTGTTGTCCATTTCAGCCATATGATCTTGACTAGGTTCCTGTTCCTGCAAATTGTTAAATCGATTGAAGGTAAGTATAGAGTCCCCAGTTGAATTCCTCAAGTTTCCATATGTTGTCATAGCTGCCACACTATTATTCTTTTGTTTTAACTCAATCGTAGCAATTTGCTTCTCAGTCGATAGACTTTTTGCCTTCCACTCCTGGTTTATTCTTGACTTTTTGGAAACATCGAAGCTCAGAATGCCCAAAAACCTTGCAGTGGTCACACTTGACAGGTTTCCATTCATACATTACCTGTTGGTGATAAATGGAACCTTCAGGACCTTTAATTGGACTGCTCTCAGGGAATCTGCAATCCCAATCCACTTCTACACATATACGGGCATATGTTAGTCTCTCCCTTCTTGCCGTCATACTATCTGTGAATAAGGGAATTCCAACTGAACTAGAAATTTTGCTCAGCATTTGTGTAGACCAGAATTGAAGCGGAAGATTTGGCAGTTTGATCCACACAGGTACCTTTTCAAGGCCATCCTTTTCCAGCGACACCTGTGTTGACCATGGCTTAACCACCAGGGGCTTGTTATCAAACGACCATGGCCCTGTTTCTAAAATCTGTGCTTGGGCCTGTGCATTTTCAAATTTGATTATGTAGACTCCAGATTTTAACATACTTAGCGTGAATTCTCCATACTGTCGCCATTTCTGATCCAAAAATCGTTGCATGATATGGAATGGAGGTCTTGCCCTCAATACATATGCTACAATCGAGAACTCCCACTTTTCCAGTTCTTCTTCAATGTCAGTTGCCGAATATTCCACTCCTTTGGTTCCATCCAGATCTTGTGGAGGTATATAGGACAATTTGTTTTCAATTGCAAATTCCCGATTTTGCCTGTTAACTTGTGCATAAGATTGATTTTGCCTTAACTCTCTGCTCGATTGTTCGATTTTTTCCCCAATTCTCATTCTGGGATGGTAAAGCTGGAAATTCGTTTTCAAACGCCGCCTTTTTTACTTCGAATTGATTTAATACCCTATGGCCCACATTTTGCATCATCATTCGGTTATTTCCTTGTGTATCACCCCGTGGCGCGTGATGCATTGATGACTGCGCGTATTGTTCACACGCCTCCAATTCCCCAGCGATTTCCACTTCCAAAGCAGATTCTATACATTTATTGTGGTTGGACATGGACATACCTGTCTGACGATCCTTGAATGATTTTCTGAGTTCATCATTTTCTGCCTTCAGTGCTTGCATTTGATGTCGCATTTCTTCAACTAGGTCTTTTAGCATCTTCTCTTTGTCCGAATCTGAACTTGTCGTAGCCATTTTACCTGGTTGTACATGACTGACATCCATGAAACCTTCCTCTCCAAGTGCCACTTCAATATCTGCTTGTATCCTCTCTGAAGATGAAATCGTTGAAGTACGAGTGTTATATGTAGTGTTCCATTGTTGGCCAATGAATTCTTTTGCATACGGATCTTTAGGTGGTCCTCGTAGGCGGTTAGATTGTCTTGTATATGTTATCGTATTCATTTGTATTTGTTGTTTCTGTTGTCCCACATATTCATGTTGAATTTGCTTTCCTTTTCTTTGATTTGGTGTTCCTATGGTATGATCTCTGATATGTACCTTCTCCCCGTGCTACGATCCTAGGTGAGTTTCTCGATGTTGAATTGGTGAGTGTTTGAGAATTGCTGAAACCCTAGGAACTTAGAGAGAAGTAGGAGTTTCTCTCTCTACTTTCAACTTAATTAGTATTTTTATTGAGCCCTTGTTTTAGCGGTCATAACCCGCAATTCTAGCACGATCAAAGCGAGTCACATTCCCATTCCTTGAAATGGAATTTCCCTTGGGTTCTTTTCGGACCTTAGACTTTTGTTTTCTCCATATAGTGAATATGTCTAGGCTGGGAATGTGGTTCTTGCCCGGTCGATTTCTTGAATCTTGGCGCATTCTGCTGCTCCTTCAACGCTTAGTGTCAGCAGGGTTGCCTTGCTCCCCGCGGAGTTCTGACCAGCTGGTTAGAAGAGGGTTTAATTCCTTTGCATCAGCCTGGGCCTTAGCCTCTCGTTCCTGCCAAGCAAGGAGATCATTTCCTTGTTAGATGTCAATGGCTGGCCGTACTGAGAACGGCCGTAGGCCTTGGGCAGAATCCCCTATAAACCTTCATGGATAGACTTTCATCAAGGGAAAGTGCATTTTAGCTCGATTCCGTTTCAACAACTCTTTCTTTCCAAACCACCGTCCCTCAAAACTATGGCATCAAGGTCGGCAACCCCCAAAGGTCTGAATAGCCATGCACACTCCTCTCCATGTCCCGTAAATCCTATCTTTTTTCTTGAGTGGAAGTAGGAATGGAGTGGCTCATGTCAGACCGGAGTATTATACTTATCGGCTAGCTCAATCGCAAATCGGGCATCGCCATGATATATTCAGCCAGTTTCTTAGCTCAGCCTCTTGCAGACCCTCGGATTCGGCATAGCCTTATTCATCCTTGTCTTCGTCTCTGTCTACCAGATCGGATCCAATCAAAGAAAGCAGTTCGTCCCCCCTCTCAAGTTCCGGAGGGTGGCTTTTCACTTGGTGTGAACTATTATAGGGTATTGGCACTAACAAGGCACCGACTTTCACTTCGACTTAGTCCTCAGCTTGTGAATCTGGTTATCTCAAGATATCCGGATTCCTGTATGACGCGCCTTATCTTTCAAAAAGGGAAGACTATCCCCTTCCTTTCTAGGGCCGGTCTTAGTCTGCCGGATAAAACTCAATCGATGCGGTTCGTCCCCTTCTTCTAGCCCTTCCAGTGCTTCTGGATGACCCTTCGTACCCGTATTCGGAATTCGACCTCCTCCATCCAGGTCCGGGATCTTCCCTCCTCCTCCTATTGAGAAGACTTCCCCTTGACACTTCCCTAGGTCGGGGGATTAGCACGCCCTACTCTCACTCAACTCAAAGAGCTTAGTCGGTTACTGCTCTATCGGTTTATGAGGTTGGATTTCTTCCAAGGGTTTGCCTATCCTATTTGTTTCACTCCTTCCTTTCCTCTTCCAGAGTGACCCCATTTGCCCGAGCCCTAATCGAGTAATGGCAATCCCGTTTCGTCCTGGCCTTCTCTCTTCTCTCTTAAGGCTGTTCCTATTCATATTCAAATCCGTTATATAGCTTCTATCTTCCAGTTTGTTTCTATCTTTGGTTCTCGAAGTTCTCAAGTTTCAATCCAGATGTAATGGATTTGATTTCACCCTCGCGATGATAGCGATATGGGTCAATTGCTTGACGATCTATCCAAAAGGAGCCCCCTGTCTATGTGGCTTTCCTCTCTCCCATAGAGCCAACCTTACCCTATGTGCTGTCCTGGGTAGGCTACCATCTTTTTCCATTCCACTACTTTACATGTTAGCTCGTCTCTGTCTTCGTCTTTGTGTCTGCCGATTCAATTGATGCTGCGTCAGGATGGCTCCTCTTTCATCAGTTGAAGAAGGGTGGTACTTCCACGTAAGAACGAAACTCTACTCAAGGTGATCGGACAGCATTTGGGAGAGAGAGAAAAGACTGAAAGTCATGGTCGTATGGTTTTGAGTAGTATGATAAGCCATAGGTCGAGGTGAGAAAGCAACAATTCCATGAGGAGAGTAGAGCTATTTCTTTCCCGTTTGCAGGTATTTTTCATTGGGTATAGCCGTCAGTGATCCACAGATAGCTGATTGAATTCTTGTCGTACGAGATGTAATCTATCCTAAAGCTTCGAAGGAAAGATTCTCACAAGAGTGGTACTCCAGCTTCTAGTTCCCCGGTCTAGCGGATCAATTACATTGCTTTCTTTTCCGTATAGGGCGAAAGGAAATAAAATATACTATAAGACTACAACGACGACAGGATTTGCTGGAATGGAACTGGGAAGATTTTAGCTCACAGCGGAACACCGGTTATAAGAACAGCTATAGGAACAGTAATCCTAGAAACCAAAGTGGACACAGCAGTGTTCTGTAGCTAGCTCTGGGTCGGTCAGCTATAAATTCTTTTTACAGGATTGAGATAAATTTCTTTTTTTAGTTTTTCCCTTTGTAAGTGTATCTGTCAGTTCCGGTATATCAGTTCCAGTACCAACTTTTGCATCCTTATATACACCGCATCAGCAACAGCAGACGCATAAGCTTCTTTAGCGCCAGTTACAGCAGTAGATACTATATACCCAATACTATATTGAATTCGGTTCCTAGCTTCTACTTATCTTACCGGTTTGTTAGCTCTTTTTTTCCTTAGCAAATGAAGAATTCACAGTTGAAGTTGGAATCTCAAAGGGAGTGGAGCAGTTACAAAAAGAAATGTGAGGAAAGATAGGTAGGAAGGACTCCGAACCAAAAAGAGAACCTTTTGCCGCGACTGGGATCATATTTTTTACTGAGGTTTAAGAGGTTGCGACCTCTGAACTACACTTTCAAACTTGATTCTTGCCTTGTAGTTGTAGGCCCTCCCTCCTATTACATTATGTAGGCCGAGTGGCTCTATTAGTTAGAAAACAAACTTATTTATAAAAAAGTAAGCTGAGAACTCACCACCGCTTTTGAGCTAAGTGGTTAGTCTTTTCTATTTTCACATTTCATCAGCTTTTTCCTCTTTCTTATCACTATCATCGCTTAGATGAAATACTAAGAAAGTTGCCTTTATCTGACTATACCATACAAGACCGTACCTTATAGGCCGTCAAGAACAACTTGCCCTTTGTTTTCTTTTGATCTCATTGCCAGTCTCGATTCAATGGGGGAATAAATAGTCCTTGGCCTTAAGAATGAGAATGCGGCGGAGCTTACCTTCATAGATAGCGGATGTGATGTGCCATTGATAATGATGTATATAAGGGAAGTCTCTTTCGATGCTTTTCATAGTAGTAGTTATAGAAGCCGTTAAGGACCTTTCTAAAGAAGAGATAGGGCGGAAGCTAGTATCAAGCGAAGCCGAGCGAAAAACCAAGTACTCCTTGAAAACAAGCACTGCTTTAAAGGCTATTCCTTATTCTTGATAGCACAGGAAATAGACAGAAGACTAAGCAGACTTTTCTCTGCATCTACTGCACTTCTACTTTCTTTATTCACTTTCGGAGATCGCTACGCCCCTTTGCTTCTTTTGGCATTCCACTTGGGATGAAAAGCATGGGCCTTACTCTTGTAAACTCTTCTCTTAAAATACTTCCCCTTCCTTACTTGTTTAGTCTTGTTACCGCCCCGTGGGTCCCTCCAACCCGACAATATACGACTCTTCGACCCTTGGGCTACTTTCCTATTGATTTAGGAACTATCAACTATCATTTAGTAGATCGGCATTGTCAAATGATTTAGCGCTTAGCTACTAAATATAAATAGAAAAAAAATAAGTAGCCCCCTTGGAAAGCTTGTCAAACTCAGTTTTCTGGTATTAGTGTCTCTGCGTGGCATATAAAGTTTGATACAAGTATTGACACATTTGGGTTTGATCGGTATCATATTTGGATTCCATATCTAGCCATTTTCAAATTTCCAAATGCTGGCGGCATAGCCTTTACATTGTAAATGTGAGGCAGAAACGTTCGACATGATTTTTGGATTATTATATTTTTGAGTTTCACCGGCAACAAGAAATTGCCATTGACATCTGGTACTTTTTTCTTTTTGGGGAAACATTAAAGAATCTACTCATGCCTTGAAAGTTGTGCCTTATTTTTAAATTTTATCTACCTAAGCTCTCCCTGTATAAGTCGAAGATAATTTGAACTTTTCAGCCAAGCCCCTCTGACTGAGCTTACCACTACTTGATGGCATCATGCAGTTTGGATATACTAATTTTAGGCATGAATGAGAACGAATTTAGTACCTGCATGATAATAACTCAAGTATTTGGTTGTTGTTTCTTTACTGGCTTGGTACTGTAGCTGATTCCATTGTTTTAATGTATGCATGCATCTTATTGGTCTAGCTCTTAGTTGCACAAAGCGGAAGCGGGGGCGGGGGCGGGGGAGCGTAAGCACCAAGAAGAATCTGAGGTTGGGAGCGGCTTGAATAAATAAATGCGTAAAGAGTATTATCATTTGTTTAGTATAGTTTACATAGACAGCAACAACAAACATGGAGGCTTTAAGGACTTGAAGAAAGAGAGAAACAATGAATTGAGTTGAAAAAGGCTTGATTTTCAGATATTCTTTCACTTGTTCCATGCATCTCTATCCAGCTAACGGGATCGAGTTCCCATATTAGCTTGGAACGAGATCCCATGGAGCTCCTAACTTGGGATCGCAAAAGCGAGTTTCCGAGAGAGAAACGTTACCATATTAGGAGTTTCCTGCAACTAAGGTCTAGCTTACATCCTTTGATACCTTAGTGGAAAAGTTGTTTCACAAATTTATCTTTACTCTTATGTTGACGCAAGCAAGACCTAAATTGCTGTACAACTAATATTGGTGGGTGCAATAATTGGTTCAATATATTGTAACGCAACTTAATTTTATACCAACTCTGGCATAGTTATTGTGCCTTTTAGTATCTCACAATCTAATTAACGTCGTGTTTCTCTACTTTTGTTCTTAGGGATTCTATTTTTGTTTGTCCCCCACCCCCACCTAGCTCTTTCCCCCTTCTCAAAGAATTTGATAGTACATATCATACCCCTGTACATTTTGAAGAATACTTATAGTTATGGACATTACCGATTTCATCTCCCATTGTTGTTGCAGGAAATCCACTTCTGAACCTTTCTGCTGCATCATCTCCACTTCTAAGTGGGGATCTAGGTGGCTTGTCACGTACCATACCCAAGCTATCCAGAAGGCGTCAAACCACTCTATCACCAAGGGCAGCTAAAGATGTCCCATCTAGTTACCGCTTCCCTGCCATGACCAAGAAGCCGCAATGGTGGTGGAGGACTTTGGCATGCCTCCCTTATTTGATGCCTCTTCATGAGACATGGATGTATGCTGAAACGGCCTATCATCTCCATCCGTTCTTGGAAGATTTTGAGTTCCTGACGTACCCTTTTCTGGGAGCTATTGGGAGATTGCCGAGCTGGTTCTTGATGGCATACTTTTTTGTTGCATATCTGGGAGTGGTGAGAAGAAAAGAGTGGCCCCACTTTTTTAGGTTCCATGTGGTGATGGGCATGCTACTTGAGATTGCTCTGCAGGTGATAGGGACTATGAGCCGATGGATGCCTCTCGCTGTTTACTGGGGTAAGGTAGGTATGCATTTCTGGACGACCATCGCGTTTGCTTACCTTTTCACTGTTTTGGAGAGCATGAGGTGCGCGCTTGCTGGGATGTACGCCGACATTCCATTTGTGTGTGATGCGGCGTATATTCAAATCCCCTACGACTAATGAAGGAGCAAGCGAGCAACCACTCGTGGTAGAGTCGTAGCCATTACTTGTATTGGTGTTTGCTAGCCCAATTATTGAAATCAGGATGATGTTTGCATTGTAGTTGCTCTTTGACTTGTCATGTTTACTTAACTGAGGTGTGCCAGCTTGAATTAATGTTGCTACTTAACTCGCTCCTAGTTTTACTTAACTAGGGTGTGCTAGCGATAATATTTGCTCCCCCTCGAGGGTAGGAGAAGCATGGTTTCAAGAGTATTATTGTATGCCGTAGTAGATTACTTTGGGATATCAAACTGTCTTGAGAATTTCCAGAAAACTAAACAGAAATTCTGAACCATTGACTGTTGCCTAAACAAGCCAGGTAACCAAGCTCTCCCAATGAGTAATTTGTGCATAAAGGAGGTATTAGGAGTTGTTATAATGTCACTCGCATCATGAAATTTGGTAGTGCTTGTGTTCAATAATATCAACACGCCCTTGCATATATCTAGTCTAACCCAAAGCTCAAAAGAGATACTTCACCCACACCAGACGTGACATGAGATGTACACACCTTCTCATGGAATTTACAAGTGTAGAAATTTTATTTTATTTTGATAAATTCGAGAATTGCATTGATAATATAAAGTTATACAGTCGTTTTGTTGTTGAGCTTAAGAATATTATAGGTCACGACATTCCCGTGACTCAGCATACATGACTACAATGGCCGACAATAACAGAAGAAACCTAATAAACTTATACACATTACAATTGAATTAGAGCAGAGTATAATCCTACATTTTAACTCAACTTAAAGTAACACGCAAAGTTTATAATTTCAGAAATCTAAAAGCACTGAAACAAAATAAGAACAAACAACAATGCACAAGATGGTAACAAGATGGTAGTGGCAAAACAATCGGGAACCACAAGACCCAAACGAGAGCGTACCGTTTAAGAAGGCTCAACACACATCTCAAGCTCATTAACACCGTAAAGTTCATCCCTTCAACTACCACATTCAAATTTGAATCAAATCGCAAGACAAGCGAAGGAACCATTACCCACCCATAACAAACCAAAGTAGACACACAGGCTGGTAGAAAAGAGCATTAAACCCCCCCCCCCCCCCCCCAACCACCCCAAACTGAACAGATTGCCTCACAATACCCCATAGGCAAATCTTCACCCCCCCAAACCCAGCCACCCCAAGACCCCTTGAAGTCCCAAGAACAATCCCGTAACCAAGATAGAGCCCCTCTGACCCAAGCCCTCGTGTTACTACTATTGACAACAAAACTGAACACAAACCCAAAAATTCACCACTGTAAATATCGAAACAGATAAGAAAGAAATTTAAAAGGCGGAAGGATAGTTCAGAAATGAAGGTCAAAAAACGCCGTTGAGATTCATGTCGCCGCCGTGCGTGATTCATGTCGCCGCAGGCGAGATTCCTGTCATCTTCGGCTGACGGTGGAAATAGGTCGATCGAGCATATTTACTTCAGATCTACCTAGATTGAACGAGATCGGAGACTTACCTTGAGGCCGCCGTCTCCAATCAAGATCTAGTGAGACGCCTGCCACCGACCACCCGCCGCTTATGCAGTCGGCCGCCAACGGTTCACGCCATAAAATAAACCACCACACAAGACGGAAATAACCTATAACCTAATCGCCGGAGTGGTTGCCGCCCCACACGCGCGAAAGCACAGTGGGGCGGCCGTGGTGACTTTCTGGGGAGTTGGGTTTTAGATAGAAGGCATAGTATTTTTAGAGAGAGAATGATGTGTTGTCGTATTACAAGTGTAGAATTGAGTTCGTATAACGCTCCCTTACACGAAAAATGAATAAAGTGGTTTGAGTTCTTCTTCCTTTTCGGAAGAATTCACTTCACCAAAAATCAACACTCCAAGTTGCTAAATCAATCAAAAGAATAAAAAGCCAAATTCACATAGCGTGCCTCGCATAAAAATAAGATTATCTCATTATTACCTAAAAGTCATATTTTGAGAACGCAAAAGTAGTCTGATTCGCTATCTCATATTTGTATACATTATGTATTCTCGATCATTTAAAATTATTAAATTAATAAAGTCCGATAAAATAGGAGAACGTACCGTTAACTATTATGTCGAACGGTTCTAAGTTATCGGGACCAATAATTTACGACAGAGTGAGAAGAGAGCCGGTGAACTTGCACAGAGTCAGACACGCGAGAGTGTCACTTTCCCATTACACAAACATGTAAAGTACCACAAAAAGCCCTAATTTAGTACTGGCAAAGACAATGTCAACCAACAAAGACATCGTCGTCATGACACAGCAAACAGTAAGCAACACCAAAATCCAAAGAGCGTGAAGGCTTTGTCAGAACAATTTCTCAGATCCCCCTCCATTTCCCGCAGGAATCTCCTGCCATGAATCCAAGCAAAGTCGAGCAAGATCTCTTCCACCACCACCACCTGGACCCTCACCACGCCGAATCTCAGCCGCTGCTCCTGGATCTCCCCCCCATGTCCCAGTTCGTCCTCTTCCGGGACGACGACGAGGACGACGACGACGACTCGGCGAGTCACACCTCCTCCGACGACCCCGACTCGCTGAGCCAGCCCAACCCGCCCCCCGCCTCCTCGCCTCCCCCCCAAGACGCCGCCGTCTCGCCGAGCCCTAAGCAGCAGCAGCTCCTCCACGCGGCGTACATCAACCCGGACCCCCACGTGTCCACCCAGTTCTACACCTTCAACCGCCAGTCCCACGCGCTGATGATCCGGTGCATCCTCGACGGCCGCCTCGCCACGTGCGACGAGATCCGCTCCGCCACGCCAGCGCCCGTCCTCGCCAGCTGGCGCTCCGTCTGGAAGGACCGCAACGAGGACACCGCCTTCCTCACCGCCTGGAAACGCATCCAGGACAAGCTCGCCGCCCACCCGGACCCTCACGGTAACGCCCTCCTCTGCTTCAAGTCCAATTCCAATCAATTCGTATCACACATTGACCAGTGGCACGATATTGTGATGAGCTTCCACGGAGACGCGGATCTTAAACATTTAGGATTAAAGGACACGATAGAGCGAATTAAGCAAGTGTGGACCGTAGGCGCTAAGTTTTATGGGATACCTGAGTCGTACATTAGGGTTTGCGTGGCCGCATGCCCGGTGTGCAACGACTCGTCGGGGTCGGGTGCACGTACTAAGAGGCGGAGGTTCGAGTACACAGAGTCGATAGACGTGCCGGCTAGGGAGGTGCCCCGCAGGCTGCAGCAGCTGGCGGCGAAGCACAAGGTTGTGTTGTGTATAAGGCAGAAGTACATTAGGTACAAGCCGTTCATGGCGGAGGTGAAGGACTATGCGTGCCACCGAGCTGGCGAGCCGGCAGCGGCATCATCGAAGAGGTCGAAGGTTCTAAAGAGGGAGCACTATGCGTCCAAGCGGTGCGGGTGCGGGTTCCGGATTCGGGCGATTGTGCCGATCTCGAACTATAACGAGAAGGACAAGACATTTGTGTATCAGGAGGAGGGCGTTGCAGTGTTTAAGCTGTATGCTGTGCACTCGGGGCACGAGCCTGGGCCCTCGGATGGGAACGCGAGGATTATGCATAGGATAGTTGGACATAAAGGCGGGCTCTTGATGGATCAGGAAACGGTGTATGGGATGAGCGAGGAAGCGGAGAACGAAAGCTTAGGGTATATGGGGAAGGATGCGGGGGATATACAGCATTCAGTTTTGCAGCAAGTGAAGGAATTGAAACATGAAGTTGGGTTGCTTGAAGGGAGAATTGTGAAAATCCAGCCTGAGCTATTGAATTCAGTTTCACAAGAACTGTTTGATATTGTGAATAAACTTAGATGTGTAGGAGAATATTGCCCAAAGTCGGTTGGATTGCTAACTCACAAGCCGCAAGCAGATGACGTCTTGGTTGGAGAGAGCGATTTGGCAGATTGGGGCAATCATCACCATCAACGGATATACAGTAATGGTAAGGGTGTAGAACTGATCGAGGAAGATGAAGATAGTTTTGAGCGAACGCTCAGCGATGTCGCTTCTTGGGATCACATGAGGACAGAGTGTCGGAGTGAGAGGGATCTGCTGGGTGACACTTGCAAACCAGAGAAATGGCTGAAATGCAGCGAGTTCGATGAGAAGAGTATTCTTGACTGTGAGGATTCTAAGCTAATTAAGCCAATAAGGCATGATGAGACGATAGAGACAGATGTAGGTCTTGTTGGTATACAAGTTGACAGCTTCTACCCTGATAATTCCAAATGGTATGACTCTCCTTGTGGATTGGACTCCGGTGCAGATTGCGGTGATAGTGAATACAGGAATGGTGAGATTGTGTAGAACTCTAGAGTGATGGTTGATCCAATATAACGTATTTCCGAGTTAAGTAGGCGCATTCATCCCTTTCTCACTGTTCAAAGTGGGTTGTATATGTCTGTAAACAGAAGATTGGAGCCAGACTCTCATGCTTCTAGGTCTCTTTGCTGCTTCTGTTCTGTATTCTGTAAACTATAGCCCCGTTGGGCTTCTCTGCACATTCTCATTGATGATAGTATGCTTACCATGTTCTGATGAGCCCTTGAATTATGAAAGCTGTTCTTGCAGTTACTTTAACTGCAGTTGTCATTGACTATCCCTATTTTATCTTTTGAGATGTGCAAAGCTTTCTGTTTCTGCAAATTTTTATTTATCTTGCCGAATATTTCTCTCTTACTATATTATGGAGGTTTGTGTTACATGAATTTGGTTTATTTCGTAGTAATGTTTGCTGTCCTGGGGTCAATCATCTTTCAAGGATATGCAGTTATAAGTTCGTGTTCTATTGGTATCCGCATCATTTTTCCATTTTATCTGGCGATCCGGTAATATATATGTCTAAAAACATATTTCTACATGTATAGACATCTTACATGTCATATCACTAATTTACACTTAATTACAGTTGTTTAGTCCTTGCTTATGGTTATACATACAGGCAGCTAGCCCTGGCAACAATGCTAATGTTTTACTTGTCTCTGTCATCCATGGGACTACATCAGTGACACAGACTGTCAGGTTGCCTTCTGAAGTCCAGTAGTATTACCAGGATCTTGGCTTGTTTTGCTAGATCCTGTGCAAGAAATGGGTGGCATATCTTGATCATCTAAGCTCGAGCCACGTGCAATATGACCAGACTACTTAAAGTCGTGAAGCGGATGATGATAGTCACATTGGCAACTTATCTTTGTTGCCACTGCTTCTTGTGACTATGTTCTCTGTAGTCAACTTTGGATTTTGCGACATTCTTTGAACTTGAACTCCTTGGTCCATATACTATAATCTAACAAGTAATCACGTGTTTGCTCGCAGAGTGAATTAATGACTATTTCCTTATCGGCACTTGTTACCCACGAATAAAAGAAAGAAATAAAGAAGGAAAAGACTACCGTTGTGACAGGCAAGTCCCTGTCAAGCTTGTCTGTATGTGTTGGAAGTGAATTTTTTTTTTCCTTTTCATGTCTTTGATACTCGAAATAAAGCTTGCTAACCCTATGGAAATGTAGTCTTGTTACTAGATGTTAGAATTTTTTTACACGAGTTGAAGTCATTTGCCGTTAAACGGCAAAATCTCTAGGCCTGATGTTCTGAGGTTAGCAGCTGTTCGTGGTCCTTTCTAATTCTAGCATTATCATTATTACCATTCCGTTCTTGACTATGGATGGAGAAGGGTCTAGTACTGGACGCATACTCCCTATCTCCTGCCAATCCCAGCCCTGCATAAGGAAGACCTGCCTTGGACTAGGGATATTTTCTGACATCTGCCCCATTCCTGTTCCTTGTTTCGTTTCCAAACTGTCTTTCTTATCTTACATATTACTGGAAATTTTGTGCTTTCTAATGGTAGCATACAAAAGCTAGCATCCTCTTGCACCCAATGAGATTGCTGGTAAAGACTAAGGCTAACAAGTATGACTTGCTTGTATCTGTTTATAAAAGAGTCTTACTCTTAGGCTGCTGCTGACTTGTTACAAGTTTGTATTAGATGATGTATGTATCTAAGTGAGTTTATTAGGTCCACGTGTATCTATACAAGTTATATATGTGTCTCAGTCTCTAGGCACTGAGAGCACTGAAACTCCTATGATAGTCTGTGATTGACGATCCTGATTTACGTATCTGAACCTTTCTGCATCAGATAGGTTATGACGAGTGACCTTGTAAGCCAATGAAATGCACACATATATAAAAGATAGATTCTTGTGTGGCTGTGAAGTTTTCTCACCCGTTGCCATATATGTAGCCATGTGGTCTCCACTGGCTGGTAATGGTGGTTCATTAGTTCTTTCATGAGTTTTTAACCCACGAGTTTGCTCCTTTTATCAAAATGTGGAAGAGTCACTCTAGAATTTGATTCCTATTCATCATATTGTTCCATGCTATCGCACACGGTGGAGGCTTCTATATGTGCATATTAAAATGTGTATCTACTACTGTCACTTCGGAGCTCTTAGAAGTCCTATAAGGGGGAGCATGGTAGTGCGCAGGCACATACTCCAGCATCCCCGGTGCTTTTATGGGCAACCATGGGGCATCGAGTGAGTAACCCAAGGGGCCTTGGGGCAAGCTTAAAAGCATTGAAGACATGCTGGAGGACTTCTGGTGGACACTGACGGACATTGTGCCTTGTTTTGCTTCAGAGGCTATATATACGCACCCACAATGCCCCGGAATATAGTAAATAGTATTTGGGCATGCATATTATGGCGGACTGGTCTACTGGTGTGCTTGCACACCATGTGCCAAGGTGAGCATCATCTTGGGTTTGACACGCTCACTGAACAGACGAGATTGTTGACATGCTTGGTGGCAGGATGTTATGCTTCATGTACAGGTTGGCAAGTATCGCAGTTGGCATGGTGTTAAGGGTGGCTAAGCTATTCTTGATGACAATTGAAGCAAGATTTGGAGCCAAGTTAACATGTTGCATGCATGACAGACATGACAATGGGCATGCTGGCACAGCACTGTGTTGCGTTGGCACAATGCTGCGCATGAGGGTTCGTAGTTGGTGCGCATTGGCATATGTCTAGTGCAGATAGATACAGTAGACAGGCTGTGTGCATAAGTGTTGCCTATGCAGGCTGAGCACGACGAAGGGCACTGAATGCGAAGCATTTTGGCATTGACTTCTATTTATGGGCATATTAAAGTTCTGTGCTCTGTGTGTGTGTTTTTAGCTTAATTAGCAGCAATTTGGCATGTAAGTTTGGGCTGTATTATTGATTTTCAACTCGTGATAGGGTTAAGTCGATGCTCCGGAACAGTTTGAGAACTCAATTGCATTTACGGGTCACCTGAAGGGAATTTTTATTCTTGAAAGAAGAGTCACTTTCAGCTCCTGTAAAGAGATTGACTATGAAGTGTTGGACTGCATGATAAAAAAGCCACCTAGGTTCAAGGCCACCAAGAGCAGCAGTTGCAGAAGATCGGCAGTCTGTTACTTCCAAAGTGCTGCAAACTTTGACATGCTGTGTATTGTGAATCCTGATTCTTTTGGTGAATATTAAGGTCTGTAATCAACATGGTACTTTTTAACTTCAGCCGTGTAGCTCTTTGATGTCAACGAATTCTTGTTGTTGAATGTTGCTTTTTCTTTTGTGATTTTTTTTTTTTTGCAATGAAGGTTTACTTATTGCTTTCAAGTTTTAATCCATGTGATTAGTTTTTTCTTGAAATAGTGTTTCAAGGGTTTCTCTTCTAGAGAGTTCAAGAACTAAATGTATTATATTTACCTTTGGAATCACACCCATGTGAAGAAGTGCTTGTGCTTGAAGTGCGCTATTTTTTGAAATAAAGAAAAATCCTCTCTTTCTTAGATGTGCATTATATTCCGTCATTATTTCTGCTTTCAGTCTCAATTGGTTGTACCTGGTATCTCATTGATTCCATAGACTGCATTAGGTATCACATTGTTGGGTGCATTTCTAAGCTGGAAATTGGTGGTCGTGCATTTGCAGCTTAGTGCATCATGAACAAACAGCAACTTGGAGGTACTAGGGTCAGCTGAGCATCTTTTGCCTCTTTCAATTACGCTATCATGGTAACTTTGAAATTATCTTGACCTGTGCCCTCTTTTATCATAGTATCTTTTTTCTGAAAGTGCCTATGATTTGTGAGATTACCAATCATTTGTTTCATATCTTTATCCACTCTAGACTACTTTCCAGAATTTGCACATGCTTCTTTAAGTTGCAACATAGATGTCTTCTCTGGACGGATGACTTTTTTGAATTCAGAAATTGTTACCTTTTATGAATTGTAACGTCTCATGCACTTTTTTGTGCCTCTTTCCCTCAAGCTTCAGTTAATGCACTCTCTCACAATGGTGGGGGAGCACAAATGCTTATGAATCTGGTTTTGTGATTGAAGAAAGAGACAGGGTTTGCCTCGCCTTACTTATTTAGTGAGAGATGGAGCGCTGTAAAGCTAGTATGTTTAGGCATTTGTGGAAAATTTTATTTTTGAGGTTATTCTAACCTTAAGAGTAAAAAGACTTGCATTGTTGACGTCCTCGATCAAGGATTTTAGGCAACTCCATCTTCTCCTTGTAAAAACCTCTTGAAATTCAGAGCTTAAGAAGCAAGAAGGCCAAGTCGTTCGAAGTAAACCCAACAAAGCTGCTTAATAGGTTGAAGCTGCGCAAGTCGAGTCCTCTCTGCTTAGTAGGCAGCTTAAGAGGGTAATTTTTCTTCCGACTCTGCTCATGTTAGTCGGTAAGCTTCTTGTACAGTTAATCGATCACGTCTTATCTGCGTGCTCTCGCAGACAGGCTTAGTTTATCTTGATGTTTCCTTGAAAAGTCTGGCTCTTTTCTTTTCGGGATAAGCTGTTGGAAGTTTAGGAAAAGGTTCTTTCAAGGCCCATCACATTTGCTCTGCAGAAAGCAAAACAAAGCTAACAAGATCTTAGCCTGTAGGTGATGAACCTCAATCACATCTATTTTGGAATCTGCAGTCGGTCGGCTGGTTTGGTATATTGGAGGCCTATCACATTACTGTCAGCTCTCCCAAATTTAAGTTTTAGGTTTCCATTTTTCCTGCATCGATATCTGAAGTCCCATTACTATTCAAGTCCCCGATGTTACTGGTTTGTTATTTCCTTAATTTACTGATGTATCTGTTTTTCTGTTTTGTAAGTTTCCACCACTCGATGATAACATGTTTAGTGGCTCTTGGATGCTGGAGCTCGGTGTGTTGTCTGGAGCAGTTCCCGAACATCATATAAAATCCTTTAGCCCCCCTCCTATCACATCAACCCCCCCCCTTCTCCTCCTTCCCAAACCCCCAATCTAACGGTCCTACATGGTCCGAATACTCGAGAGATTTGTTCGACACATTATTGAACTGTTGTATTGCTGTGGCCCTGTTTCCACTTCTTTGGCAGATGTCAATGTTGCCCTTCTATGCTTTAGGGGACGAACATGACGATCAAGAAAAGCTTCTTGATGTACATTTTCCTCTCGAAACCTTCAGAGTATATCTTGACAGATGCAGTCCAATTTGCAATTCTACTGTTATAACCCAGGAAGTTTTGGTTCCCTTCCGAAGAACTGTGCATGTGTGGAGTATTATTCGCCTGTCAACGATTATGTTATATGAGCAGGATGCAACTTGTGAAAGACGTGTTTGGTCGGGGAGTTTGAAAAGGATTTCTCCAAATGGAATAATGAGGAAAGTGGTATCTGTATCCAGACACAGCCTTAGAATCTAGTTGTCATTTCTTGAGCCCAGCAGTTCACTCTCGAGCTTTGACTCGACTGGATTTTGATGCTAAACTGCTCAATTTTCGTGAATCATGGTTCCAGATTCCTTGGCCTAAATAAGTACCATTTTATAAACCAAAAAAAAAAAGTACCATTTTGCCGGATTATTGCCGATGTAATCATAAAAAGCTAATTTTTCAGGAATTTTAGACCAAGCTTCTGATAAACTTTGATTTTCGACTAGCCCGGCACTAACTCTTCGATATATCTCTTGCTGGAAGTACCCCTGATCCCATTGATAACGGGTAGGCCCAAATAATTCGATCGGTGTAGTTGCTGAACCATACCACATAGTTCCGGCAACAACAAAAGCTGCAAAAAAGACAGCGGCGATGCAATTGGAAGCACGGTTTGAATATTTTCCGTACGCAATTCATTTCTTTTCGAAGGGCATAATCGAGTATAGTCTCGAACAAGTAGGCGCGAATGTTGAGTTCTATGACGGCAAAGTATGGAGTCGGTTATAGTGTTCCTATTCTTAAGAAAAACATACTACACGTTCCCTGTTGAGTGAAAATTTTGAATTAAATCGTGCTACTTTGAAATTTGACGATGTTTTTCGTAGTAGTCCGAGAAGTTGACAATTGGTAAGAAGAGGGAAATGCTTTTTAGGATTAACTCTTTAAACATTAGTCATTTCTCGATTAAAACCTTCTTAAGTAAACACACTTTTTCTTTTCCTTGATAAAGGGAAAGAAGGGGAATTTACAACTTTGCAACAGTGCAGCGGAGGCGATAAAAGATGGAAACGTCGCTGAAAAAGAGATGCAATCAGTGGACCATGTTTTCGAAACCTTTTTACTAGTAACAGTGCCGCCCATAAAACATAAATTAATGGCCTTATTAATTATGTTAGCTTGCTAATTATCTGTACACACTAGTTTTGGGCTAAAATCTTGTAAATCTTTTGTAAGAACAAAAAAATTAAGAGTGTCAAAACATGTATACTGGTATTTTTTACATTAAAGAAAAACGAAGGCCGTACTAAAAACACTTTCTTTCTCTAAAAAGTTGATTCTCTGCCTTCTCTTTATAATCTAGCTTTCCACAGTAAAGCCACCATGGCCGCCTCACCGTGCGTTGGCACGTGTGGGGTGGCGGCCGGATTTAGGCCTAGCCTTAGATATGTGTTCCGTCTCGTTGTGTGTTGGGTTCTTTGAGGCTTGGCCACTATAATGGTCAACGACGGATGAAGGGTGTACGACGGGGACAATGGTGGTGCAGTGGGGCGCCATCTGCCTTGATCTGTGGCGATCTCTCTAGATCTATGTAGATTTGGATGATTTTATTGACACTACAAGAAAACACGTTTTTAGCGACGGAGTTTTACTGACAGATAACAATCCGTCGGTAAAAACAAGTTTAACTGACGGATACCACCGTCGGTAAAATTCCGTCGTTAAAAACTTATTACTGACGAAGTTACTGTCGGCGAAAGTTGTTGCCGACAAATTTTTTGCGGCGGTCTTTTTGCGACGGAATTACCGTCGCTAAAACTATTTTATAAAATTAATTTTTTCGAGGGTTTTATAAATTTGTTTTAGGGACGGAAGGAATCCATTGCCAAAACTACCGTCGATAGATATCGTGATTTACCGACGGACTTTTAGCGACGGGCCCAATCCGTCGCTAAAAGTCCTCAATTAAAACGACCAGATCTGCCTTTCTTTCTCTTCTCCCGTTTCTCTCTCTGAAAAATCTCCCACCGGTGTTCTGCTCCGGCGACCAACCTCCACGGTGACCCACTTCCGGCGATCCCCCTCCACGGTGACCCACCTCCAGCAATCCCGCTCCACGGTCACCCCTCCCTCCACTGCCGTCACGTGAAAAGACTACCACCGTCGTCGCACCACCGACGCCGCCGCCCTCCACTGCCGCCGGCTATTGTGCCTTAAGGTAAGTTCCGTTTAGTCTTATTTATTCAATTCTTGTGCAACATTATCCGCATAACAATTCTTGTGCAACATTATGAGATTCTCGCCCAACTGAACCCCTTTTACTAGGTACCTTCAAGAAAATGCCCTTTGATTTCTACACTATTGTGCTTTGAGTAGTTTGGACAGTAGAGAACACGTGAATTTGCTTGTATATTTTCTTTGGAAGTCGAATGTTAGCCCGAATTGTTAATGCATTGGGAAGCTTAGCTTTCACTGCTTCGACTTGTTAATGCATTGGGAAGCTTTCACTACTACCTGATCGAGAAGCCCGAATTGTTCCTTTGGAAATCGAATGTTAGCCCAAAGCAGAACCATCCAATCAAAGACATGACGCCCATAGCTGTTGCTACTTCTTTCCTGACTATCAGGTTTCAAGAAAGGCTAAAGCCATTGATCTGGTTAACAGAATAGACTTAGAGGTTTCTTAGATATGGAACTACTGAGACAATAAGGGTCAAACATGATGCAAGCAACTGAGCAAAAGCTCACTTTAGGAGGCCCGACTGAAGATAGAATTACATCGTTACCAATAACTTTAAAGTTTCCATCGACTACCTCACTGAAAATCACAAACACACAACACGAATTTAATCTTTTAGATAATCTGGTAACTTAACAAGTTACTATATTTGAAATGAGAACTAGAAGAAGAAGTCGTGTCAGTGAAATGGCAAAAACAGGAGCCCCGCATAGCCTAAATAGGCGGCCATGTTATTCATTGGCACTTTGAAAGAAGTCAGGAATTATCGCAAGATCTACGTGTTTCATTTTATTGTTGTCAAGGGGAAGAATAAACATGAAACGCTATAGAGCTTGTTTTGTAATTTAATGTCCTTTTTTGTCCATGTTGGTGTTTGTGGGTCTATATCTTTCAACAGCAAAAAGTGCAAAATAACCTCAAGTTTTCATAAATCGTATTTAGACCAGCAATTGTATAAACTTCGTTGGGTATGATGATAAAACGGTAACTTCCAGGCTCACGCACCCAAGTTGACCTGTTCATACAACAACTAACCACATTTCGCCATGAGTTTCAAGCGAGTGATAGTGTCATACCTACACCGCGACCTTCTCGTATTTCCATTGTCATAGATCTTGAGACAACAGCCCTTGACGCAAGATCCTTGGCTGTCGGGGCATAGCGTTCCATAAACCGTTCCCCGTTGCTGTTCCTAAGGATACCTCCTTCACCACGAGATCATATCCTCAACAAAAGGAAAATAGGAAGATAGAAGAAGAAAAAATTAGTCTAATATGATGGACACATAAGAAGAACATGGAAGCAATCCAATTTAGACTGTTCATCTGAACCACGGGACAAAAAACAAAGAACCCCAACCTTCAGTGATAAGACACCCAGCACCATAAATTCCAGTTAGATAAAACTGAACAAACTCAAGATCCTGCAGGGAAATATAGCAAATGTCAACTGTGAATCGACACGAATAAGCAGCAAAATTTCCACAAAATTCTAAAAGAAGAAAGGACAGTATAAACCTCGAGAGGGAGCCCAGCACGTGCAACCATAGCAACCCCTTTTTACTAGGTACGGATTGAGTTACTGATCTTTGTTTTGCTTGCATTGCTGATGTGTTTTCGTTCGTCATTGTTCCTCTCTCAAAACAAATCTCTGGTGTTGGTATAGACTTTTGTATGCCTTTGTGTAGGTAGCAGTAAAGATACAAGATCTGAATATTTGAGCGTTCATTTGTCAATAGTGATCTGGATATAGTTATTAGATTTGTTGGTGGTTTTATTAGATAGATGGTCATCTCCTGGTTTTAGAGTCAATGCTCATGTAGTCCCCCACCATGTAAGCTACCATGTAAGCTACAGAAAGGGAAAGAGTAGAATTTGAACTATGCATTCTCTTAGATTACATTTCCCATTTTGCAGTAATGCAATAGCTATCTAGGAGACTTTGCAGTAATAGATTTAATTCAACTATAAAATTGATGCTCATCAATTGAATAATGCCCGATTGGTTTTTCATGTTAAAGTAGGTTAAATGGCTTCTGTTTCGATGAACAGGGATGTTTCAGTCGGCAGGCACTTCTTCAAGGTCACGATGCCTGGTTTTCATGCAGAACTTGTATGCCATCCCGCTTTCTCTGTGTTTTCGTGCGTGTTAAAAGTTTTATCGCTGGTTAAAAACTTACCTGTCTTATTGTATTATGAATATGTTAGGCCATACCGGTAGCATTTTACAGATTGCTTACCACATTGAGATTTGAAGCAACTTTAACCAGCCGCAAGGGGTCATGGCCTGTTAAATTGAAGAAGAAGGTTGGCCAAGAGGAACTTTGCTTCGAAGAGGGTTGGAACGAATTCGTGCAGCAGCATGACCTCCATCTAGGAGACTTTGTAATCTTTGAACACATGGGACAAATGCGTTTTCAAGTGTTGGTGTTTGATCATAGCACTTGTGAAAAATCTGCTTTCCCCCAATGTTGAACTCTGAGCAGTAATTAGACAATATTTTAAATTAATCGCATCAGACATGTAAATTTTGAACAATTTTGTGTTATTTGAGCATTGACTATTATCAAGGATAATTTTAGGTTGTTAATTGTACATTTGATAATTGTGATTATTGATCGATGATTTTAGGTTGTTAATTGATGATTTTATATTGTTAATCGTGCGTTTGAGATATTGAGATTGTTGATGGAGGATGAGACCCAATTGGTTTGAGTTTTTTATTACAGGTTTAGGAATTAAAAATTAAAAAAAAAGATTAAAAAAATAACTTTTAGCGACGGATTAATTCCGTCGCTAATATTTTTATCCGTCGCTAATTTTCTTAAAAAAGAAAATAAATTAAAATACTTAAATAGAATTAGCGACGGATATTCCGTCGCTAATTTAGAAATCAATCCGTCGCCAAAAGTTCTATATTGGACGACGGATTTTATAATTCCGTCGCAAAACTTTTAGTAACGGCCTTTTATACGAGGGATTTTTAGCGACGGGTATAGGCTTTTAGCGACGGATTTGCCCGTCGCTAGAAGCCTTATTTCTTGTAGTGTGATCTACTAGATTGTTTGGACCGAAATCGATGTGGCCGGAATTTCACTAGTGGTGACTGGAATCTTGCTGGCAAAGTGTGGGATCATTAGTAGGCTGTGGGTTGATCGTGCTCAATGATATGCTTGATTGATGAGGTTGTCGTTGCTAGGGTTAGTTTCTTCAAATTCGACAGTGGCCGGATTTCCACCGGCGGCGGTAGAAATTTTCCGGTAGTAGTGTGGGCTCAATAGCAGGCTGTGGGGTTGAACATTGTGGTTACTGGATTCTATTTTTGGGATTTGGTGTGGTACAACGAGTTGTCCTCTGGGGTGGGTGAGGTAGGGGGGATAGGGCCTCAGGGGGGCTTAAGGGTTTGGGCGTGTGTGTGTTAGGGGGGGGGGTAGGGCCTTAGGGAGGGGGGAAAGGGGATACAGTCTGGCTTAGCCTGTTGTGATTGTTGGTTTGCTGCCCGGTTTTTTCAGTTGCCGTGTTTGGGGTGGAAATGCCGGTGAAATATTATGAAATTTTGTGACCCATGCAAGGCTTACCTCCTGATTTTGTGCTGTGATCCCATTGGTTATCGAGTAGACCTTTGATTTTCGTATGGCTCCGGTTGACTTCCTCATTGTAATCTTTGTGCTTTTATATTTTATTTGTATCGATTTTACTATGTGTTGTTTATAACCTGGAGGTCTTCGTATGTTACTTTAAGTTAGGCTAAAGTGTATGATATGCTCTGCTTCAGTTGTAATTTGTATCGGCTTATATGTTAGTTGTTAATTCCTGACATTTGTGGTCTTGTATACACAGAGTTACAAAAATGTCGTGACATTTTCAGCCGTTTGACAAACTCTTGTAATCTCTACAAAAGCGCTTTATTATCAATCTTATTCTCTCTCATCTTTATCAAAAACAAAAAGACATTAAAGAAAAAGATAGGGAAATAAACTTAGATGATAAAAATGTCAGTATTAGCCAAATCACAGATCATATGTCAAAATAAGCAGTCACTTAATGAAATCTCCGGTGTTTGCGATTAATGATGGTGCAAGAAGAGACAGAAGAAATGAAGTTATTTTGCAAGTAGTAGAACAGTATAAGGAAGAGAGGAAAATAAGATAGAAATGGATTAGTGAGGCTAGAAAGTAAGAAAATATTTAAGTTTTTAAGTTCATGAGCAAATTACGTATATGACAAATATTGAATTTTTTTGGGATGATAATAATATTATCATGAAATAGGAAGAATGATGTAATGGAAAGTTTAAAAATGCTTCACCATAAGTGTACTCTCCCTTAATAATAGCATAAGTACCTTATGTTAGTTTAAAAAATAGTGTATATTACTTAAAGCCGAGTGATGACTTGCCGGTTAAAAAAAAAAGATAAAATGTGCACTAAAGGTCGTATTATTTGAGTAACGACAATACAGTATTAAAATTGATTAAAGAGGCAAAATTGTCCAAACAAGTTATTTCCCCATGTCAAATGTCTATACTATCTTGTAAATTTTTAATCAAAAAGTAGTTTTATTTTAAAGGATTTCTTGATTTCTCCTTATTTTCTCTTCCTTCACCATAATAAATCCCCACCCCTACAAACCCCCAACCTCCAACAACAAGTACTTCACTATCATGGGCGAATATAAGGGGTGGCAAGTGGAGGCATTGGCCACTCCAAAAATTCTGAAAATTTACCTTATATCTTCACGTAATTTATCTTAAATAACAATCTTCGTTTCCGAAATCAGTATTAACAGTCTATTTTTTCTTGGATGATGTCGTGCATTCATTCTAATCATCAATTGATTTGGCGTTACCTAATGAAGGTTAATCGATAAACAATTAAAACACCTATTATAGCAAGTCAAACAACTTAAACACCTAACATAGCAAGTGAAAAAAAAAAAATTGAACACGCCTAATTTTTATTCATTACTTATTACTCCATATATCTTTGTGGAAATTTTAATTGTCATAAATATCACAGCATGTAACATTTTTTTCTTTATATTTTCACGAATATACTCTTACCTTCCCAAAGTTAAGATTCTAGATCCACATAAGACAACCCACCACCACCACCACCCATTATTCTTCCTTCGCCGTAGAAAACGAGCCACCATTATTCATCAACATATGGCACGTCTTGCAAACGTTTACCTTCTGTTCAACTAATTTTTTTTTTTAAAAAAAGAACAAGGGTTTGTGTAATTATATCCCAACATACTGAGGGTAAATAAATTGATCAAATTGCAAGTTATGTGTTTTGGAGGAAAAATTGGCGATCATTAATGTGTGCGATAGGGGAAGAGAGCAGTGGCTAGGGAATGTGGTGGGCGATAGTGTCTCTGTGTGTACAGGGTGGGTTCGCAACAATTAGGAAGTGGGGGTTTTGGTTGTGGGGTGGGGTGGGGTTGGGGGGGGGGGCGCAGGAAAAGGCCCGCCAAGGAATGTGGTGGGTGATAGGCGTGTGCTCATGTGTACAGGGTGGGGGTGGGGAAAACCCCGCAACTGTAAATCACTGAAAACCAAATTCTGGGTTTGGTGGCCAGGAAAGGGAGTGGCAGTTCTTGGTTTTTTAGGCGTACACATGTTTGTTGCATAATTATCCCCTAACACTTTGGTTGGATTTCATTTGTATACCCTAAAAATAAGTGAATTAACTATAAACCCTCACACTTGAGGGAAAACTAACCGTGGGTATGTACTAGAATTGTGCTATAGATGGATATATAAAATGCTATTTTGGTAGATTGGTGTGTTAACTTGCAAACCTACCATATGTTGGAGTATATTTAGTCGATTAACTCTAAAAAGAAAAGAAGAGAAAAACCTGAAAAAATAGTTTTCAAGCGGCCTAATTAAAGTTGTACACTTGTAAAAAAAAAAACTTATGATTGATGTGTATTATATATACTCATAATGTTTTAACAAGAATACCTATCTATGCTGGTTATGTGAATGACACAAATAGACGGTCGTACAAAAGAAATTTAGACGAAAAGCTGATTTTGAGTAGTTTCAATTTTGAAATATTAGGGAGTCAGGTGTAGTATTGAATTCTTAGGTCCCAAAAGCGAACTCGAGGCAACTATTGGAGGTCGGATACAATTTAACCAGAAATAAATAAAGTAATCATTCTTTTCATTACCTTTCATTTCAATTTTGTCATTCTTCTTCTAAGTTTCCTTAATTGTTCTTGTAAAAGGGTTTCGTATTCCAATAGGTCATTTCTGCCAACTTAATCCGTTTGATCTAATTGGAGAAGGGCCATAGAGTAACTTCATTTGGGTAAGGTTAAAAGCCTTATTAAGCTCCTTCCTCATCATTTCCCGCCAGCGTTGCAAAAGGCTATGGTTTTAGATGGTTGTTGACAACAGTGGGTGGGTTTGGTTGTTCGGAGATGGGGCCGGAGGGTGAGGGTAGTGGTGATGGTGGCGATCGTAGCTAATCAAAGTGGGAGAGGCAATGGTAGCATATATGAGCAGGGGAGGTGGTGGTGGTGATGATGTGTTGGCAAGGTGTTGATGGCGTTAGTGACAGTGCATGATTGATAAGGTGAATGATGATGTTGGTGATGTGGGCGACAATACGTGGTGATGGTTTTCTCTAGTGTATATATCGTCATCGATCCCATGGTTCGGAACAGTGGAGGGCGATGTGTGGTTGTGGTAGTGGTGATGGTGGCGGTGGTTGAGGACATAATTGGGCTTAGGTGGTTATTGTCTTCTTTGCAATGGTTGGCTTCTCACTTGCTGGGATTGGAGGAGATGCTGAAGACACTTATGACAAGAGATGTTACATTTTGCTAGCTATGTTCATTGATTCACCATGTAAGGTCCCTTTTTTTTTCCTTTTTCAACTGAATTTTACGGAATGAAATTGACCAAAAAGACCTACTGAAACATGGAATTTCTTTTACAATGAATATTGACAGTAAATACAAAAGGTAACGACTACGTCAAAATATAAAATAAGGAGGAGGATGATTTTTTGCTATTTTCGCATTAATTCTTTTTTCAAAACTATTTTTTTTGTTTTTAGGATTTAAAAGAATTCGAAATGTCACTGCAACAAAATAACGCTCGTTAACGTTCAATTTTCCATTTATTCCATTTCCCTCTCTGTCGCTCGCCTCTCAAACTTCGTCATCCCCAGCAACCATGAACCTCAAAATGCGTTACGTATCTTTCTAGGGTTTCGTTAGAGCCATAAAATTCCGTGAAACGCCACTCCCGCGCACTCGAAACTTCCTCTATTTTTCTCCGGTGGTCGAACCTCCGGCGCCGATCACGGCACTTCGCGGTTACAACTCAGCCGGCCTCCGGCGAATCTCTGATCAGTCCAGCCTTGCCTTTTTGGGACGGTGCGTTATAGCGTCGTAGTTAGCATTTCCTTCGAAGTTCGAACTTTGTGCTCTGTTTCTGTTTTTGCAGATAAGGAATTGGAAAGAGCAAAAACAACGCTATTTTTCTCTGCAGTCGAACAGGGAACAAGCTGATATTTACTGCTAACTGACGGTTAGTGGAACTGCAGAATAACTCTGAGGGTTTGAATTGTAGTTTTAGAATCTTTAATCGATATTCAGCGGGTGTGTGCTCGCGTCTGTCTCTGTTTGCGTGTGTGTGTGTGTGCGAGCGCGCGCGCATTTCATTCAACGTGCTTGTGACTTGTAATGTTGCCTAATTAGGCATGCCTTTAAACCGAATTTTCGTGCCAGAATCATCATTTCGTTCCGATATGAACAGTAAGTGTGTGCGAGTACACGCGCAATTGACTCATATTAGAGTAAACGTATTTGTGTCTTGTCAATTGTTGCCTTATTAGGTATGCCTCTGTATCTCAGTGTCAAAATCATGACTTTGTTTCGATAATGTACCTAATTGGTCAGTAGCTCTCTCTCGTTCCTACTATGCGTGTAGCATAACAGGTAGTTTGAACTATGGAAGAATCCATGATTCTATGAACCTCTATCTCTCTCACTCTACAATGCACGTGACATAACAACTAGTACAGTCAATGCCAGAAGAGGCTACCTTCTTGCGTGTTTAAGGTACTTGTGAATTACAATATTTCTTAATGTAGGACTTTGTTTGAAATCAAACTGCTAAACTTTAATTAGTGATACGCATTTTTGGCATGTGGTGGGTTAGGCTTTTAGAGCAACTGATAACTTATACTAACATTCAATGGCTTCTGAGTTCTTTGATCCAATTGTTACGTGGTAATGCACTGGCTTCCTTAAAGAGTTTACAGATCTTCTCAACTTCTTTGTATTGACATAGCTAACCTGAACTCCTGAAGTAGTGGACAAGGCTTGTTGAGTTGAGTTGAATTTACTAGTTTCTCTCTCAGTTCGTGGAGAAAAGTAAGTAGAAAGTCTAGATACTTTGACTACTATTCCAAAGTCAAGGATTCTACGATAAATTTAGCTACTCCATTGCTTGACTGTCGTTTCTCCTTTTATCAGATGTGCATATACGAAAAACATATGGTAAAAGCAGTTACTGTATCTGAAACATGTTTTTGCAACTCAGTACAGACCCAGCAGATTTGTTTGATCAGGGGCATGGGTTAATCTGAAAGTTCAAATCAGTAAGCCCTGTAGATTAGGCTTAAGACTTCTAGGACAGCACAACCACAAAGGGTTACGTCATTATATGTGGATTCGGATGGAGAATTTGCAAAAAAGACGTTGTAGTATTGCAACTTTGATAAAATGTTCCGCAGTGGAAATAATATTGGTCCATGAAGTAAACTCATTTATAACCAACTATTACTCTAGATGGGATAAATATGACCCGAGCCACATAGGATTATAGTGCTGTTAAAGCTTTTTCATTTCTCATATTTTTAAATCTTGACAATAGCCAATACGTATGTGCAACTTAACTTGGCAAATATAGTTTCATGGTTAAACGTACTTACTTTCTATACAGAGTTTGTAACATGTCATTGTTTTTTTGCCTTTTTGCAGCTTTTGGTTCCTTTTTGGCTAAGCTAAATATGTGTTGATTTTCCACTCTTTTCCTTTCTTCTGTGATCCTGCTTTAAGTGCCTTCCCCCTTTTACAGTGGTTATTGCTCAACAATCAACATGTACCACCAGGATAATAATGAGCTTCTGCATGTGGAGACAACATGTGGTTCTCTTCTATCTGAGCTGCAGGTTCGTATCTTTGATCTTTGAACACGAATAACTGATTTTTTCCTTTCTTTAATATCCATACGACTACCATTTGCTGCACAGCCTCGTTATCGTGGCACTGATGTTCACCTTTGCATCTCATTTGATTGTTGTTGGAAACAGAAAATATGGGATGAAGTTGGAGAGCCTGACATTGAAAGGGACAAAATGATTGTTGAACTTGAACAAGAGTGCCTAGAGGCATATAGAAGAAAAGTGGAGCAGGCAAGTCGGTGCAGAGCTCAGTTGCGGCAAGCAGTTGCTGACTCTGAAGCAGAACTTGCCTACATCTGTGCTGCACTGGGAGAGCGACCAGTGCATATAAGGCAGGTTAGGGATTGTATTGTTTTGAACTTACAACGGAATTTCTTCTTGTGCTCTTTCCAATGGTTTTATACCTGTAGCTTGAACAAGCTACTGGGAGCTTGAAGAAAGAGGTTACAGCCATCAACCAGCAACTAGAAGTGATGCGGGCAAGGAAGTATGAGAGAAGAAGTAAATTTGTGGAAGTTCTGGATCAAATACGTAATATCTCTAACGAGATCTGTCAGTCCTCAGAAGATAGTATACGCATGATGGTCATTGATGAGAGTGACCTATCCTTGAAAAGACTAGATGAGTTACAAAGTCACTTGCTTGCACTTGAGAAAGAGAAGGTATTATTCAATTTTTCCTCTTTATCAACTGCTAATTTGTCTCATGCATAGTTTCCATTTTCTCTGATGGTCAAGTTTTAATCAGCAAAATCTTAGAAGTTACAGGAATATATGCCGTGTTGCATTTCTGACAGTCACACTGAGTTCTTATCCAACTGAATTTACACAATCTTGGTTGCAGAGTGATCGCTTGAAGCAGGTGCTCGACCATTTGAATACTCTAAATTCTTTATGTGTGGTGCTTGGTATGGATTTTAAACACGCAATTAGGGAGATTCAGCCCACCCTGGATGACTCAAGCAGCACGAAAAACATAAGTTCCAATACAATTGGGAAGTTGTCTGCTGCAATTTCAAGTTTGAGAGAGGTCAAGATACAAAGAATGGAAAGGGTTAGTGGTGGTTCAAAATTTTCTCTTTGCTATGTTGCAAAATAGTTTGTTTGCTGGGCCTTTCTTACCCCTGTAGCTGCTTCAGCTTCAGGATCTTGCAACTAGTATGGTGGAGCTCTGGAGTTTGATGGATACACCGGTTGAGGAGCAAAAAATGTTTCAAAGTGTTACACGGAATATAGCTGCTTCAGAAAATGAAATTACTGAGCGCAACAATCTATCTTTGGACTTCATTAATTTTGTATGGGATTCCAGTCTTTTTAGAGCAGGAAGTTTTGTCTGTATATCTGATCTATGATTGCTTGAATTTTTCATAATCATAAATTCAACTTTTTTCCAGGCTGAGGCAGAAGTTTTGAGGCTGCAACAGATAAAATCAAGCAAAATGAAGGAGGTTATCTTGAAAAAGAAGTTAGATTTAGAAGAACTTTGCAGGAA
Source organism: Escallonia rubra (assembly GCA_033065855.1). Classification (NCBI taxonomy): domain Eukaryota; kingdom Viridiplantae; phylum Streptophyta; class Magnoliopsida; order Escalloniales; family Escalloniaceae; genus Escallonia; species Escallonia rubra. The sequence continues at coordinate 49,208 of JAVXUO010000216.1, read as the reverse complement.
AGCACGCATGGTTGCAGAATCAAGTAGTGCACTGGATTGCTCTGCCGAAGCTATAGAGTCTGGTAAAGTCTCATACAAAATGTTCATGATTCATGATGTACTCGTTAAGTTGTCTTAAACATGGAAGAAAGTTTTTTTTTTTTTCATGTAAAGAACATATTCTTAAAGCTTTGTTTGGACAGACGCATAACTTCCAAGCCTGAATATTTATAGTAATAAGCATGTTCTTTCTATTCAATTTGTGTAATTATTCATGCAAATGTTAACAGTCCCCATAAAGGTATAGTAATCACCACCAATCCCAGTTTACCCTCTTATCGATGTCATTACCATCCTGTAGGAGCTATTGATCCTTCTTACCTACTGGAACAAATCGAGCTTCAGATTTCGAAGGTCAAAGAGGAAGCTTTTAGTAGGAAAGACATTCTTGAAAAGGTTGAGAAATGGTTGGCTGCATGTGAAGAGGAGTGCTGGCTGGAGGAATACAATAGGGTTGGATGTTTATGTTATTTATACTCATCCCTACTTCAGTTTTCCCTCCCGCTCTGTTTTCTGATATTGTGGTTTTGTAGGATGACAACCGTTATAATGCTGGAAGAGGGACGCATTTAATTTTGAAGCGCGCTGAGAAAGCTCGAGCTCTGGTTAACAAACTTCCCGGTTAGGAATCGCGCATTGTTATTCTTCTATTACTATAACCGGAAAAATATTGCATTCTGTACTCTCTTTATTATACTAGCACATACAATGTAAGTTTTCTTATTGGGCATTTTCACGGCTTCTTTGATCTGGTTGGTATTGGAGCAGCAATGGTGGAGGCACTGATTTCAAAAGCCAGAGCTTGGGAGAAAGAAAGAGGATTTGAGTTCTTGTATGATGGTGTAAGCACTTCTCTTTTAGTCTGCTAACTGGATTGTTGCATTAGATAAGTTGGCCCTAGTGAAAGTAAGAGTTGGACGAGCTCCATTTATGTTGTGTAATTTTTCACTGCCCTTCTGTTTCTGATTATCAGTTACCTCTTACGTGAATTGACGGTCACTTTTCATTGTTTTTATGGTTGTCCAGGCTAGTCTTCTTTCCATGGTCGAACAGTACAGCATCTTGAAGCAAGAGAAAGAGCTAGAACGTCAAAGGCAGAGGGTATGGGTCTCTAATTGGTCTAATCAGTCATGCGGAATGTTCTACAGATATAATTTATTTCAATTTTCGACCTGAACGTGCATCTTTATATGCCGTAGGACCAAAAGAGGCTCCAGGGACAGCTTATAGCGGAACAGGAAGCACTTTTTGGGTCAAAACCAAGTCCATTGAAGAGTGGGAAGAAGGTTTCTAGGACTCCAACTGGAGGTCCAATTAACCACAGGTTCTCACTGGGAGGGGTGATGCTTCAAACTCCAAAAACTGATAAGACTACTCTGGCTTCTCATGCCTTCAAGAAGAGTAGCTCTGTTAAACAGCCCAACATCCGATCCCACCATCAAACTGGTGGCATTGGGGCTCAGTCTTCTGGTACCTATTCTGAACATTTTTCCCTTTTTCTTTTGTTAAAATGTTTATTCGGCGCAACTCCGTTTGTTACCTTGGGGCTAAAGAAACTATTGTTAAGCAGCATAACTGGATCCTCCATCATCTGGTCCTCAATAGACATTCCTGCATAAAATTCTTATGATATACTGTCCTTGGAATATGCCACACAAAAATATCTTCTTCTGTTTTCACAATTTTATCACCTCCTTCGACGTTGTTCAGTGAAACCAGGAGGCAGTAATTCTTCCAATATATCGGCTGCTAATTTGGTCTCTTGATATCTGTTATTCATGCTTTCCATATTTTAATGAAGTGTAATTAACGTAAGTGGTCGATTCGAACTTTTTCCAGGTAAGACAAGTTTTCATGTTTCTGGTCCTCCAGTTGTACAGAATTCATCCAGTGCATCAAATGCACACGAAATTACGACGCCCATGAGAAAACCGCTGTCTCCTGTATCTTCTGCATTGTCCTCCAAGGCAAATGCTGGCAACATTCAGGATCAGAACACAACACCAGATGCTGCAGTTGAGAGCACTCTTTGCAGTAATACAACTCCCGTTGCAAGTCCTGCCAAGGCAACTGCTGCTGCCCATGACGAGAACAGAACCCCGAGGACGATGCCGATGCCAACCACTCCTTCATCCGTGTCGGTTGCCATGCAAACTGCCAAGACCCCTATCACCCCTTGTGTTCCTCACGGAGGTCAAGAGACTGACTACTCTTTTGAGGAGATGAGAGCTGGTTTTGTCCTTCCTAATGCACATTCTAAGTCGCTGTTTCAAGTTTGAGATCAAAATGGTTCTGCATTAGTTTGCCTTAACCATCCTCATTCTGGTTGCTTATTGGCCTTTTCTATGTTTTGTTCGCTTTGTATAGCTAGATCATGTTTTTGGAACCCTTAACGACGTGCAGTTTGTGGATGAAAAACTCGTGCTGCTTAGCATTGTTGTTGAAGGAAATTTTTTTGCTGCTATAACTCCTTGTATAGAGACAATTAATAGTTGTTAAATATTTTTTGTGGTTTTTTACTAACGCTTTCAGCGATAACTCTTAGCAGTAATTTTTTAGCGTCATTAAATAAAAGTTACTAAAATCATTGAGCGATTATTAATTGTTGATATACGAAGAGTTGAAGTTATTTCTTATAACGCAGATAACAGTAAAAAAATTTCCATTGCAGAATAACGAAGATTGTGGTTCTTAGAATATGAGTCATGATGTCTATGGGCCGGGCTTGGCTGGGAAGGCATGGGCCGGGCTTGGCTGGGAAGGCATGAGCCTAACTGCCCGAAGAAGAAGACATGGCCAAGCCCAGGTCAGCTAGGTACCAATTCAGTTATGTCCGGGCTCGAAGTGAGCTGGTCAATCTGGCTTTGGGCTTGGGAGTCATAGGCTTCATAACAACCACCAACGCCCCCATCTTGTTACCATTTTTCGTCACTTTTTCGCTTTTATGTTATTGGAAATATAAAATTGATTCCTTTAGCAAAGAAAATAAAAACATGAAATTACTTATTTGAAAAACCCTTTTAGGGATTACAATAATAACGATATACAGAGTAATAGATATGATTTCAAAATATATGAAACTGTGTTTGCGTTGGTTGAATGCCACATTCTAACATATTACGTGTCAAGACAAGTGGGATAAATTCGAATGTTATATTTACAAGGAGTTAATAATATTATCCAAACTTATGTACTGAAAAATAGAACTTAAACAAGTAGAAAACTTAAACCTATAAACCAGAGAAATGAGATGGAGGCGGTAGCTAGTGGAGGCGGCGAGCTGTGGAGCTGTGATGGAGAATGGGTGTGGTGGCAGTGGAGTTGAGCAAACCAGAGAAAAGAAAGGCAACCCTAATTTTTTTAGATGGCTTATATACTCAGCCTGAAAAATCCGGTATTTTTGTTGCTGATGAGATTCGAAGCCTTAAAGAGACCTTTCCAAAACGCGTGAAAACCAGTTTACAAAACTGGGAAAAACTAAGAAAAGTGGGTTTTTGAAAATGAGCCTAAATTCCAAAACTCTTGGCCATCTTTTAAAAACCAAAACTGAATCAAACAACTCAAAAAAAAAAAAAGAATTTTTTCAAAACTTTGCAAACTGGACCAAAAAAACTCAAAACAGAAAGGGTATCAAATATACCCTTAACGCCTTAAAAAAAATAATAAGAATGAAAATAGTACTCCAGTATTTAAATGAGGGATGTACCCCCACGTGAGAAAGATTTCCCCAGGAAGGAAAGTCAAGACAGATTTGATTATGCATATTCCCCCTGCCAGATTTGGTTCCCCTCTATTTCCAGGTGACGCAATAAACACCCATGACCCATCATTAGTTAATCTACCAACTTTTAAGCGATTATTATATATATATATGCCCTTTAAAAGTTTAAGACAACAGATCAGGGGTTCAATAATATTATCATGCTTAAGTTTTATTTACGTGCAAGCTTTCGGTTACCTAAATCACTGATATATAAAAGAAAGCGCAACATCCCTGAATATACAAATAAATAAACAGAGTGCATATTGTACAACTATAAAGGATGGCCAAATACAAAATGAAAGTATCGAGTCCAAAACCGTTGCAACCCTGAGTGGCATAGAGAAATTGACGTGGATCTCATTTGAAAATATGCAAAAATATTGCCACATTTGTAGGTATAATTGCAACCAGAAAATTTTATGTACTGTTCAGTTTTATACCAAAAAAGGTATTATATTGTTTAGACGATTTTGTTACACTAAGTTTTAACCACATTTGGCTTTTGCAAATTTTTACCCTTCCGTCGCTTTCTGATTTTAATATTTGAAAACACAATTTGAATATCATAGACGAATTTAGTTCTTAAAGGATTTCACAAAGTTTTCTCAAAATGCAAGATACTTTTTCGGGGTTATTTATTTAATTTTCCTTATAATTTTGCCTTAAAAAATGATCATAAATTTTAATTGTGATATTTTTTTCAAGATTTGACGGTTTATATAAGATTTTCTCTTAAGAAAATCGTTGAAAAAGGCCAAAAGTTGTTGTGCTTTAAAAAAATAAAATTTGTTGTATAGTCATATAGTATATTATCTGGCGCATCAAAGTGGACGGCAAACAAATGATTAATATATCTAATAACTAAGAAGGGAGTCCACACTACCACATTCTTCAAATGACTAATCACAATTGTATACCATTCTTTCGGTCGTAAGCCCTTATTTTTGTTGTAAATGAGAGAGTGACATAAATATAAATTATCCATCACAGTTACATATTTTGACCATCCACCACTAGTTATGACATCTTCATAACTAACAAACTTGTAAATCTTCACTGTGTATGCAAACATATACAAAGGCCCATACAAAAAACAGGTTCATAACCAAGCGACTGTGGAAATCTGATATTATAGTGCAAAAGTCGTACACGATGGGCACCACAAATACTATCCAAAACATGATATCCAAACAATATTGAATTTGATTTTATCTCTTAATACAGTAGTACCTGATTCCATTCATTATACACTTTTTTCTTCAAAAAAATAATATTATGCGCATCTTTCTCATGTTACGAAAGTAAGAGAACAAGAACAAAAAATAAGATCTAAACATCTGTTAAGCTTTGGGAAGGTTGAAATGGGACCATATTAAGGTCTTGTCAACATTTTCTTTAAATTTTACTTAACCAGTTACTCGAGGGGCACCTTTTAGAAAGCAAAATAGGAGATATCAAGAGTAACACTTTTTTTTTTGTGCAAAAAAGTGTGATTAAGTTTTTCATACCTCCGAGCCGGGTAAGACCATATGGGCGGCAAAACTCTCCCTACCAAGTTTTTAGGCAGCTGCATTGCCAGGGCTCGAAACCGAAACTTTTGGTTAAGTTAAGACAACCCCTTACTAACTGACCTACGCGCTTAGTGGTCAAGAGTAACACTGCTAATGAGAATGCCATCATAGATAAACCTAACAACATTCATAATGAGAGAAAACGTGAGAAAGTATGGATGTAAGCAAAGCTCATAAAAGCAGCCAAAAATCTGAATGTTGGGAACTAATATAATGGCGGGATTGAACCTTATTTCCTCTCGCACTCATATAAAACCAAAAAAAAAAGAAAAGAAAAGAAAAGAAAAAAGGAAGCCTTGTGTTCGCTGCCATACATTGTACCTATACTGAATGTATGATGTCTTGATACGAGATCATTCATATTTTTAATTAAAAAATGCTTAACCTTTAATTTGGAGGTCATCTTTGGAAAAGTATGCAGTATCATTTCAGCCAACTCTGAATATAGAACTGATAATATCCATACTGCATTACCATATTCACTTTCATGTTATTTAGCTATTTCGATACATGCTTTCATATTCAGTTTCATGCTGTTTAACTATTTTAGATGTAAACTTGCCAGAAGAACAAATCTTCATAAGTTTTAGACAGATAGAACTCATCGTAACAAACGTTGCCCCTTTAACATTTGATAAATAAGATGAAGATCTTGTTAACGTGTGTAGTTATGTCGACGTTTCGAAATTATGAATAACACTTCTTGTGTTAACTTACAAACATCGTTGTTAACTTTTAAGATCAAAGATCCTTTGTTGTACAGTAGATGCGATGTACCAAAAAATACCGTTAAATATTTTTAACGATAAAAAAATATCATTATAAATTTTAATAATAACGACAAAACACTTTCAATGATATTTTTTAGGGTTAATTACTCACGGCACCCCTGAGGTTTACCCTAAATTACACACGGACCCCCTATCTTTTGAAAATTACACTAAGCTACACATTTCTTTTTTTTTTCTGTTAACAGAGTTAATAAAATTAATGAAATGACGGTCATACCCCTGATAAACAAGTTAATTTACCCCTTCTCTCTCTCTCACTCACACACACACACGCCGACAGCACCCTTTGGACTGCACACCCGCTGCCGGTGAAGCCACGGGCCACCAACCGTAGCCACCATGGCCCATCACTGCCCCATCACCATGAACCACAAGTGCCGCCCACCACCACTCCGCGAAGACAACCAAGATCTGGGCGCAGATTTGGGGGCGGGGCAGCCGGCGCAGATCATCGGCCGGGAAAACGATAGCCGAGGAGAGTAACCGATCACCGGCGAAGTGCGGGTGATGGTTGCCGAAGCAACAGCCAAGAGACCCAAACGTAAATCCCGGCCAAACGCAACAACGATGCAACCAAGAGACCCACTGGAGATTGAGAAGATGCCGGGAAAGGTTCAACACCACCGGGAAACAACCGCCGGCCAAGAAACCACGAGTAGCTCTGAAGATTACATCCTAGCAATCGGCAAGAGTCTTCAAACACGGCCAACCAAAATGGTCAGAAACAGCCCGAACCTAACCACCTCCGTCCAAATCCGAATCACCAGCCATTAGCAGCAGCGTCGTTGGCCTCCGAACTCACGCAGTGGCACCGGAGAACAGCCTTCAACCTCGTTCTCTAACTCTCCTGATTTGAATTATTTTTTGTGTAGTTTGAAAAATGGTGATTTTTACGGTGGCCGGTGACGACTGAATATGCGATGGAGGTAGTGGTATTTCGGCGTCGCTGCCTGAATCTGGCGATCGGGGAAGACCCATATAGTACCCGATTGCTGTGGAGTTAGTCCTAGCGGCTATAGTGGTGGATCGGCGGAGTTTCATAGCTGTGGTGGTGGTACTTTTGTTGGATCTCAGGAGAGAGAGAGAGGAAGAAAAACCCAAATCTGGGCGCAAATCCGTGATTTGGCCAGAATCTGGAGTCGCCGGTGATTCTGCACGGAAGAAAGAAAGGGAAAGATCTAAGGGCATTTTTGGTATATCATAATAAATTTGTGTTGCCCTAAATTTTTTTGACGGTGCCCTAACGGAAATGAGTTTTGTGTAATACAATGATAAACCTCAGAGGAGCGTAGTGTAATTTTCAAAAGATAAGGGGATCCGTGTGTAATTTAGGGTAAATCTCAGGAGTGCCGTGAGTAATTAATCTTAATTTTTATCGCTAAATATTATACAACATTTCTGCTGTACAACAAATGATCTTGACCCGCTCTTTTTATCTTCCTAGATTTTACACACACACACACTATGTGTTGTGTCTTATCTGTGCCCTTTCCTGACATGAAAAGCAATTTACGCTTTTTCCATTTAAAGCCATCTAAGTAATCCAACTTTACCCATTTCACTATTTCAAACCCTTCCGATTCAATTTCTTACCCGGACTTGAAAATCCTTGTAAGTCAAATTTCATATTGGGGTTTAGCAAATTTCCCCAAAGTTAACTAGGCTTTTAAGTGTGCCTTCCTTTTGTTCTCACTTTCTCTGGTAGCCTTTTGTGTTCAGACTTCAGACAGCTTGAAATAAAGCCTGCCGGAGGTGTTCTTCAAAAGGCCTGAAATCGCGTCTTTTAACCGTTTCGAAAAATGGGTCCTCCTTAGAAACGGTGTGTTCTTGTACCCTGCAAATGTGAAGTGATCTGAGACATAAAACAGTGTAAGTCATACACACCCTTTTCTCTTGAGTGGCTGATTTATTTTTTTGGAGTAGATTATTGGCTGATTTTTTCTTGTTCAATTTTGTGTTGAGCTTGCATTTATGGGTTTTTTCGTTTGGGTTTGAGGGTTTTGCACGTTATGATATTTGAAGATTAAAAGGAATTGTTAGGTTTGAAGTTGATTTTTCACTGACTCTTCGACTAAAGTTTGTTTTTTTTTTTTAATAAAAAATTTTAACTTTCTTTTTTTTCAGCTCTTGTTACTGGTGGATTTTTTTCTCAAGGGTTTTGAAGGGGATTATTATTGATTTTATTTGAGGCCTTTGTATGTGATGATCCTTGAAGATTAGAGGGAATGTTGACTTTGGAGTTGATTCTATCAATTTTATTTTTAACTTTTTGATTTTTTTTTTTTTACTGAAATTTTAGGAAATGGTAAACTTATAACATGGAGAGATCTATGCTTTATAGTTCTCTATGATCTTACATGAATGCCTGCTGTACATAGTGCTTTAAGTAACTGTCATATACCGAAAATGTACTAGAATTTTTGACTTTATTTATTTGCTATTTTTTCTGCTTTTATCTTTTTTTTTTTTGGGATCTCTTATGGACGTCTTTTTTGTAGATATGATCATTTAAGTGCTTTGAGTAAAAAAAAGGAAGAAATCGGGGTTTGACTCTAATAAGATCAAGAAATTCAGTAAAGCATGGAGAGAACAGAAGGAATGAATTCGGGAGTGACAGTGATCGCATCAGAGGCTCCGTCAAGCTATCATGTGGCTCCGAGGACTGAAAATTCAAACCAGTACGTCGCAGCACCGGCAATGGCGCCCTCCCCGGCGAGTGCGGGAGTGGCTAGTTTGTCGGGAAAGAAGAAGAGAGGTAGACCAAGGAAGTATGGACCTGATGGGCCACTTGCCAGGACATTGTCACCAATGCCAATTTCAGCCTCAGCTCCACCAGCCACTCCACCTGCCACCATCGCGTTTTCTGCTGAAAAGCAGGGTCCACCACCACCGACCGGTGTCTTCTCGGCTGACAAACCGCGGAAAGGGCGGCCAAATGGCTCAGAGAGTAAGCCAAGGCACATGGTCGGGTCAGACATGTTAGGTAATGGGGATACTCCTTATAGCATACTTCTTTTCAAGTTTAGTTGGATTGCAACGAATAAGATCTACGTCTTAAGTTTTTTGATATCAAAGCAATGGAGTTGATGTGTTTGGTAATATTTTTGTGGACTGTACTTTGTGCTGTGAGATGTTTTAGACTTGCTCTTCATTTATTCCAGTTGATAATTGATGCTAGTAGAAGTCTCGGCGTTTCACAAATGAGGGTTGCAATTAAGAGCCAAAAAAGTTACCTCGAATTGAAAAGCAAGGAGTTACGCAGAAGTGAATATGGTTACTGTTGTTTCTACGTACTCCTGATATTAGGTTTGGATTAAACTGGAGAAACTGTCGCTTTTGAGGTTCAACTTAGTTTCAGCTGTGGTATGGCCTCTTCCAAATAAAGGACAATGCCATCATACATGCATGTCAAGTTTCTCCCTTGACAGTTCTCCGCTACCTTCTTAGTAATCGAATGGACCTGGCTTCATCAGGAGAAGCCTTGACCTGCTAAGTCTTTATTTGAGGCCTAATGTAACAAATGTATTACTTAACTCTTGTAACTACATAACACTCTATATATCAGGCTGCCTATGGTATTGTGTTTCTTTTTCTTTGATCGACCATCACAAATTTAATTGTTCTACCTTAGAAAGTTTATTGGCACCTTCTATTGCATTACTTAAAGCATGCTTAACAATGTTGCTTCTCACGAAAGGACAAGAGTTTCTTAACCCAGAGTGGGATATACACAGTTCAATAGGCTCGAATATTGGTTTCTACTTGGCGACCATTATGAGGTAAAAGATAATTTCTTGTACGGTATCAGAACATTGCCAAAATTTGTGGATCCTACTCTTGCGTCCATTACGTTGACAAGGAGCCACCAAAAGTATATCTAGTGAGGGGTTTGAAAGCACATCATATAAGTACGTATCTAGTTATGGCTATACGCAGTCTTCTCCATATATGCCATCAATGCTCTCCAATTCATGGGAATATGAAACAGTATTTGTATATCTTACGCGTAAATAATAAAAAAAAATTCACTTTGTTGGCTCTTTTGCAAAGAATATGCTTGCCAAACCCCAATTTGGTTTTTGCCCTCATTTCCGCAACCGTATTTTAGAGATGAACTTATACCTTGCCTCAAGCTTCCAGAACTTAGTAAAATTTGATACTGTATTATAAACTGAAATTTATTTCTTGGAGCGGTTTAAAGTTAATGAGAAAAAGAAGCCATGCAGTATTAAGTTACCTATAGCTAATTTACATTTGTTAATTTTTTTGGTCCTAACTCCTAATTGGATGGGATTTTGTATTTTTATGGTAGAATTTTGACTCTGCTTAGTTTTGTGGAGTTATAACAGCAATCTTTGTCTGACTTCCTTTAGAGGCCATTGTGTATTAAATACTTGCTATATGGAATGTCAAATATCCACTTAATGACCTCCCGGATTTCTCTACTTTTCTTGCCTCCTTTCAATATCTCTACATGAGAATGTGAATCGTCTCTTACTGCTTAAGAACGTAAGGTATCCAAGACTTCTTGCACTGATCTAGGATAAACCATACGGGTCTCTTTCTAATATTAATATAGAAAAAATGTAAATGTGACAAGCAGCTAATTACAAGCTGCCTTCAGTTAAAAAGTAACGACCCCATACTCTATTCACTATTCCCACGAACCAGCCATAGTTATGAGTTTGGTGAACAAATCAAGATTGGTCCAGTCAAACAAAAAAAATGGAATTAACTGCAGTTGTTCCAATATCTGTTTTGACCATGTGGTATGGGCATGTGATGAGTGTCTTGATATTTTAATACTGTTATTCACAAAAGTTCGATACTCAGAAACAGCCTTTCCACGAAAGTGGGGAAAGGCTGCATACATCTACACTCCCACGGAGGTTGGTGATTTACGTGAAATTTTTAATCTTATGCATGTATAGTCGTTGCAGTTACAAAAGTGAAATGTCTTCTCTCTTCCAAGGAACTATTTGTATCTTGGACATCAGTCATCTTTTGGGATTATGCTCTCTCCATGAACTTCTCATTGATCTGATCTTTGAAGATATTCAATGGTTGATTGGTATTGGTTTGTCATCTTTTACACATAGGGAAACACATTATAACAGTCATTAGCTGTTTTAATTCTGTGACGTGTTATCACTATCACCATAGCATTTGAAAGTCATTTTCTCTTGTAGTTTCCCAAGGGAAGATTCTCTCTATGTTAGCATATTTACTGTGCAATCATATCCTTCATATTCGAGTTTATGAATATTGCAATTCTTATCTGTAGGGGAAACGGTGGCATGTTCTTCTGGTGGAAGCTTTACACCGCACATGATCAACGTTAATCCTGGCGAGGTATTACTAGGAAATGTTGAAGCTTGTATTTATGATTATACTTTCTTAGCTAAAGTGGCTCTTGCCAAAATTCTTTTGTGGATATTCTAGTTCGAAGTAAGCGTCTCAATGCACTCTGATATGCTTTCCTCGTCCTTCTATTTAGTTTTAGATTGTGATAGATTTTTCCTTTGCATGATTGAACATGCCAGTGGCTTTGGAAATTATGGTCTCCAGCCTAAATTTCTTTTTACGACTTTCATGGAAGCAGTAATTATCTTGTTTACTCACGTGTTTATTCAATTAATTTTATATTGCTCTAGGAAGCACTATGAGCAATGCTGTTTGCTTTATGTCGCATGCAGTATTAACTTATGGCTTAAACTGTTTTTCCTGAACTTAATAAATATCTTATATATGTTGAGAGCATACGAGTTCAGTGGTTATGCTTACTTTGGTGTGGTTGTATTGGAGCAAAGTTTGATGGGGGCTTTTTTGTTGGGTGCATGGACACCAAAAGATTTTTGATCTGGCTTGAGTTAGTCTTTCTTTTTGGGTTAGGATCCTCTGCAATTAATGTCTTTCCAAATCTCACTTTAGCAAACCATATCATTTTAGCAACCCATATGTTGGTCCATAGCAGTGGTGATTTTTCTCAAAGAGATAGATGACTGGAGAGATATTGTTAGCCATCTTTATACGTATCACTTTGGAGATGTAGTGTTGGCCCCATGAAGTCTTATTGTACTTAATAAAGAAACTAGTATGCCTATTTGCTCTAATTTCACATAAGATATTTTGGAATCTCCTTCAACTACTTGATACTTATCATTTCTGTAGTTCTGATAGTTAACTTATGTCTGCCAAATGGGGTCGAAGCTGGAATTTGGTTGTCTGCAGTAAAGCTGAGTCCCTTTTAAGGACATCTATTGTCCTCAAGGGATTGAGGCCTGGATCAAGTGCAAGGTTTTGACATTCTGAATGCCCATTGACTGTGTAATTAATTCACTGACAGCTTCCCCTAGTTTCTAGAAGTAAAAATGGAGAGATTTATGTTAATTGCAGCTGAAATAACAACATCAAGTTCCAACAGTCTCTAATCCGTCTCATACGTAAAAAGAATCCTTTTTAATTTTCAGAATGAACTTCTTGAGCTGAAAAAAAATATTTCTTGTCTTTCTTTTTCTTGACTGGTTTAACTATTACCAGTCTCTCTAGTGAAAGTAATAGAGTTATAATGTTGTAAAATTTTAGAAGGTTGGGCCAGGTTTATGCCCTCCATTTTTTCACCCTTTTGGTAGGAATAACTAGGGAGCACCAGACAACCATAGCAGCCTTCTGCTATTGCCTAACTATAGTTTACTGCTACCAAAGGAAGGAAATTCTTTTCCAACCCTCGACTTCGCCTACTACCAAATGGACGCTTTAAAATTGTGAGCTTGATCTTTTAAATGAACTACCTGTTTTAAGATTTCTTTTCCTTAGAGTAATGAAGTCCAAATTTGCTACCTTTTTTAAAATGGTGACAACTTTATGTGAATTCACAGCCTTGTTGCTCCTCGATATTGGGAGCTTAACACCTGAACCTAGAGAGAGAAGCAACTTGAGAGTGAGAGAGTCAGAGCTAGTGATTGAGGGAGAGGAGTGACAGGCTAAGAAGGGCTTTCCGGTTGATGGTGTATCATAGAAAGTCTCTTTGTGTAGCTGAGGGCTAGGATCGTCTTTAATAATCCAAAGGTCCAGATTGAAGGAAATTCTGTGCATGTAGACATCCCATTTTTGCTACTATTATTGATTTTAGGGTTAATTTGTATTTATTAATCACTTCATCACTCTTTTGGTAGTTGTAAAAACATCCTTGTTCTTTTTCTGCAACAAACCTCTCTTGGCTTCCTTCAATTTAAGTTGTGACACATTACATGTCAACATTTTCTCGCTTTAGCAGCTGAACACATACATCTCAATAGATACACCAATTATGGTAAAAAGGGGAAAAAAGAAGAAGAAGAAAAGAAAAGCCTGCTACTCTGAAACACTGATAAGAGCCATCATTTTGTCTCTATGTTTTCCTGTCTACCTTCTGTTTTGAATTTTCACTTGCTAGCCAGTTGAGCTTTTCATCACTTCAACATCACTTAATATCAAATCTGATTGTTTTAGCTTCCCGAATGTTATCGCTATTGTTTTTCCCTCGTTCATGCAAAAGGTTTGTGCTACTTGTTCAAAGTCCAAATTTTGTCAAAGTTGGCCCAAAAAGAGCTTAAAGTTTGGAAATACCCAAGTTTAGCTATAGATGAAAGATATTAATAAGGTGACACGGATGACTTTTGGTTCATTGAAAATGCTACTGAGTTTGTTGTCATGGTTTCGACATGGTAATGTTTCTTTCCCAAAATTCTGGAGTTGCAGCAAGATAGCTTAAGTAAGGATCTTCTTTGTTAGTTCATTAATAAAAACTTATCAGCTTATCTTTTGTAAGAAGTTTAATGAGAAGACTTTTTTGAGAAGTGCCAAACTTTCATGTGGTCGGAGGACATAATCAGCTCCATGTTACTCTCTTACACAAGCATGCATCATGAAAAATGACAAGCCATATGCTTTCCTTTGCAAATACATGAAAGACTGCCTGACCATCTCCCCACCCCCCCCCCCAAAAAAAAAAAAATCCCATCCTCTCCTTTTCAAGTTGTCGTAACACTTGGCAGATCAATTCTTAAAAGCTTCCTTGAACCTATTTTGTATGATTCCGGCCCAGCATTTTATTTTTTATACTCTGTGCTTACAAGTTCCTTTGTGGTTTGATTTGTTCTTTAGGATGTCTCGATGAAGATCATTGCACTTTCTCAACAAGGCCCTCGAGCTATCTGCATTATTTCTGCTGTTGGTTCAATTTCGACTGTCACTCTTCGGCAGTCTGATTCTTCTGGGGGTACTTTGACATATGAGGTGTGGCACTTTTATCTTTATCCTAAAATTTTCAATTATAATTTGGGTGCAATACACTGGTCACTCCCTTGAGTGATGATGGAATACTATACACATCTCTGCTGCATACTTTACCACTATTATCTAGGGCACAATTGAGTATATCTGGTAAGTAAGTACCATGTATGCACAACTCCTACAGTAATTAGGATGGAATATTATACATATCTGTTCCATTCCACACTAAATATTCTATTGGCCTGTTGGATCGTAACATTGACCAGTCAAGGATCAAGGGTTCAACTGCCAGGTCATCTGTTGTCGGACCATCACGTCATAATTTTTGTTTGGGTTAATTACACACGGCACCCCTGAGGTTTGCCCTAAATTACACACGGACCCCCCTATCTTTTTTAATTACACTCCGCTCCATTTCTTTGACGGTGTTAACGGTGGGATGCAAAAAGACATTTTTACCCTCGTATATTAACTACAGTGTCATCTTGGATTTTGGAGGGACTGAAAATATTTCTAATATAATTAGCATATTTTTTATCTTCATTGCCGTTTTACACAGCTCGAAATTTTAGGGTTAAGGTTTCAGGCGAGGTTCAAGTATTCGCAGCGGGCTTGTTGGAAAAGATCCGGCCACCGCGACTGGAAGATGCGGGCCTCGAGGACTGCGCACTGCCGCCGGAGTCCATCAAAGAGGCCTTCCTACTAACAAGACACAATTCCTAGAACACCATTCATTCTCTGGCTGGCTTGTCATAAGAGGCTCGGAATCGAAAATAAATTCAACAGATGGGCAAAATTACAGAGGACACTGCGTCCTCTGTCAACAGCACCAGAAATCTCTCGATCATCTCTTCTATACTTGCCTTTACTCCTCTGTTTGGACAACTGTCCTCATTTGTAACCAGCTTCCTTGTGTGCTTTGGAATTAAGAGGATGAGTCTTCACAGATTGTCCAGAACTATCAAGGAGCTAACCTCTTAGCTTGGCTAAGAAGGGTCGCTTGCCGCCACAATCTACGTCTTTGATGTGAAAGAAATGATAGGATCTTTCAAAGCTTGTCTCAAAAAACCCTCGGCACATTGTCACTACCATTTGCAGCATGATCCGAGTTAAAGTCATGAAGTGCAGATTCAAGAACACAGAAGCACGGGAATTTTTGTATGGCTTGGGGTTTACCTGATTTTGTTCTCAAATAGATTGGAGTTGTAGCTTTGTTACTGCCGTCAAATCCACCATTTTCTCACCATTGGAGGACGACGAAGAAGAGCCCCAAGGCAAATGCGTAAACGACCCGTGGCCGACCCTCGAGGATCCGTATGATGCGCTGCTGGGTATCACGCCGGAAAGCGAGCCCCAGGGGTTGTGCGCCGTCGAGAAAGGCCGCTTGCCGGAGGATGTTGGCGACGAGGTGGCGGTCGGCAGGGAGGAGGCGGCGGCGGAGGCGTAGGAGGTGTCGTTGCCGCCGGTAGTTTGAATCAGAGAGAGAGAGAGAGAGAGAGAATTGGGGTCTGATTTGTTCTGATCGAATTTTGTAGAGAGAGAGAGAGAATTGATGAGTTCTTTGTTATAGATCCTTGACATTTTTTGGTTAGAAGGGAAAGAATGAAGTGAAGGAAGAAAGGGAGGAAGAAGGAGAAAGAAATGGGTCTGCAGAAGAGAAAGAGAATGAAGAAGAAGAAGAAGAAGAAGAAGAAGAAGAAGAAGAAAAACCCTAAAGGGTAAGAGGGGTTTTATTCAAGAAAGGGAGGGCAGTTTGGGGATGAAAAATCCAAAAAGTAAGGTGTCAGGGAATCTTTAGACGGAGTTAGGGTCCCCGTCAATTTTGTGGGGCTCCGTGAAATGCGGGTACAAACCTGGGGGAGCGGAGTGTAATTTTCAAAGATAGGGGGGTCCGTGTGTAGTTTAGGATAAACCTCAGGGGTGTCGTGTGTAATTAACCCTTTTTGTTTTGAATTGCTTGTAATCTAATCATAAAAAAAACAGATCCTATATGGCAAGAAGATATGAAAACCTTCCAAGGGTCATGATGCTTTAATGGTAGTTTGTAGTTTTCCCTTTCATAATTCACTTTATCAAGATACTCAGCTTACTTATTGGGAAAAAAAGGATACTCAGCTTATCAAACTTCCAAGTTTATCTTAGAATGCAAGGCAGAGATGAGACTTTAAGAACTGTGATGTACAACTATATACATGCCTCACTTTTAGATACAGAAAAGACAAACAGTAAAATGATATTATGCACAACTCCTACAGTCCCCCCAAACTGTCTGATTAGACAGCAGCAGTTGCACTTTGCCAATCAATTACACACGCGTTTGTATATATAACCTCGATTCGCCCATCCTCCAAAGCACAACCTTCCATCTTCAGAAGAGTCAAGTAGATGAGAGGACAAGAGAGGTGTAGGATTTTGCATAACGAGTAGATGAGAGTGCCATAGCAAGGGTTGGTTGAGACTTGAGAATGTCTGAGAGTCATGGAGGCAACATGGAGTAGCGTTAGTCTTTTAAAATCTTGGAGAATCTGAGAGCAAATAGGAAAGTAATGATAAAGTTCACGAGTGTCAGATGCCGGCTAGCATTACGTTACTTTTTATTCCTGCAAAACTAAGAAATAAATGGTAGCTTTTTGAACTATATATTGTTGAAGGCCATCTTTCCCTTTATTAGTCTTCACTCTGCGGTATTTTAAAAATTTGACTACCCAGCAGTTGGTACTCGGGCATTGTTAAGGTATACATGAATTGTGGGGCCGAGTGCTCCAGTTCCACACATGCGCTCTGAGCAACTCTATCAGTCAAAGTAAATAGACAAAATCTTTCTGGTTTGTGAAGCAGCTCGATTATCTACCTATATTTTACTGGAATCAAACTGCTGTTTCTATCTATGCAGTTCTTTTGTTGTCAATCTCAGCATTTTGCCATTTCTCAACATCAGTGGCTGGCCTGGGTTGAGAGAGGCAAGGCATATGGGGCCGATTTTAGAGAGAGAGAGGGAGGGAGGGACTGACTTTAGTTACCTCTGAAAACATTACAGTTGATCTTGAAGGACAGGCTTTAACTGTAAAATTTGCCTTTGCAACTACATAAGATACTGCTACTGCGTTTAAAGTTTCTACTATTTCTACGACGGAAATTTAATTTACTGTTCCTACAACTTTTTTGTAGGGTCGTTTTGAGATACTCTCCCTCTCTGGATCCTTTGCACCCACTGAGGGTGGAGGACCCCCAGTCAGCAGAGTTGGTGGAATGAGCATAACTCTGTCAAGCTCCGATGGTCGAGTAGTAGGAGGGTCGCTTGCAGGATTGCTGATTGCTGCTAGCCCTGTTCAGGTAAGCATTTTCTTCATCCTGCTGTTCTTTGTGATGAAATTTGTAATTGTCCATTTCTTTGTCCAGCCGAAAGTTTAGGGAACAATTTTGAGTTGACACAAAAACAAAGGGTAAGAAAACTGGCGATGCGATGGATAATCAGTGCTAATTTCTCAAGTCTATGGATAGAAACTTGCATGCCCCATGGCCCGCACCACCTGCACTATGTGTAACACATGCAATCGTTATTTTTTTCAAAAGTGAAAGGGAACCCAGTCCTCAGCTGATCATCTGCCTTTTTTTTTTTTCTTTCTTTCTTTTGTTCAATCATGTCAGGTTGTTGTTGGCAGTTTTCTGACCAATAATCATCCGGAGCCGAAGACAAAGAAGCAGAAACCTGAGCCTAAAGCGGCCATGGATGCCACACGCTTTGCTCCTACGCCGCACGTTTCTAATTTCGAGCAAAATGGATTCCATGTTCAGAAATCAGCAGCAGAAACCCCCAACTTTGCGCCAACCTCTTCACCCCACACAGATAGCTGGGCGACCGTGCCAAGTGGGCAGCAAGAAGTGAAAATGTCTAGTACAGACATCAATATGCTGTTTCAGGGAGACTGATCAGTTTGACATATGCCCTCAGAATGGTCTCTGCTACTTCATATACATGCTGTGGTCTGGATTATTCTTAACTTATGGATCATTAACTAGCACAGGCCTAACTAAGACGGCTTATCTTCCTTTGGCGAAGTTTGTTTCTACATCTCCTCGAGATTAAGTTTTCCCAACGTGTTTTCAATTCAAGCAGGAGAATGTGATATTGCAGGATGATTATGAATGCCATTGCCTTGAAACTTTGGTGTTATGTACC
The DNA here is from genome assembly GCA_033065855.1 of Escallonia rubra. NCBI lineage: Eukaryota > Viridiplantae > Streptophyta > Magnoliopsida > Escalloniales > Escalloniaceae > Escallonia > Escallonia rubra. The sequence continues at coordinate 30,590 of JAVXUO010000216.1, read as the reverse complement.
TAGATTTTACTGTCTGGATCGTAGATTCTTGATGATATGAAGCATTGCATCTTTACATGTACCTTTTCTTCCCGTAGGTACCATTTCTCCTCCCTTAAACCTACCTTTACCAGGGTCCTAGTCCAGGTATTCTCTCCCAGTTTTGCTTGCGTACTGTATACTTTCTTTTTAAACCCGTCCGTTCCAGTGTCTTTTTAAGCGACATATTCGCTCTCTTTTCCCCTTTGCCGCCGCTGACACCATCGTCACCCCCATAACGGTCAAACCTAACCTGACTCATCACTACCTTCAGAATCATAGCTTTGGCTCGTGGTTCCATCGAAGATCCTCTTAGGCTTTGTTCGTTGTTAATGTCAAGTAGTAACACTCTTGTTCTTTTAGTCCCGTTTGGGGCGAGTGTTCTTGGCGTCATTTCTAGTCTAAAGAAAGAGGAAAAGATTTTAGCATTAGCTTTGTATCATCCCTTTAATTTTAGGGGACTATACTCCCTGTACTTTCAGCGACTTGTTATATAGTCCCCTCTACTGTATGCGCATTAGGCGGTTTTCATTGTGTACTTTTAGCGATTTGCTATATAGTCCCCTGTACTGTATGTACTTTCAGTGTGTACGAAATTTATATTTACTCTTAGAAAGTGTGCACATTCGATAGTTTTCTTCTAACTTAACCCTACTACTTTGGGAGGGAGTGTTTTGGAGCCCGAATTCATATTTTAAAGACCATAATACCCTTTTGACATCATATAATTTAAAATTAGCTATTTACTAACCTAAATTGTCCTTTCCAGTGACATAAAAAAAAAATATTTTTAAGGGCAATTTTGTCATTTCTTATATCCTATTCCCCACTCTCTCTCCTCTCTACCCCGTTACTGTTTCCTCTTCTTCCTCCTCTTCCCCTATTAACAACCACGTAACTGAATCATCACCACCACCACCTCAATTGTCCTCACCAACCCAAGACCACCACCACAAATTGCAACCACCACCAAACCAACCACCACCCTTGAATTGCCGCCACCACCAAATTACCACCAATACCACAATTGCTGCCACTAACCTTTACACAGCTGCCACGAATCATGGTCACCACCATCACCATAATTGATATCATCCAATATCCACCACTATGACTATTGTACAAAACTACTACCACCTGTTTCACCAAACCTACCACTACCACCAAAGAGAGAGAGAGAGATTGGGTTTGTGGAAACTTTTTCATCAAAGTCCATACATTGAGCATGAACTCACGGAGAACCGTTGAAGCTGTTATTTGATGTGTTAGAAGAGAAGTTCCTTACTCGCAAGTACTTTTCAAGGGATCTAATTTCCGTTAGGTAGTGTCTAATGAGGCCCAACACTCCTGTGCTCATACGCCGATGGGTGCTATGGTAACGGGGGTGGGTGGCACGCGGCTTTGTGCCGGGGGTTGATGGGGTGGATCTAGGGGCTGTGGTGGTGGATGGGGCGAATTGTGGGGGTTGGCGTGGTGGTTTGACTGTGTGGGGCTGCAGTAGGGGGTGAGAGCTGATGGTGGCGACGGTGGGTGAATAGAAGATTGACAGGGTGGGAAAATTGCACTTTAGCCCCTTGTACTTATAAGGGAAAATTACACAAAACTCCCCTGAGGTTTGTCCTAATTACACTCAGCTCTTACTAACTATGATAATTACATTCTGCTCCCTGAGGTTTGTACCTGCATTACACATAACTACACACTTTTAACGGCAAGCCCAACTCCGTTTCAAGCTTCCCTGATACACTACTTTATGCAATTTTCATACCCAAAATACCCCCCCTGTAACATTTTATAACAGAAAATACATATACTATTCTCAAAAAAAAAAAAAAGTGCGGTGAAACGCTAAACTAAACGTTACCAATTTTATTCGGGAAAGATGTCTAATATGTATATATGCTAACCGACTACTGCAAAGGGGTCCATTCCTAAACAAACCCTAAACGCCGTATAACATGGCGTTGTCGAGGAAGCAGTGCCACTACGAGGTGTTGGGGCTTGGCCGCGACTGCATCGCAGACGAGATCCGCTCCGTCAACCGCCGGCTTACCCTTCAGCGCCACCCGGACAAGCTCGCCCAGCTTGGCGTCTCCCATGCCGAGGCCACCGCCGCCTTCCAGGAGCTTGCCGCCGCCTAAGAGGTCCTCTCCGACCCCCGCGAACGAGCCTGGTACGACTCCCTTCGCTCCCAGATCCTCTTCTCCAAATTCCACCCCCGATGACATCAATAAGTCTACATTCATCCCCGATTTATTCCCCTACTTTAACAACTCCATGCCACTTTTTCTGGCTATTCTGATACCGACAAGGGATTTTACAAAGTCTATAGCGACGTATTCGAGAAAATTTATCGGAATGAGACTAGTTTTGCGAAGAAGTTAGGGTTAGGGTTGGTGAAAGAAGCGCCGTTGTTGGGGAATATAAAGAACGACTACTAGCAGGTGAATGCCTTTTACGTGTATTGGCTAAATTTTGCGACGATGATGGACTTTGTGTGGATTGACCAGTTTTCCCTTCAATTTCCAAGAACAAGTTTTCCCTCCAAATTCCAAGAAAACATCTGGCAGTGAAGAGAGATCTTCACTTGCTGCGTTCTTCGTCGGTGACTAACGGGAATGGGAGGAACGCATTTGGTCAAAGACCCAGATCGAGATTGGCAAGATTTGTGTTGTTCAAGAAGATTGACTACCTGCAATGGATTTGCACAGTTGCTGTGTTCTTGTTCTTTGTGGTTCTTTGTTCTTGCTCGGTTCAGTGATAGAAAAATAGGGGAATACGGTGAGAGAGAGAGAGGGGGTTTCTCTGGGGATTTGACATTTGTGAGGGGCATTCATGTCTTTTTACATTGCACTGTTAGCACCGTAAGAGAAAAAATTACTTTTTGAACGGAGTGTAATTATCATAGTTAGTATGAGTTGAGTGTAATTAGAGCAAACCTCAGGAGAGTTTTGTGTAAATTGCCCTACTTCTAATAATTGAAATAAATAAAACAAAACGTCAGGGTCATGGTCATGGTGTCTTCTCAATAACCCTGTAACAGTTTTAATTAATGTACACACTTCCCGGTAGTAGAGGCAAGTTTAGCACATACATTTATAATCGAGGAGACCATATTGCAGATCACTAAAAATATAGGGGGGCAAAGTGCAGTTTTCCCTTAATTTTATTTCTCCTGTTTCATCATCACATTGGATTAAAGATTCATTGTGTGTGTGTGTGTGTGTGTGTGTGTGTGTGTACCACAAGATAAAGAAGAATAAAAAACTCAAGCTTTACCGTGTTTACGTAATGCACTACATGTCAGTGCCCCCCTAGAATGACATTTGCATGACCACAGTAAGATTTTGATAATACGATCGAGTCTTTGTTTATGCGTGTTTTATAACCAAGTCGTCCCCTTTGCTTTCACAAGTAAACTCTATCAACTTCCCAGAAACTATACTGCAACAACTATTCTACGTACAGAATCTTCTCCAACAGTGCTGTATATATAAAGGTATTCCGTAAAACCTATGTCCAGGAGAGAGATTGAGTTAGAGGGAGAGAGAAATCAATATCTGAGAACCTTCTTGGCTCAACAGTGCATGAAGACGGTTGGGGTGCCTGCACTTATGTTATTTCTCTTCCTTCTATCAATTCGAAAGATCCTCGTTTTTTTCTCTTTACCACTCTCGATTTCTCCCAGTCTTCTCGATCCCAAGTTCATTTTCAATGGGAGATCGAGCCACTTGGTTATGCTTTTCACGTTTAATGTTATTGTTATAGCGATCGCTTTGGCAAGTTCAAAGCTGCCCAGTGTGGATTTTGGTTCGTTTTCTCATCTCCCTCCTCCCAAATATGAAGTAGTTCAATGTGAAAGGGAGAAGGAAACATATGAAGATTACGATGATGACCAAACTGACTTCCTTCCGAGGTTAGTGTACGTGGAATACGTCAAAGATAAGGCCAAAGCCGAGATTGTCGATGGTAATGATCAGGGCGATGCCGATGGCTTCCATGGTTACGATGGGTATGAAGAAGATAACGATGTTCATGATGGTAGTGACTGTAATTTTGACAGTGAAGACGAGAACGACGATGATTTCAACCGGAGGGTTGAGGAATTCATAGCCAAGAACAACAGGATCTGGAAAGAGGAGCTGCTCAGTGAGAAGTTACAGCTAAAAATGGCGGCAGCTGATCAACTGCAACTATCACTTTGTCGTTAGCTATGAAGATACAAGTTACATGCAAACTTTGGTCCTGTATTGCAGTGTGCAGCTGTGCATGGTTCTTCTTTTCTTCCTAGGTTTTCCTCTATGTGATGTACTCTCTCTTAGTCTCTTTTCCCTTGTTTTGAAGTGGGTAAAAGGATTTTTAGGTTGTAAGTGACTGGTATATATGAAGAAAGGCATCCATGTAGATATGTATATATGAAGAAAGATATCAATAAGGAAGATATCCATGTAACATATGTAAATATGTATGATAAGGGGAGTATTTTATGGTTTATATTATGGCTCTTTCATTCTATCAGAAAACAGGTGAGAAATACCTTGAGGTCCAGTGAATTTGTGGGGTTAGCCTAGTAGTTGAGAAGACACGGTTGATCGAGACATGAATTTAGATGTTCACGACACGGGCGAGACAATAGTCTTATTAGAATATTGGAGTCATTTGGATCCCGAACAAACTGGTTGTCTTTCTGCTGATTCAAGTGTGCTTCGTCCGTGCAAGTACAAATAAAATTCACACTTTACATCATGCATGATTAAGGTTTTAAATTCTTTGATTTACATCCTTGAAATCCACAACTACACAATCACATATAAATTGCTATAGTTGTTATATAAGAAACAAGCATGAACCCATTATGTTTAAATCTTTGTTAGCAAGTGCACCTTTAAAAAAAATTAAGCAATTTTTTTTTTTTGGGATTTTTACAAATCTAAGAAGGCACTGCTGTACATATATTGATCTTTAGGTGAAAATTGGATAATTGGGAGGGAGAGCTTTTTCCCCCCACTATAATATACATACCTGGTAAAAAAAAAAAAAAAAAAAAGTGATACTTATTACAAGAGAGTGATGCTATACTTTTCAAATTTATATTTTTTATTTAAACTATTAAATAAGATGACAAACTTTAAGTCAGATATTTCAAAACTCAGAGTCTCATGCTTATACTTGTTAATTTGGTACCTGTGCATGTATCCCTTATAAAAAAAATGACTTGGTTCAAAACCAGTAGGTGACAAGAAACCATTCTTAGTGCCTTAAAATCCATCAACTTGTCACAGAGAGAGATATTTTTCTATTTTGACACAAAAAAAAAAGAAAAATTCAGCTAAATAGTCTTAATTACTCCTCAGTTGGAAATAGTTAGACGGCATTTATCAGTCAAACTTTGTGACAATCTCATTTGAATCTTTTATATGCAAGAGTTCCATAGTAGGAGAGGCAATGACAATGATGTGATGAGCAAGCAGCTACACACAGATCATTTATACTATGCAACTTCCATTGCAAGTAACAGGGTCAACGACACCCGGATAAAGCCTTTGTTTGGTCAATGAGGTTCATGAATACAACGTATCTCCATCATGACATAATCAGCAAGATACTTATTGAATTGATTAAGGGTGAATGATGTCTCTGCATGTTGATCTTGACCAAAGATCTGGTATAAGGATCCAGGGCTGACAAGTTGTGTAAGACCCCCAAATAATAAATAATTAATTATTTTAATTTTTGGGTTACTTTTGAAATTTTAATAATATTTTGAAATTCCTTTTCAATAAGTAACATATCTTTAGGAGCCTTTGGAGTAATTTACCAAGTTTAGAGAAATAAAAAGACTGGTCAGTTTGTGTTTTATCGTTAAATTGAGTCTGATCTTTTAGAGAGAGGAGAAGAAAGAGAAAATTAGGGCTTGATGATTTCAACCTTCTACTCACAATTGGTTTGATACTATCGGAAGGTTACGCAATTTTGCGAGTCTTGTAGCGTAAATTGAGGTAAGGGTTTAATGTACAGATCCGCTTCGTTATCATTATTCTATTGATCAATTTTATTACTCTGATTTTGAATCGATGAAGAATTTATCTTTCACCAAAATTATAATTTATTTGTTCTTGATGTGATGTTTTTGTATCGCATGTACACCAATTCTAAAAAAAATTAAAGCGCGGATTGTTGTTATATATGCTATTTCATACTCCCTCCGTCCCTTAAGAGTGATCATATTTCCTTTTTCGGCCGTCCCACAAAAAGTGATCACTTCCAAATTAGGAAAGATTCTATAAATATTTTTACATATGTACCCTTTTTATACTTTTTTTATTCTATTTCTCTCACCACATTTAATTCTCTACCAACTCATTTTCTCTCTCTGGGCCCACCACTTTAAACTTTTTTATTCTATTTCTCTCTCCACATTTAACACTCTACCATCCAATTTTCTCTCTCATGGTCCACCCTCTTCCCCCCTCTCTCTAAAGGGTAAAATGGGAAATACACACAATATATAACCTAAATTCTTAATATACGTGCAAAATAAAATGGATTACTCTTTAAGGGATGGAGGGAGTACTATTTTCCTATTGACGCTGCTGTGTGCCGTAGCAGAGCAACCCTTTCTGGTTATTCTGCACTGGTACAGGTGCCTACCCAGCACCATAACCATTTACCACCAATCATTGTCAATGAATTGTTTAAAGTAATTGAAAGGATTTCGGAGGAGAAGTGGCCGTGTAATTTGTGAAGTGGCCTTGTCACATGTCAATTTTGACGTGGTGCACATCATTTGTTAATTTTTTTTGCTCATATGTCGTTATTTAAATTTCTGGAACCGTACGAACTCGGATTCAAGCGATTCCAATTCCGTTAAACTCAACTCTTCGTCCTCTTCGAATCGAATCTAATATCAAGTAGTTTATAAAATTGTTAAGTCATCCTTATTGAAATGCAAGTTTTAACACTTTTTACGGTTAGCTAGTATTACCGTCAGATACTTTGATGTCAATTTGATCTATTTGAATTGAACTAATATTTTAGAACCTTCAGGTGCTTAGGTTAACGTGATGCCATGACATGATATGACAACTTTGAACTTAGAACCTTCACGTGCTTAGGTTAACGTGTTTTACTGTCACGTATTACGTGATTGTATCGTATTTGATAATTAGTTCAATTATTCGATTGCGTTCATTTGACTTTGACTTTGATTTGATATTTGATGGGTTGGATGTCCCGAAGTGAGATTATTTGTCGTGCTAAGATTTTCAATCGTCTTTGCACTTTCGTTTCCATATGCTTTGTTTAGACTCAGCTACACATTATTGGATATCAGCGTTGTACTCTGTGGGTGTGTGCGTGTGATCTTTACTGGGCTTTGTGCTCACCCCCCTTTCTCTCCCCATTTCAGGTAGTTAAGGCTGAGACGGCTTAGAGGAGTTAATAGCATTATGCTTAAGCTTGGAGTTGAACTTTAATTGATAACTCTCTTAGTAGCTTTGAAATAAGAACCTTGTAATAGTTTTTGATTTAGTGACTTTTGTTACCCTAATGGTTGGGAAATAATTATTATTATCAAACTTCCGCTGCAATTATTAGACGTTGATGAGGAACTTGAATGACTTTTATTTCAGATATGATTTAGAGCTCTGATTACCTCTTTGAGGTCATATTTTTGGTAAGATGCTTTGGGTATTATATTTCTCGTAAGCAGGAATATTTCGAAATAGTTTGTGTAGGTCCGCCTCCGGGTCGGGGGAGTGACAAGTTGAGTAAAGAATTACGTATGACTCCCATGTGCAATCTGTAAAAAAAGTCCATTGCATAGTTAAAAGAGTGCCTCTATTGTATATAAGAGTGTATATTAGGGAGTACATACCGTTAAAGCCTGCTCATAGGATGTACGAGTCTACCAAGTATAAAAACCGATCTCAATTCATGTATAGTCGATGTGAGACTTTAACATTGCCCTCAAGCATAGCGTAAAATTTTAAGTGATCTCAAACTTTTAGCCGAATGAAGCGGGTTATAGCGAGATACGACTTGGAAAAGAAGACCATGGGACACAGTAGGAGCCTAACTCTAATACCATATTAAAGTCTAGCGTCCAACTCAAAAATATGCCCATAAGAAGAATAAGTCAGTCAAGTATAAAAATCGATCTCAATCTCCATATATACAGACGATGTTAAATTCTAATATCTACTAAAACGTTTCCAATAGTTACAAGATCTCTTATTTGCATAGGAATGCTCGGGCTGCAGTGTAGATACTAATGACCAGTTTGCTAACCTTTTTCTCAGCTCTCACTTTCTCCAAAGTCGGTATTTCTTGTTTATTTACTAATTTTATGTTCTGTTTTCAGAAAAATCAAACTCAAACACTATTTTTTAACTTATTTTTTTGTAGTTTCACAAACATGAAGTTAAGAAAATAAATTAAAAGGGATAAACTGCAAAAGTGACCTTAATTAAAGGCTACACTCCCCACCCCCCACCCCCTCTCCACCCACACACACTCTCACACTTGAAATTTAAAATATCTAGGCTTTCGTCGAACCTAACCGAAACATAAACTTCCAAGTGTATCTTTAATAGTCAAACTTGATTAATCAGATCAAATATGCATGTTTTGGAGTGTGTGAAAAAAATGTAAACTAACTAAAAAGGTGTTTGTGATTGATTCTATAAATGTCAAACTTGATTAAATTTAGATTTAAACAATTTGTAGTGTTTGGCAAAAAAAGGTAAACTGACTTAATCTGCTTCAATGTGCTTAAAACCAATTAAATCCAGAATCTTCATTTTCTTGGATTCTGATTTAATCAATTTAAGAGAATCAGGTTTGACTAAGAGAGTTATCAAAATATCCTCACATATAAACAGACATTAAATGCTCATTTATATTTCAATACACTATATGATAATTTTGCCACACTAAACTTACTTTTATTCCTTTTTATCCAAACATGCCACCTACAACAACTTTCAATCTATTATGCTTAAAATAGATTAAACTTGATTTTAAAATTTAATTATGATTTAAATCTACTTTTGAGAATCAATCACAGACGCCTTTAAATCTACTTCAATGTGCTCGTGATGGCTGCCACCGTGTGGTGTGGGTTCGGCTCCCATTTGCTGTGATAGGCAAAATACAGGCAATGAAGGTTGTAGGTTGTGGCTGTGGTTTGCTCGAGCATGGTGCTAGTCCTTTCTTTTGGTAGGTCGAGGGTCCGATTAAGTTGTCGTCAACCCAGTTTCTGAGTTGAGGCAGATGGTCTATGAGATGATGGTTCAGTGTGGTTTGAGCAAAATTTTATGATGGATGGTAGTCCGATGTCCAATTTGAGGATTTCTTCTGGTAGTTTTTCTTTCTCTTCTCACCCCTTCCCTTTCTAGTTAGGTTCCCCTCCCCCTTTTGTCAAATTTTAGGTTGTTGGGGTGCTTATTATGATTGGGGTCTTGGGTGTAGCTCTGTGGTGGTGTTTTAATTTGGTTTGGTGGGAGTTGTGGGTTTGACTGGTGGTGAACAATAGCGATGATGCAATGGCTTGGGTTGTTCAGATTAACCACGGGTTGGCAATAACATGGTTGTTGTTGGTGACCTGTGGTAATCGACGACGTTGTGGTGGTCTGCAGCCGGCGGTGTCGACTTACACTGTGGCGCGTGGTAGGGGTTCAAGGCACGTGGCTTATGTTGGCAGATGTTGGCTTTGTGATGCTGATAGGTAGGACTGCAAAAGGAACCGAGACGTTTGTTTGCTAAGAACTCATTCATGTTCGTGTAACAAATGAAATGAACGTGAGAAAAACTTTTTTATGTTTGTCTATTAGACGAGTCCAACATGAACATTTCAAATAGTTCGTGAATATGTTCATGATAGATCATTTGGTAAAAACTAGTTTGTGTCTGATAAGTGCAATAGTTACATAACCCAATTCCATATCTAAAGCCCAAATTTTGAAAGTCCTAACCCATTTTTAAAGACTTCGTGCTTTATTTTAAAGCCCAGTGTAGAGAGCCACTCTAAATTAAATAATGCTAACCAATAACCCTAACATTTCATTTTCTTCCTCACTAGCCACCATCTTTGTCTCTTTGACTCATGTCTCTCTTTCCCTCTCTGCCACACACACAAATATGCACAACACATGCACACGCGCGAGCGCACACACACATACCCACACCCCGGTCGGCTGTAACCCCCCTCACATCTCTATCATACACCATTTAATACCTCTCGAACTGTAGCCTTGACTGTCGCGCCACCTTCGTCGTCTTCCTCTCTGACCACCGCCTCCGTGAAATCTACACGAATCTAATTAATTCGTCGCCTGGAAGCGGATCTAAATTGTTTCATTGCCACTGTTTCCTCTGCACTGATTGTTGGTATAATTTAGATGAACAAACGAGCTGAGCCCGAGTTTTAATAAGCGATTAGGAAATCGAGCTTGAACAAATTTTCTAGCAACTAAATGAAAACGAACCGAGTTCATCTGGCCAAAAGTTATATGTACCGAGTTCAAACATACGCTTGTTTGGCTCGAACTCAATTCATATACAGCTTACTGATAGGTTGTGCTGGGCTGCAGGTTGTGTTTTCATGGTTGATGCTTATTCCCTTAAGGAGATTTTATTCCTTTTGGTAGTGGGAATCGATAGTTTAATGCCCCAGATAAAGACATTATCCACTGCCAATGCTTTGTAGTTGCCCTTGTTGGGTTGGTTGTTTGGTTTTATCGTCTGGTTTTTTGGGTTGTCGTGTGTGGCTTTTTGGCTTAATATAGGATTTGTTTCTTTATTTTGTGTTGGTTGAAATCCTCCACAACAGGGTTGTTGCCCTTATATATAGTCAGTGTCTTAGTTCGGGTAAGGGCGCACAACTCTCTTAGCCTTCGATGGAGGCTCTTTAGGGTTACGTCGTGGGGAGTGCGGTGGCTGTTATTTTTTCTTTTTATGCTCTATCTTGTACTATTTGCTTTTTACTGATACTAGCATACTACATGACCGATGCTCAGGCTAAAATATAGTATATCAAGAATCAAATAGCTAGATAAGTAAGTTATCTAAATACACTTTATAGATATTAGTAGATGTTTGTCTGTAATTATGTTAAGAAAATATACTTACATGTTGGCGACATATACTAATAAGTGGTAGTATTGTGCTAACAGTCATACTGAAGTGATCTCAATAATTACCGTAATATTAGTTATAGCAAAATTAACCTTAAAAATCTTCTCATATCATGTCTTATTCTTATGACATGCATTAAAGTAGAAAAAATTAACACGATACTGATGGTGAAAGGAAGCTATCTCTTTTTACCTGTATCTATAAGAGCAATAACGTCGCCTTCTTTTGGAGGCTTGAAAATTGTCGTGACTAAGAAAAAATGTACCTTATATTCATTTTACAGAACTATAACTTTCTCTACAGTATTTTAACTACCTTTTAGCGAAATGAAATAAATCCACTCCTTTGTTGGGATCTTTATTATTTGCGGAGTGATCGTTAGTTAAACTTTTCTCATTCACTTCTAGTACAAAAAAAGAAAAGAAAAAGATAAGCCTATGCTTTATAGTTTGTTATTGAGATAAAATATAAATATTTAAAAGATAGTGGTATTAAAATAAATTACTATATAATTTTTGACACAAAGCTATAACTTTTATAATAGTATGCTCTAATTACTATTTGTTCACTCTCGGATCGTAACTTTTTTAATTCATGGCCATAAAATTGCATATGATTAACACACATAATTATAAGATATCTCATAAAATATTTTAAACAAAATATATACATGTAATTAGTAGAAAAAAACTAAAGAGATTTGAAATAAAAACCTTGACTTAACACTTAGATTTTTTTTTAACTTATATCTTATACACAAGGAAAAATGAGTTGTAAATTATTTGTTACATACATATAATGCATAATTTAGGATGAACAGTAATGCTTCTCTTATTTGTGTTATTAGTATTACTAATATAAAAGTTGAAGTTATATGAAAGGCTATATGTTTATTTTCATTTGAAAATACCCAGTAATGTCACCTAATATCAAAAACTTTAAAGTTAAAATTTATTTTTATTATCAAAGCAAGGCTATTTTCACTTTCTAATTCACTATTCTACTCACACATTTGTACCAAATAGGTGAACTCATATCACTAAAATGTTTTCAGCAATAAAAAATTGGTAAAAACATAGATTGCCTCATTGCCAATGTATCTTTATAAATGATGTATTTTTGTGTGTCCAACTTGTCCGGGTACTTTGTTAGAGGGGATAAAAAAAAAGTATCGACAGGTCAAGTCAGCTGCAGTCAGTCAAATATTATTTTAGCACAACGCATTCAATCTCCTTCTTTTTCTCGATATATGCATTCAATTTCCCTAGTCGGTTATTATCATTCATTGTCTAATAATAAAGGTATTCAATTGCCGTGATTGTGACTATGATAGTAATAGATTGTAAACAGTGTATCTGAAATATTAAATATAAAACAAAAAGTTGGACTTCACCACATCGGACAGAATAAAAAAGGCGCGTCGCATAACCAGACAAAAGGGTAACGTGTCTTATATATATTCACATATTTATATTGGTATTGATAGTGGTTATAACTTTAAAGGTCAATATTGTTTTACTATCGAGAGCAAATCTATTTTCATCTTTTAGTTAGCAACCTTGTCGGAGCACTTTGTTAGAGAAAAAAAGAGTATTTGTAGGTACAATGCATTCAAACTATGTTATAATAAAGGTGATCAAACACGAGCATTTGCAGTAATGTCCCCAAACCCCAGTTTCAGTACCAAAAAACAACTGATGTGAAGCCAGAATAATATCCAGCATTTGCAGGTCTACTGCACAGCTGATAATTAAGACAAAGATGAATATAAGTTGTCCTGCATAGCCCTGGCCTGGTCCAAACACAACACTGCAACGGTTTTCCTTTTCCTTAAAACTCATACATCTTCAACCCCAGTAAAAGAAGAAGAAGAAGAAGAAGAAGAAGAACACAACACTGTAACCATTAGAACAAGCAAGTAGAACCTAAGAGGGATGTCATCATCAGCAACTGCTCAAAAACCACCCCCTTTATGTTTCAGAAGTTGCCATTTACCTAAACGTTACCGTCTGTTGGCACCGAAATTTTGACGGACTTGGGCCTTCCTTTAATCCAAATAGAAGTCAGTCCAATTTTAACGGTTGACCTTTTAACAAAAGAAGATTAAAGAAAACCCAGAAATTAATGGATATGGCTCTATTATAAAATATTTTTGGAGATGCCTCTAGGAAGTGATCGATATGAACGTTACAAATAAAGTACTTGAATATTTGGAGAATAAAGAAATATAAAAATAAAGCACGTTACAAATAAAGTACTTGAATATTTGGAGAATAAAGAAATATAAAAAATAGTGGCTTGTGATTGGAGGAGCATATAAAGTCTTTGAGTCCAAGTTTATCATGTGAAGTCAAAGAAATGAAAAAAAGCTTATAAAAAGGAATAGTATCTTCTGTTGGATATTAAAGAAGGAAAGAAAAGAAAGAATAGGAAAAGAGTCCTCTGGGCACAGATAGAAACATAGAAAGGAGAAAAAGGACAAAGGGAGAGAGGAAAAGGATTGTTTTTTTTTTCATTTCTAACCTTTTATTTACTTTATGTAAAATTTCATGATGTTTTAAGATTCATAAAGAAATGAAGGTTCATATATATTTTGTTTTGTTATTTATGTTGAATTTATATTTTGTATTTCTCTAATCTGAGGTTGTCGTGGACGTAATTAACGATTGGCTTTTTGGCCATCCGGGAATATGAATCCACTATGTAAAATAGTAAACGTCGTTACATACATACGACGGGAATTTGTGACGCAAGATTCGACGTTAATCAATAGCGGCGAAAAATGTGTTATCACCGTCCCATTTCGATTTGAACCCTCTGGTAGGTTTTTGACGAAGAACGAATAAGACCTTTTAGTTATCCTCAACTTCTTATTAGAAGATATCCTCATACCCATCTTTGTTTACTTTTTAAACCACAACCAGCCCATTGTCAATGACAACTGACCGGGCCATCCAAATACCCACCTGCTTATTGCGTACGTCAGATTGACACGTCGTCTAAATAAAAGTAACTTGAGAATTAATACAACTGCAATTATTGGAAGAAAATTGGAAGGAACGATCATTTCAGACTCTAGTTCTATCGGGTATGTACTAACGGGTAAATTTACGGGAGCATCTTAGAAGTCATCAATCAATCACCCCACAATAGTAGTGCTCTCATTTTTTTGAGAAATAGTTGTATACAATGAGTCTACCAAACTTTACAAATGTAAGAACATTCTACGAAAACACGACTAAAATGTTTTAGTATCGTTTTAACGGTTACTACCGCCAATTGCTAAACGAAAGGTAGCTATCGAGGAAAATTTGCCAGAGAAAACTTGAATTTTGAATGGTATACGAAGAGACCAAAAAATGTCATGAATTGATACTCCTACCCATCTTTGTTTACTTTTTAAACCACAACCAGCCCATTGTCAATGACAATTGACCGGGCCATCCAAATACCCACTTGCTTATTGCATACGTCAGATCGACATGTCGTCTAAATAAAAGTAACTTGAGAATTAATACATCTGCAATTATTAAAAGAAAATTGGAAGGAAGGATCATTTCAGACTCTAATTCTATCGAGTATGTACTAACGGGTAAATTTACGGGAGCATACTAAAAGTCATCAACCAATCACTCCACAGTAGTAGTGCTCTCATTTTTTTTGAGAAATAGCTATATACAATGAGTCTACCAAACTTTACAAAGGTAAGAACATTCTACGAAAACACGACTAAAATGTTTTAGTATCGTTTTAACGGGGTTACTACCGCCAATTGCTAAACGAAAGGTAGTTATCGAGGAAAATTTGCCAGAGAAAACTTGAATTTTGAATGGTATACGAAGAGACCAAAAAATGCCAGGCTTTAACATGAATTGATACTCCTAGATCGGAGTAATTTGGATTTGGAGTGCTTTTTCCTCCCACCATAATGTCTGGTAAAAAAAACAGTGATGCGTATTACAAGGCACTAATGTTATTTTTTAAATTTGTATTTTAAAATTTTGACTCTTAAACGAGGAGACAAATTTTGAGCCAAGCGCTTTAAGACTTTTAGTCTCGCACTTATCGTAGTGTCAACTATGATGCCAACTACAGAAGAAGGGGGGGACCTGTGCCTGTATCCTTCATAAAAAAAAATGATCTGGTTCACCATGAGCAGGTGACAAGAAACCAATCTTACTTAAAAAAAACAATTCCAAACATGCCTTCAATTATATTGTGTCGCAAAGAGAGATGTTTTCTTTTTCATTTTGATAAAAGAAATCAGCTTTTGAAAATGATTGTACTCAGTTGAAAATAGTTAGACGGCATTTAGCTGTCGAACTTTGGAACAATTGCGTTTGAACTAAACTTAATAGAAACATACTCAACTGAACCTTTTATATGCAAGAATTCCATAGTTGGAGAGCAAGCAACCAGAGACAAATCATTTATATACGATTCTACTTCCATCGCTAGTAACAGAGTCAATGACACATGTTGAGCATGATAACATTGTTAGGCCTATTCTCTAACAGCTCAAGTTTTTAGAGCAGATGGTAACTTAATATGATGTCAAAGTTATGATTTGGCAAGTTCTTGGGTTCAATTATTCCCTCTTTCATATTTGATCCCCTTTTATTATAGTACAACTTGTACTCTATCTATTTGTGCACTTCGTGACGGTGTACCTTGATATGTCTCTACGCGTGCAATCGGGAGCTTGCACGTGAGGAAAATGTTAAGCATTATAACATTGTTGAGTTCATTCTCTAAAGCAGATGGTAACTTAACAACACCCGAATGAAAAGCCTCTCTCTTGACATAATCAGCAAGATACTTCTTGAATACATTAAGGGTGAAAGATTTATCCACACGTTAATTGTGACTCAAAAGTTTTTTGTATTGTGCTGGTATAAGGATTCAGGGCTGGGTAAAAGTTGAGTGAAGGTTTACACGAGTGCGCACGTGCAATGTGCACCATATAGATAGTACATCGCATAGTTACAAGAGTACAACATGTCATTGCATAAATACAAGAGTGCCCTGTGACCAAAGTGTATACTATGGACTATATAGAATTAAAGCATGTTCATAAAGTGGACAAGTCCAACAGATATAAAGTCGATCTTAATATCCATGTATAGTCGATGTGAAATTTTAACATTAGCCATCACAAATAGCGCAGAATTTTAGGTGATTCCAAACCCTGATCCAATTGCAGTGGGCTATAGCAAGGTACAGCCCAAAAACCATAAGGTACGAGCAGAAGTTTAACTGTGGTAACATGTTAAAATCTAGTGTCCAGATATCCAACTTAAAAGCATGCTCACATAAAGGATAAGTCTCTCAGGTGTAAGAACCAGTTTCAATACGCTTTAATACATATTAAAATATCTTGACTTCATATACAATCTCATTTAACGTCTGGTCCAATGCAGTTGGGAATTTTCAACAAATACAAGATTTCATAACTGCTCCAGCTATGAGTGTAGATATTATGCCCTGTTTGCTTACCTTTTTCTGAACTTTCACTTTCTTCAAACTCCGTCTTTCCTTTTTGGTTAATCCTTTTTTCTTAAAACCCGAACTCAAGCACTATTTCCATTTTTTTTTCCGTTACTTCTTAAAACACGAAAATGAAAACAAAACGACGGTAAGGTAACCTTAACTATCCAAACATAAGGTTTCAAGCATATATATATATTTTTTTAGTCCAGACTATAATGGCCTTTCTTTTACTAATTGCCTACTAAGAGTTTTGGTGGGGATGGTGGCAATAGAGTCCAAGGACGTATAGTGACAATCATAGTTGGGATAAAAGTAGAACTGAACGTGCCCTGTAATTGAAGGAATTCACTCACAGCCGACAAGTTGACGTAGACACTAAGACTTGAGAGCATATTAACATGTAAGGAAGGAACTAAAGCGACAAATCTAGGACAAAAGTCCAAGATTTTGCAGATTTGATGTTGAAATGGAAGCGCATGTTTGGTAGCAAGACTGATCAACGTTGATCTCCTTAAGTCTTGGTCGGTAGAGAGTACATGTTGGGGTGCATGACTGGTCAATGTTGCTCTCTTTAAGTCTTGGTCGATAGAGAGTACATGTTGGGGTGCATGACCGATCAACGTTGCTCTCTTTTTAAGTCTTGATCGATATAGAGCTGTTAGCTAGCAGCAGAAGGTGAAGGAACAGACCAGTTAAGTGCGGAGACGATGTGAAAGCATAACATATATTGTTAAAACGCATTCCCTATCAAACCTTTTGTACATTTTAACTTCAAATGGTATCGACGAGATTTTAGATTTGATTTCTCGTGCTTGTATATTTGGTCCATCTTTATTATAATGCAATTTGCACTCTGTTTGTTTATGTAACGGGTTGTGGTGCACCTGCCAGAAGATGTTTACACAACCACCAGGCTCCAACCATAAGCTAGCCAAATAGCTTCAGTGAATAATAGTCAATAATCTACTGGATGGCTTAAACATTAGAACTTAATCTAATCAAAGAATGATAGTTGGTAGAATTTACAAGTAAACTACATGCTCAGGGGCTCCTACTTTGAATAGGAGGTTATCACCACTTTCTGGTTAAATACACATGATGATACCAAACTCTTTCATCAGTGAGGCAAAATGCAGGGAAGTAGCAGGCGGCACAATTCCGTCCAAGCCCCAGTTCAGTCCCAAAAATAACTGGACATCTCATGCTTCATCACCAAATAACTGCTGTGAAACCACAAAAATATCCAGCATTTGCAGGTCTACTGCACACCTGATAAGGCAAAGTTTAATACAACTTGTCCTGCAGAGCCCTGGAGCAAACACAATACCGCAACAGTTTTCCCCTTTCCTTAAAACACGTACATTTTCAACCCTAGAAAAAGAAAAAGAACACAACATTTTAACCATTAGAACAAGCAAGTACAACCTAAGAGGGATGCCATCAATCAGAATTGCTCAAAAACCACTCCTTTATGTTTCGAAAGTTGCCATTTACCTTACGATCTCGCAATTTGAACCTTCTGTTCGGTTTTTGACAAAAAATGAATGAATACTCTTAGTTACCCTCAACTTCTTACCAGAATATACCCTCATGCCCATACTTGTATGCTGTTTAAACCACAACCAACCCATTATCGACGAGAACTGACTGTGCAAGCCCACCACCAGCATCTCCCCCCACAGAATCAAAACCGAAAAATCCTACCTAGCTACCTAGTAAATCGAACATAATCAGCCTCAAGACAATTACCATTAACGACAAACGACACCACCATGAAAGAAGGATGAAGCTGTTCCTACCTGTGTTCTGGCGTCGACCAATCTGCAATTTGAAAGAAAATGCAAACAGATGGATTTGCGGTGGATTAACAAATCCATTTATGTCAAACATACATGGTGGATTCGCCGTTGCAGGTTCGTCATGGTGATGGTGCGGTGGTTCTCTAGTCGAATCTTATGTTGGGTTCAAAGTTATTATATAACGGTTCATATTGCAACCTTATGGTAGTTAACGGTTCCCATAAAAACATATTAAAAAAAAGCCACATGGGACGAACTTATAAAGTTGCCCCTCCACATCCTGCTTACAGCAGCATTTTTCATCAAAAACCTAACAGATTTAAATTTGCAATGGTGTGGTAATGATAAGGTTAAAATGGTAACTATAGATTCTAAATACAACATAGGGCAAAGTCGAAGGTTTATTGAGCATTTCCCCCATAAGTCATCCACAGAAATACTGCTTTATTGTATTCCATATATTACGTATACCTGATTTCTTAAACAAGTGTAGGTCCATTCCAATCATAGTGGCTCGAACTGCTATAGTAACAATTAAAAACACAAAGACGACACCAATTCAACTCCACCTATGTCGTACTTATGTCACATCCTTTATACATAGCCAATCCCAAGCCCGGATAAAGGAGGAGGTTTGCGATTGGTTGACAGCCAGCATACAACGTAGCCACATTCCACGAACATGAATCGAAGGAAATTATGCTTAAGTACCAGGGCATCCCCTCAAACGATGAGTTGCCCCTGCCTCCGGGTGTTTTGAACATTGGGCAAGGGGCATCGTGGTTGACACCCGGATGTGATGACAAGAAAGCAATGCACCACACCACACCACATTGGACGAGTGCAGGTACGAGACTTAGAAAAGTTTAGGGAGCTGGAGGGAACAAATTTTTTAGGTTGTGGTACACAGACAAATTTAAGAATAGAAATGAAGTAGGAATTATACTAGATAAAAGCCTAAGAAAAGAGGTTGTCCATGTCGAAGGGAAGGTGACAGTTATATTAGTTAAACTAGTAGTAGGAGAGGAGACTATTCATATATTAGCGTGTATCCTTTAAGTAGGAATAGCAGATTCTATCAAGAAGAAATTTTGGGATATGGATGATAGCATATTAAGAATACCCCATGGGAAGAAGTATATAAGAGGAGATTCAAATTAGTATATCGAAAGAGCTAGTAGAAGCTTTGAAAGGAAGGGTACATGGAGGATATGGTTCAGGAGACAGGAACCGGGGAAAACATTCTAGATTTTGCAGTACCTTTAAGTCGATGATATCAAACACATTCTTTGAGAAAAGTGACTCACCTATAATTGCTTTTAGCAGTGAGACTCGCCATAGCCAGAGCTTTCTTCCAGGGTCTTCCAGGGTAGGAAGGAGGACCCAGCATTATGTAAAGATTGTAAGATCATTCCTGGTGCTAGACATATATATCAAGAGATGAAATATGAAGGTTAAAATTGAGAGACATTTGCAAACTAGGTGGTCAAGTTAGGAAAATATCAAGCACTTTTAATAAGAACACATTGATTAAAGAAGGACCAATCTGGATAAGGGAATGACGAGGGCAGAAATGCATAAGGAGGTGTATAATGAGCACCGAGGATATCCGCAACGAAGTGGGGGTGGTTCCAATTGAGGAAAAGATGACAGAGCATCCTTGAGGTGGTTTCGTCACATTCAAAGTAGGCATTTAGATGCCCCTGTGAGAAAAAGTTATTTGTGCCAAGTTCACAGCGTAAGATGGGGTAGTGGTTGACTGAGGATAAATTAGGGATAAGAGGTGAGAAAAGACTTGATTGCTATGAATTTAACGGAGAACATGTGCTCCGATAGGGGGGAATGGAAGAAAAGGACTCATGTAACCAACCCCAACTATTAGGACACTGGTTCAATTCCTTGGCTTTTTTTAAGAGCGGTTTTGGTTAGCACTATCATAATCTTACTACAAAAGCAGCAGCCTGTTGTAACAAACCTTTTACTGTCTCTCCCTTTGTTGTGTTATCTAAAACTATAGGAGCTTACAACCTTCACATATTGAAATTTTTCCTAATGAAAGTTAAAAGGCTCCAACATGAAGTAAATATTTTACTTATCAAGACAAACGTGAAGTAATTATTTTTTTTACCAAGAGAAACATGAAGTAACGACTTTAGCTAATTTACTCCACACAGTAAAAGTGCTCAACATACATAGATGCACAGACTGCTTAAACTTCCAAAGCTTCTCTAATTACCCCATCTACTACTTACAGTGAGAGTCATCAATAGGAGTACCAATGCCTGAGAACTTAGTCATCTACAACGCTCCAAATCATCCTACACCAAAACAGAAAGTTAAGCATCCATCTAGTTCCAAATGCCTCAAAAATTGAATAATACAGCATGCCTTTAACAACTTACCAAAATATAGACATCATGAGAAGGATAGCATGAAAAGAAAGCTTAAGTAGTCGTTGCTTCTTTTCCCACGGCAGATGGTTGAATATTTCAGTTACATCCACTTGATGCC
The DNA here is from genome assembly GCA_033065855.1 of Escallonia rubra. Classification (NCBI taxonomy): domain Eukaryota; kingdom Viridiplantae; phylum Streptophyta; class Magnoliopsida; order Escalloniales; family Escalloniaceae; genus Escallonia; species Escallonia rubra. The sequence continues at coordinate 9,636 of JAVXUO010000216.1, read as the reverse complement.
GTCGCTGAGAATACCTGATGACAGAGTTTACCTTAGTTGACTACTCAGATCTTAAGAAATGAAGATGTAAAACAATGGAGCTTCAGGAATTTGATGTTCACTTCTTGAAGGCTCATGCTCACGGATACTTCAGATTCTAAATATGTCAATATCCTGCAAATTCGATGGTAAGAACTCGTCTTTCTTACACTCAACCTTAATTACTTACCTTGCAAACAAATCACTTTAACTGAATTACTTAGATAAGAATTCTTAGCCTATCGAAATAAGTCAAATCAATATCTAAGCCACCATGTTTCCCACTATGAATATTCATCAAATCCTACAGCAAGGAGATTACTCTTAAAACTATGCTCTCACAGACCTAAGCTCATGATTTCCCATCCGGATCATACTCTAAATTCCCGTCTGCTTACATTTATAAGCTCTCGACTCCCAATAAAGATCTATCCCTATGCTGTTATACCAACTGTTATGAACCAAAGTTTCAGAGGGGTCCCGAGATGTTGATACCATAAATACATTTCGAGGTAGAGCATAGCATTTTAAACACTAAAACATTCTCACTCCAAAATCAAATGAATCTTTCACAATAACCAATATAGACAAAGGTACAACCTCTCCAAATAAGTCAATGGCTAGAGTAGGCATCTCATACAAACTATTGCATGGTAAACCTCATATAGGATGGGAATAGCCAGCTCGCAAAGCAACTGAAAAAAAGGCTGTATGCACTTAAATGAGACATGCAAAGACACCTTCACATCTCATAGCACTTAAGTGGTCGGAAGAGAGAAGGGGGTGGGGGGGGGGGGGGTGAAGAAAGTAAATAAAATAATGTATTCCTCACCTTGGCATAGTAGGCCATAAAATGAGACTCACGTAGCTATGAGCCTAGTACATAAGTAGTATGAACACTAAATGTGGCAGCAAAATATGACTACTAACTGTGGATCCTGATCATCCGAGACACATTATCATGGCGTAAACTTCTTGTATTACGATTTACGAGTAACCAATTTCCTCATGAGGTAGAAATTGGGAGCTGGGGGATGGGGGTTGGGTGGGGTCTCATTGCTCCTCAGTCCTCTCTTTGCAAGTATCCATACACCCCTTCACAATGTCTGGACATGGGACTTGGTTAGAAGATAAACTGTAGCACAAACAGCATATCAATTAGTTCACAAAAATCAGTAGCTGGCCCCTCAATTTTTTAAAGCTCAATGAGGGGTAATTATCTAGACACATTCTACAAAAACAATTTATGTCTCGACCCATTTAACCACTAAACGGGAAAAGAGCGTGATCACCAAAAATTCAGTTACAAAAATAATTGAGATAAAGTGCATGCAAAGCAAACATGATAAGAGTTATTTCTTCCAAAGGGAATAGTAAAGGGCCGCGTAGTAAATTTGTGCAAGCCAACACAACCTACACATATCAACCTACACAATATAAGGGACTTTTACGAGCGAGGAGAGCTTACACTTTCACATTGTAATAAAGGCACGGGAGGCACAGTAGGAACGTAAACCAATGTCCTGATATTAGATGGAGTGCACATAGGATTCCTTGAGTAACAAACTCTGGCAAAACAACATTGTTTATCCGAGATGCTGTATCATATGGGTTTATATAGTCAAGCTCCAAGTCTGCCAAGCACATAAGCTGCATTAAACATTCTGAAATGTTAAAATTCCTCACAATATAATCTCCTCTAACAAATTAAATAGGAAAAATTGCAAAAGATGGAGTCATCCTGAAGAACAAAAGAAGAGAGTCGGGGAACCAAAACTCTCTCCTCCTTCTCCCTTTAAAACGCGTTTCACATCATAAGGCATTAACATGTGGATTCCCATTTGAGGGCTCAATAAGACAAAGAATATCAGCTGGGGTGAGAACCCCTAACTAGGAACAGAGGTCTTCACGTATTTCCAAATGTTTGGTCCCAACCATAGTTTAATTAGAGAAAAACAAAAACAGATAAGGTTTAAGTAGCCTTACATGATGAATCCCAGTTAAAATACATAAACAGATTTAGATGCAATTGTCGTTTGTTCAAGAACCAAGTCGCCTTATCACAGACTATTATCAAAGGGAAAAAGAACTCTTGCCTATCAAAGTGCCCACTGCCAAGAATAAAACATTTTATTACCTTCAAGATCACAGGCTATATTTTTAAACAGACACACATGTATATGCACATAGAAAACGATTTTGCAGCCTACTTGTTGCTTCTTCCTTTATAAGCAATGATGCAGAGAGGCCACCATAACCCCCTATAATTTGAATAATCCCATTCGCTTGCACATTACCTTGATATCTTTCCATTACTCTAAGACTGAAAGTGTGTAGTTTGCTACTTGTCACTTCTCCCAAATGTCACGACAAGAGCTTTGCAAGTCATAAGAGTCATCGATAATTCTTTTTGTTCATCTTCTTGCCAAATAGCTAAACCACCCCCTACTTGCACATGTTTGTCCCAAAGAGTTACTGACACGGTAAAGTGGTCATCTGGACTAGTTCACATGTATTCATGGGGAAAATAGATGCTGACTTCGATGACCACAAAAACATTGGAAACTTCGAGCACGAGCTGGGGATCAGCTCTTCTTTACAGGATAAATGTGAATTAGCGCAGCCATAAACAAGGAGGCAATCAAGTGGCTAAAAATGAGAAGCTCGCTTGACCATGAAGGGGCCTTGCAATGTATAGGAGGCAGTGCCTCACTATTTTACTGGTAGACACTACAGCCAATAATGCAGGGATAAGATCAAATTGATCAAGGCCATATCATGGAGGTCACAAAAGATAATTGTACGCGTGAAACATGTGGCAAAACCACAGGGTTAGCTGTCAATAACCTAGTCAAAGCAGTTAAAGAAGGAGCCATAACAGGGACTTCACATGATTTTCTCTTTCACATAACATGACTTTTATAGTTAATGGATGTTGACCAAGATTTAGGTACTCTTCCTTAGTGGCAGCGTTGATGCACTTGTTTAATTTAACTAATGCACCTTCTTTCTGTTTCTAATTCGATTATATCACTATATTCCCTGAACATATATATTCTTACCCTATCCAACTTTCATTTAGTTTGGTTAGTTTTCGGCCGAAATGCATGAACCACGGATAATTTCACCAGCATCGAGTTCGTAACTGAGCTCTAGCATGACCAAAGCCATTTTTTGGCCAACAGCTTCCTACTGATGTTCTTGTCATTCTATTCGTGCAATATCGTTTTCTTCTTACCTTAGTGTTGTTTTGTAAAAGTTACAACACATCAAAATTCCTTATTTAGAGCTACGTATATTAATGTTAGCAGCAGGGTGGACTTTTTCTCTGAAAGCAACACAACTAACTACAATCTAGATTTTCGAATCTTACCAAGACACCAGTCTAAAAATTGTGTACCTTTGGTAACACACTGGTACATGTGGAGCCTGACTGCAGCAAACTGCGTTGTTAGCAGGAAGTAAGTACCATGCACCAAAGCCCCACTTGGGACAGTGCTTTACTAATTATGTGGTTTTCCACTCTAGGAATAAGGTTCTTCCGTATATATTGCACTCTGGGCCAAGAGATATATATTGCGAGAGGGAGAACAGCAGCAGCAGAGTGGGAGTCAGTGTTTTAGACCATAAACTGATCATGCTCCAAGGGTGCAGCCATATTGGTGAACCTCGACAAAACTCTGCGTCGTGTCGTGTGATTGCTTTCTCTATTCTATGTGTATGTCTTCTATTACTCCTTGCGGCTTTAAATTGTTGCTTCTATATTTTGCAACATGTACTTTAGCCGCAAGTTCATTAAACCGATACTTAAAGTCAAGGTTTCTGCCCAATCTTGCCCTAATTCCTCAATTAAATAGTGAACCATGTTAAGATTCATGCCTAACCCAGATAAACACATAAACCCTGCTGCTTTTTTCGAAAGTAAAAAGGGGTTCAAACACTTGGGTTACCTGTGTCCTAGTGATACGCTCACCCAAGCATCTATGCACCCATATAACAGAAAGCGCGTAAAGACGTCAAAAGTGTGTGAATCTTTACCTGGTAAATGAGGAGACCGATGATAGCTATAATGATGAAGAAGGAGAATAGCCATGCGAATAGATCTCCCATGGCCTTTGATGCTTAGTCTCTCTGGTCTCTCTTCTAGTATATGTATGTGTTACAAGAGAAAAACCCACCACGAATCCCACACTAATACTACGTCTTTGCTATGCTGTGCTAGTGTATTGTGCATCCGTACAGGGACTCCAAACCCAGAGTGAACTGATAAACCCAGATTCTAACCTTCAGGAGGGAAGTCCGAATCCAGCTAGGGGAACCTCCGTCGAACTCTTCATGTATATATAAAACGACGTCGGGCTTTCTTTCCTTTTGTTTTTTTTGGGCTTTTTGAATTTTAATCCTTAAATTTTTTTGCTTAAGCTCGGACTTCTTCTTTTTGCTATTTAGGTCATTGGCTTGGGCCTTCAGACGATTATAAAAATTATTACCGAATATTAAAGCCCTAAAATTTATGTAGTCTGTTAGTCTAGATATTAAATTTTTTAACGGGTTCTAAGTTTTCTTTTTGTCTTTCTATGTTGAAAATATATAAATATTTAATATTTTTTAAGTGACAAAATTCTTCTTACGTAATGGACCGTTTTCTGATCTAAATTTTGCTCTATCTCACTACCAAATAAAATGTACCAGCCAAGCCCCCCTCCCTCTAACCCTCGCTTTACGAATGGCACTAATTGGTAGCCATTTTTTGTCTCGACAGGGGGAAAGGGATAATATTAAAGTTTAGAAAATGTTAGAGTTTAAATCAAAAAATGATAATTTTATTGGAATACACAAAAATGAACTTTTGCAAATGAAACAGAATAATTTTTGTTTAAGTTGCTCCGTTGTTAAAAGGCCGAGTAGTCATTTTCAAATCTAGTTTGAAGAAGTTAAATTGCTAAACTTAAATATTTCATGGCATAAATTTCAATTATAAATATCAAAAGAAATAAAAAAAAGAGGGTATATTCTCACATTTATCAATTCCTTTTTATTCCTTTAATTATCGCTTTTGAGCATTGCTAAATTGAATATAACAAAATCTTAAATTAATCTTTTTCCTTTTCTTTTTTCCTCTTTAGTGAACTTTCAAATTTGGTCTGTGTCTTGAGAGAAAAGAAAAACGAACATTAAATAGCGAAAAGGAGCCCCCCCAAGGTCTAGGTTCCCGATCCACATCTCCATTTCTCTAAGCTTGCTTCTACGATGACGAAGCAGCAAGCAAACTGGTCTCCTTACGACAACAATGGAGGGTAAAAAGCTGATCCCTATTCAATCTCCTCTTTGCAGAATTTGGAGTATAAACAGTGCTTTCGTTGAGTATTGAAATTGGGTGTGTGTGTGTGTGTGTGTGTGTGCAGGACTTGCGTTGCGATTGCAGGTGCGGATTACTGCGTGATTGCAGCCGACACCCGCATGTCCACCGGCTACAGTATTCTCACCCGAGATTACTCCAAAATCTGTAAACTGTACGTCAATTTCTAAACAAAGCCGGTTTATTTTTGGTCTTTATTTTTGTTTCGTTCTGATTTTTCTAATACTTTACTGCCTCCGTTCGGTTGGATTTTTCCCATCTGAATTTTCGCGAATTGCTGGGACAGATTTAGTTCATGTAAATGTTGACTTCACTCCTCGTTTTTGCCATTGCTTGACTTGTCAAACGATGTTCGATCTAGGATTGCTGTTTGAGATCAAATTCGAGGTTTACATGGACCAAAATGTATGCCAGGATTCTGTAAAAAGTGAAAGAAGAGATTTCCAATGCGATCGAGGGAGTACATAAGAATCTGTTTGACAAGTCAGATGATGATAAAGAGAGTGTAAGGTCAATATATTAGGAGTTCCAAGTTTTGTAATAGGACTCCGCGAAAAAAGTCAGAGGACTAAGAGTTCGGAACTATGTACCGCTCCGTGTGTTTCATAATTTTTGTTCCTTTTGAATTCTAACGAACTATTTGGATGGCATCTGAGCCGCGTAAACAATGGATTGAGCTCAAATTGTCATTACAAATTATAGTTTGACAAGTCAGACTAGGGAAAAAACCGAGTAAAGTCAATGTTTACATGCTCGGATTCTAATCTAGAAATCTGCAAAAAGTGAAAGGGGAAACTACGAAAAGGAGGGAATATGAGGCAGTAAAGTTTGGGGTTCGTTTTTTATGTTTGTCGGCAAATCTTGAATTTTAAGACCACTGTCTGAATCAAGTAAATATCTTTACTCCCTAGACTGTACTCTTAGTGGGCATCATTGTTTCATTAGTAGTACAGTCAGCTCTAGCAGTAGCAGCAGCAACGTTACATTGCACTCATGGTCAGTTGATTAGGATATTATGACTCGAAGTCAAATTAGACTGTATTCATTTCCTCATATGCACGCTTGCACCCAGATAATTCTAAGCGCAAACTAGAGCTATAGACAAGAAGCTTCCCTGACACAAGTATATATGTGTTTATAAACTCTTAAGTTTGTTTAGTGCTCCCTCATTAAGTCGGCATTCTCTCTTTGTCATCTATTTATTCACTTAGTGTGGATTAAACACGTGTATAAGTTGTTATTGTGTTGATCTTGCAGAGCAGACAAATGCGTGATGGCTTCTTCAGGGTTTCAGGCTGATGTAAAGGCCTTGCAAAAGGTCTTGTCTGCTAGGCACTTGGTGAGATTTTGAAATGTTTTTCTTTCCCTTAATAATCACGTCGATTTAAAGTTTGCTAAATTAATAGGTTTTGGGTTTTGGATCTCAACATAATCCTTAGCTTCTATTTAATAGTATATTCTTGCAGATTTTGGATCTTGTTCATTACACTGTTTGCCTATTATTGGACCAAAGAATGACAATATTTTCAAGTTTAATGTGTTTTTAATGCTAGGCGTAATGTTGTTAGCTGGAGGCTCAATTCTTGATAGTAAGGAGTTTCCCAGTAGGTAACTGGTTATCTTCATCTTCAGTTAGATTCTGTATCTCTTCGCCCTGTTTGTTTTTGTAGTGTTTGGCACGAACTCAAAAATTTATTGCTAGCCGAAGCAAAGGGCTCGAATTTTTATTGTCAACCAAAGCAAAGGGGAGTGAGGGTGAGGGTGATGGTTGATAGTTCCAACGAGGCTAATGTTGAGCAGAAACTTTTTTGCGGCTTACGAGTTATTAAAAGTTCTACTCAGCCCGGCGCCCATGTTAACTGAGTTTGATAGTTGGCAGCACAATTGTTGCATTTTAATTTTGTTTATGATTTTCAGAATCCCATGAGATAAGTAAGAGACTACCTAGCCAATGTGCCTTTGTTGTTAGAATGTTTTCTGCGAACAAAACCATTAGAGAACCATGGTAACGTCGTCTATAAGTTTCTGACAATACATTGTAGGTTTGTAATTGTAAGCTATCTACCTATTGTGTGTTTTAGACTGCAAAACCGACCACGAAATTTTGGTTGAAAACCACAATATAGAATTTAAACGCTGTATTAATTTAGAGGAAAACAGAGAAATAACAGATAGATCATGGTTTGTGATTTTTTCTGTCAACATCATGGTTTGAATCCATACTTTGGGGTAAATATGGTCAGAACTATCATATATAAGAAGTTGTTGACCTAAAATTTTAGGGTCAAAAGTCCATCTATGCCTACGCCATGATTATCTTGTTGAACCTTTTATCTAGGCGTCTTAGCCTACATGTTTATGGTTTTTCTTTTACTCTCAGCAGGATGGTATCTCAATAGGGTTGAGATATTGGAAGTCCTAGTGTCTCTTCTTTGTGGTGATATTGGTGTTGTGAACGAGTAATAAAAGACGTAGTCAATATGGATGGTGCTGCTAATTGGGGGTATAAGACTGAATTTCTAGCTGGGGTTACTGATAGAGCCTTGCATGTGTTATCATTCCAAGAGAGATCAAGATGGAATAAGTTTAAATAACAACTGGGGTTCCCTCGTATAGAATTTTGTTTTTAACAAGCGGGAGATAATGTCTTCTTCATGAAAGATACTCATAGAGCCTTCCATCTATTATCATTCCAAGAGAAGGTCATAAAAGATGGAATAGGTTTAAGTTCCAACTGGAGTTCACTTCCAATCGAATTTTCCTTTTAAGAAGCAGGAGATATCTTTGAACCTGTAGTTGAAGGGTGCTAAGATATCAATTATGCTTTACCAAAATGAAAAGTGACTGGTCGTAGAACTAGAATTTTAGGACAAGCATAAAGATGTTATGTGATTGGAGGAAAACGGAGGAGGAACATAGGTAGATTTGGGATAGTTATAAAGAGTAACTTGGAAGTGGTAACCTCTGAATAAAGAGTTGGAGAACATTATGCTTGTAGATCTTAGAATCGAGGAAAGCAAAACTAATTTGTTCATCTTCTAACATTAAAAACATTTAGGCAATTGAATATAAACTGAAGTTGTGCATACATAAGGTTTTGCTGCACGTAACTTTCATATTGCTGCTTTTCGCATATGGGAAACTCAACATCAAGTTTGTGATTCATACTACAGGAAGTTAAGAGCTTGGAAGTTATATTCATATTTAGCACCATATTCAAGGTGGACCGACTGTATCAAATTACTGGAGAAGAAAAGTTGGGAGATCTAAATGGTCCATTAGCTCAGATACTTCTCTACTTTGGATGCCTGTAGAAGCGTTAATATGGTGAGATAATGAAGTTTATAGAACTAAGCTTTAATTTGCTGGCTTTGAGCTTTATGGAAGGAAAGGAGTCAAAGTCAGGGTGACTGGTTGTCGGATATCTAAAGAAGAGTAGGATCTGAAGTACAGCTCTGGACTTGTCTGAAAATCTATCAGGCTTGTAGAAGATATTGTTGGTGACTTGAAGTGCATCGGATAGTCAAAGGGGTTAGTAGTGATTTGGGCTTGTTATGTCAGAGTCTGTAATAGTAAAAGGAAACATGGTTCACCCTTCAAAGTTGCAAGTGTTAGCTTGAGGCATGCACAACCAATTCAAAACTCTTGTATCTTGAAATCAATGAATTCCACATGTATGGGCTTTTATTGTCATATTATTTGTTTGTTGGACTGAATACCTAATACATTCTAAATACTAACTGATATTAGGTTATATTGGTATGTAGAACGGGATATAAGACATACAGGTGATGTGTCTTTAAAATGTGATACAACTGAAACGTGTTGGTATTGGTACGTAGAACCAAAAATGTGAAGTTATATGCCTTAAAATATGGAGAAAACTGGACAAGGTTAATTTGGTAAGCTTTTGTAGATTAAACATAGTGTCTAATGTAATTGGGGAAACCTTATTCATAACTAGGTGGTGAGATTGAAGCATAATAGTGTTAACGTTGTCGTCTTTCAGATATTTCTCTTATAGAGAAAACATTATATTAAGAATATTGTTGTGAACTGCTAAACAAAGTTTATTGGAAGGGAAGCATAATGTGTTACATAAGGTGCATTTCAAAAGTATCAGCTAGGGGGTCATGTTACAGTAGCAACTAACGCTGTACTTGGGTGATTTCTTTTTGTCTGTTTGCCCAATATATTAGTGTCTTTTCACTTTTCTACTTTCTTACCATTTTTAGAGTGAGGAAGAAAGGATAATTGAA